>OZ059903.1:18591830-19119330 GCA_964057215.1 Oscheius myriophilus
CCGAATAAATTTATGAATAAGTTGTTTGTTAATTCTATCAACGAAGAAAAATAAACCAACAAAGGCTGTTTGATAAAAATGAATCCTAGATATACTCCATTTCCAACGAATGTGCAAGGATTTTCCCAATTTTTAAAGGACTAGGTACCTTTGGTCCCGCAACGGTTTTAGTTAATTATCTGCGCACCTGCTCCTCTTTCAAAATGTTCTTCTGCCTACCAGGAGTTTACGCGTGCCTTCGGCGCGCTCAAACACCTGGAGTGTGTGGGGGTAAGCACAAAAGTAACGTGCATTCGATGTCTATGAAAGAAAAAGTGAGGCCAAAGCTGAATAAGATAACAGGCCTAAGCCTCAATTGTTCAGTTTTCGGACCGAGGTCGCGAAAACTGAACATAATGAGGTTGGCATGATTAAAGGTTACTCTTTATGCTGGTTACTGCACACATATGGAACACCCAAAATGAAGGCAAAGTAGGAAATCAAAACCCACAACACAGATACGACAACAAAACACGGACACAGGAAAAATAGATCGAAGCAATTTATTCAAAAATTGATCCCTTTGTTTAAGTGACCAAAATCACATTAAAACAAATAAGTGACGAAGGCCAAAACCATAACGGATAACAAAAAGTTTCATCTTCGTTGCATTATTCTATGTGCCCACCGGAGAAAGAAAAAAGGAAAGATGAGAGAAAGAGCGCTGGAGAGAGTTAGAGACATAAAAAGAGTGAGGGGTGTGTCGAGAAAGGCACTGACAGAAGAAAATATCGGTAGAGAGAGAAAGAGAAAAAGGGAGAGATGGAGATAGAGATAAGAGGGAGAGGGAGAGAGAGAGAGACGAACGGGAGGATAGAGATAGATTGGGGGGGGGGGGAAGAAAGGGATCGGGAGAGAGCTAGAGAGATGGAGATAGAGATAGAGCTATAGAGGGAAACAGAGAGAGGGAGAATAAGAGGGAAACAGCGAGTCTGGAGGATGGAGAGAGTTTAGGGGAGACTAAGAGAGAGAGATAGAGATAGAGAGAGTTGAGGGAGAATAAGAGGAAAAAAAGAGAAAGAGGTCGGGATAGATAGAGAGAGAAAGAGAGATAGAGATCGGGAAAGAGAGAGTGATCGGGAGGCGGATAGAGAGAGTTTGGGGGGGGGGGAATAAGAGAGAGAGAGAGAGAGAGATAGAGAGAGTTGGGGAAGCATAAGAGGAAAAGAGAGAAAGAGAGAAAGAGAGAGAGAGAGAGAGACAGAGAGAGAGAGAGGCTTCAGAGTGAGTCACACAAAGGTTCAGAGTGAGTCTCAGAGACCATCAGCGAAATGTATAAGAGAGGATTATATCTCTGTTCACTTCAATATTTCAAATCCTTCTTGGTTAAATACCAGTCAGTTTTTCAACATTGCCCGAAAGCCGAAGACCATCCCTTGGAAACAGACTATAGTTTCCACACTAAAATGGGACTTACTAGGATTTCTTGTGTCCCATTGTAAAAGGTGATATCTCCGACATCGCGTCTTTAAAAAGTAAAAAGCGAAAAAAAAAAGATGAAATGCCGCTTTTTCTCTGCGGTTTGTCTTTTTGCAAGCTATTTTCGCCTCCGCATCGCACGAATGCTGTATTAAAGACAGAGGCCCACGTAAAATGAAGAGGGGGACCTGTCCGTGTTAATCATAAAACTCTCTTCATTTCACAATCAAAATTGGCGTTCTCTCGCCTACGTCATGGACAGGTCCATTTTCATTTTCTTGGGCCTCTGCCTTTAAGGCTAATTTGATTCCAATTTGGCGACATCTGAATTTCTTCCACTTTAATTATAATAAAATTTATTTCGCGTCATATGTGTAAAACGTGCACCGAGCACGTAAATAACTAGAACTCATAATCTTCACCCTTGATTACCTTTCTTGTTTGAACAAGCAATCAACCGGCGAAATTACGCCTGCTTTTCTGTGATGAAAAGAAATTAGTAGTGCAAATCATTTATTTACAACATGTATCTCCCGTTGGAGGATACGAATAAATCCCAATGGGACCTTTTGGTAACTTTTCATTCTATTTTATGTTTCAATTAAAGTTTAAGGCACAAAACGAATTTTTTTCAGATGCTGTGTATAATCATACTCGTTTGTCTGGCAATTTGTATTCCGTTCATAATTGTCATGGCCAAAGCTTTTGAGGAAGAGGAAGAGGAAGAAGCACAGAAACAAAGAAACATTATGGTGAATGAAATACAAAGAAGTTATTGAAAATAGTATTTAGATGGAAAAAGAGCAAAAGGATCTGGAAAGAGTTTTGCGTGTGGAAACAAGAGGAATATTGCCGTGGTGATCAAAAAAAGAACCCCGTTGCTTTATTTTGTACTGATGAGAAAACCGAAATGTCAATAAACTTGTTTATTTAGTGTAAATGAGGCAAATGAGAGTGTAAATGAGAAGAGAAAGAGAGAAGTGAGAGATAAAGAAACAAAGAAATAGAGAGATAATGAGACAGAGAGAGAGAGAGAGAGAGAGAGAAACATTTTCTACCCCAACTTTCTTATTTCAATTATAATTATATTTTATTTTCTAGATCACGTGTTTAAAACGTGCAATGAGCACTCAAATAGCTACAATTCATAATCTTTACCCTTGATTACCCTTTTTGTTTGAAAATCCAACCAAACGGCAAAATTACGCCTGCTATTTGATAAATGTCAACAAATTAAAAGTAAAAATCACTCATTTGCAAAATGTCTTTCACGCCGGAAGGTACCTCCGAGAATGAAATCGACAATGATTTTCTGGTATGGTTTTTATTTGTATAATTTTTTTTTCTTTTCTTTCTCTAAAAGTCTGAAATTTTTATCAAAACAAGAGGTTTTTTGGTAAAAGAAATTTCACAATAAATTCTTGAAAACGCAAAAAACATATTTCAGGCTTTGTGTCACTTCGTGCTTGTTCTTCTGAATTTGGTCTTTCAGATCCTATTCAGCATTCTAATTGTAATTGAGAATGTAATAGAAGCAACACGAGAGATGAACCGTTCGGTAAATATAACATAAAATATATTGAAATTAAAAGATTTAGGCGGACAAGGAGCGCAAAGAAAGTGAGACATCGGTGCAACTCAAAAAAGGTGGAAGAAAAGAAGAGTAGCGAACAATGAGCGAGAAACGTGGACGAACCTTCTTCGACAGTTTCTATTTTTGAGATGAACATGAATTATTGAAAAAAAGATGTTTTCTTTTGTCAAATAGTGAGAATATAGAAAAACAGATAATAGGGAAAAGGGCTTTAAAAACAGGAATTTAGAGAAAGGGAGTGAGAAAGAGAGCGAGAGAGAGAAAGAGACAGACAGACAGACAGACAGAGAGAGAGAGAGAGAAAGAGAGAGAGAGAGAGAGATAAGAAAATAAGAGAAACAGGTAGTAGGAAAAAGAACCTGTAGGTGAACGAGATAGGTGCAAAAAGAAAGTAAATTCGATAAAAACACCGTTTCGCCCCTTATAGTCTGTTTCCAAATAAAGGTCGGTTACTTTTGAGCCGTCGTCGTTTTTGCTCTTTTTTAAACACCGACTATTTGAAACATTGATGTGAGTAGAAATAAAAAATGCGAAATACCACAGTAAAAGAGGAGTGCGCAGACAATCAAAATATCGCTGCGGGACCTAATGTACCATCCTTGCCGTTTTTAGGAAACACATCCATGCCGTTTTTAGGAAACACACTATAGCTACTGACGATGAGATTACCAGTACACAGAGTGAGCGGGGCAGAGTCAAACGTGGAAGTGAAACTTAGGAAGGTAAATGCTTCTTCAGAGAAGCCTCACTCTAGGTGATATAGAAGAACAAAAGAGAGAGAGAGACAATTGATACCTGAAGTTGCAGAAGAGCCATAGAAGGTAGAAAGCTAGGGAAGGTAGAGTGCCAGTGAAGTAGATAGAATGACAGAATGATGGCCTTATGTAGTGAGTTTTCCCGCACATGCAAAGGAAAAAGCGAAACAAAAGCGATAGACTGGTTGACCTTTGTACTTTTAATGAGCGTACTCTGTGACCTAGTCAAATGATTGTGAGGGAAAAAGTCGCTTGAGCTAAAGTTAGGCCTATGATGAAACATTTGCTAGTGTGTCTTAGGTAAAAATGCTAATTTTGTATTCGCTTAATTAAAAACTTATTTGAATCCAGAGTTTTGTAACAATATTTGGCTCTAATTTCTCTGTATTTGCATATAACTCTGAAGAAGTGAGCTGCAACAAAACTTTCTTTATAGCCATTATGCACAAAATTTTCATATAGCGTCTTAATTCTACTTTCAAAATCGAAAATCAGACTACAACTTCTGAATATTCTAACCATTTCCCCCGTTATAGTGTTTAAAATTAAACAAGAATGAATGTTAGATTCACAATGGGGATAACGTATAATTCTAAACTTATAATCATCTGTTTTGTTGTATAATTTGGTTTCCAATCTGTTGTTTTGTAGTTTGATCGTAAGATCTAGGAAGTCACATTTGTGCGAATTAGGGTTAGTTTGACTCAGATTTAAAGATCGATGATACATTTCGGAATTTCTTTCCAAAATTGGCTTAAGGTTATTTCCAATAAAAAGGATGTCATCCATATATCTGGCCACAAAAACATGTCGATTGTTGTAAATATTTCTATTTTCCAAAATGTATTTAACTTCCATAGCCATTAACGTAAGATCAGCCAAAACTGGAGAAGCATTGTTTCCTTGAGGAATTCCTTTATTTTGTTGAGGAGAGAGAGGGAGAGAGAGAAAGAGAGAAAGAGAGAGATGCTCATAGCTGAATGGAAAAAGTAGATAGTCTATCTGCAATTTGTGCCTAAGCCAAAGACAATTTTAAACATTGTGTATGAAATAGAACAAACAAACTAGCACTTTGAAAGAGCATATATTTATGGTCTGTTTCCAAGGGAAGGCCGTCGAAATTCTGAAAAACTTGGAAAAGAGCACTGTGAAAATGGAGTGTGCAGACAAACAAGAAACCATTTTTTAAAGAAACCCATGTTTTTTACTACTTTTCTGAAACGCCTCATGTTTAACTTTTGATTTAGCAGGCGAATTTAACTTTGACCTTCAGGCGGCTTTGAAAATCACTAAGTATCAAAAAGAATTTGCAAATAAAAAAGAGATTTGCATAAAAGGAGTGCACAGACAGGTCAAAGATCGTTTGAAGACAAAAAGCTCCTAGTCCATTAAGATTTTGTCCCAACCCAAATTGTCAATTTGTTGGAAACGGAGTATATATTCCCCGCCTATTTAAGTTTAACATTACTACGTCAAAATATTTGGCTACAAAAGAGGCGAAAGTATAGGGCATTTCCAAAACTGAGACAAGAAAAAGGGGATTTTCCTAAAGGACTAGGTACAATGGGTCCCGCCGCGATCGTCTAACTGTCTGCGAACTCATCTGTTACAGTGCTGTTTCGCATATTTTATTGTTATTTACTTCGATGTTTCAAATCGTCAATGGTTAAATATCAAGGAAATTCACGGTCATTCAAAAGTCGCCGTCTCAAGATTGGAAATAGACTATAGGATTGAGGAGAAGTAGATTGATAATCTTGCTTTAGGTGGCTTGTGGGAAAACGCCGGATTTGTTGTAAAAATCGAAACTTAAGCTTCGAAAATGAGGTTTTTTCATTATCTTTTTTAATTCTACTTCTCAGACTCTCACTAGAAAAAACACATCAAACGTTTTATTCCTTTAACGAATTAGAACTCCTTTTATATCCAAATCTCCACAAACGCTGAAGCTGTCCAAGTTTTTCTTGCTGTTCTTGCGATGCTTGTAGTTTTTGAAGGAGCGACCATTGATTTTCACCTATTGCTTTGGCTGGTTTTGATATAATATCAGGCTTACCGTATAACCAGAATTCTCAACCTTGATTTCTAAGCTGAACATTTTTCCGATCTTAATTTCTGATGAAATATTGTGGGATTCTTCCTTGCCCCAGCTGTCATCAAAGAGGGAGTTTCTGATAATGCTCTGAAAATCATAAGCTTTTTTTTTAGGTATCGACTTGTAATGAAAACTTTTTAAAATAAAATGGTCATTTTTTTAAAATAAAATGGTCACGTTATTTTTTTTTCCAAAACTTTGTAAACTGACCCCCTGTGAAAGGCGAACGTCAAAATGAAGAGGAATGTTCTTCTTGTTCTTTGTGAGAATGTTAACACTGAATCTGGAAGCGCCCTGAGGGGGTGTGCCGTAGACTACGAGAGTTTTTCCCACTTTCAACTTTGGCGTTTTATCTGCCTGAAAATAGATTCCAGAGCGTCTCTCTCTCCTTATCTGTCTGTATGCCTCCCTGTCTATACGTCTCTTCTCTTAAACTTCTCTCTCTCTCTCTCTCCCTCGCTCTCTTTTGTTTCTGAAACTGACCGGTCCTTGACACTCCCCCATGCCCAAGTTTTTGTGTTTGTTGAATTGCACCAGTTTCAAGAACTTCTGAAAATATAGAAGATAAAAGATGATTTAATTAAAACAAGAAAAAACTGCAGAGCCGCTATTTGTTCTCTCAGCAGTATACCAGGAGTTACGACCCGCCTACGGCGGTTCTCACTCCTAACTTCGGCCGCTTCAAATCGTTCTCACGGCCTGCGGCCGCTTATTTTTCGGGCCTTCGGCCGCATGGGGCCGCTTCGCGGCCTGAGGGCGACACAGACGTGTACACACTAAAGCGCTTAAAAGCAATTGCGGTGGGACCAAAATACCTTATTCTTGTGGAAAATCCCGTTTTCACTATTTTGGTTTCTGGAAACGCACTATAAGACACTATATATCAAATAATCGATTTTTCCAAGACCATACTGGTCAAAAAACTTTCATATCACTTCAGTTTTCTCTACTTGAGCCATTATGATTTTAGTTAAGCTTAAGTTTTACACGTCTGTTTCAATAAGGTCATTTAAGGCAGAATTTCTTTTTTGCACAAGCTTTATCAGTTGAACAGCGTGCAACTTTCTGCGTCTCTCATTTTCTTCTTATGGCCTCTAGTTTTTTCAAGCCGTGAATACCACGCCATTTTACTGTTTTATCCTTGGTAAGTTTCAAGTGCAAATTTCAAAATCGGTTGTATATTTTAGAGAAGATTTTTTTTGTAGAATCTACTGTTCAATTTCGAATCGGGGCGATCGATGGAAAATTGAGTGAGAGCGAAAAATAAACCAACGTGCCATTGTTTCGCTGTGTTTCAGCTCATCCGAAAATGTTTAGATCATGTGTGGCATATATTTTTGATCGAAATTCCTTGTAGAATCTATGGTTTGATTTTGAAATGGGGCGACCGACGGAAATTTGAGTTAGAGCGAAATATATGATAGTGTGCCAACATTTCGCTCTGTAACCCGAAAATAAGATGATGAGTGGCATATGTTTTAGATTGAAGCTTCTTGTTAAATTTTAATTTGAAACGAGCGGAGGGAATTTGAATTCGCTTTTGATTTTGGGCGATCGGAGGAAATTTGAGTTAGAGCGGAATATATGACAACTTTCCATTATTTCGCTGTGTTGCGGCCCAACCGAAAACAAAGAAATTATGGGTGGCACATGGTTTCTATCGAATTTTCTTGTAAAATCTACGATTTAATTTTGAACTGGGGCGAACGATGGAAAATCGAGTTAATTTTGTTTTGCTAATGCTTTTGATCGAAAATTCTTGTAGAAAAAACGGTTTAATTTTGAAACAGGGCAAACGATTGAAAATTGAGTTAGGGCGAAATTATTGTCAACGTGACATTGTTTTACTGTGTTTCGACTATCTCGAAAACATTAGTATATGGGTGGCATATGCTTTTGATCGAAATTTTTTGTAAAATCTATTGTTGAATTTTGAATTGGGGCGATCGACGGAACTTGGAGTTATTGCCATTTGATTGCCAGCGTGCCATTTGATGAAATTATTACATAAGGGCTTGAAAGGTCAATTTTTCTTTACCATTCTTCTTTTGAAGATGAAGTTTACCTTAGAGTCCTCTGGTTTAATGGTCTGATCGTGGTCTTCATCCTTATCGTGGTAGTCATTTTCATGGCTTCCGTGGTCATCGTGATGCCAGTCATGGTCATAATCATGACCATGATGACCGTGATCCCAGTGATCAAGGTCATGATAGTCATGATAGTCATGGTAGTAATACGAATCCGCAAGATTCAAGAAAACGATGAGAAGAAGTGGCACTACTAACATTACTGTAGTTTCCTATAGAATAGAGGGGTAGCTTTTATTGCCTTTTTACGATCATTATGCACGAATCGCACCAAAAATGTGAGAAAATCGCACTTTTGAAACATATGGGAAACGGAGTCTGGGAACGTGTTTTGACTCTGTCTAAAAAAAGTGAGCTGTTTTTTTTCGACTGAAAAAAACAGCTCACTTTTTCATTTTTCAAGCAGAGTAATTGGAAACCCACTATAGTCCTAGCCATTTCTAGTCCCTCCTCATTTTGGGCACTACATACTCCATTTTCGACGGCACGGTATTTTCCTTCATTACGGTATCTCAACTTGGCTGGTTGAATCAATTTTTTACTGTTTCGTAATGTTTCATTGATAATGCTCTAAAATATTGTTTGTTTTTCAGTTTCTTTTAAAACTGGCTTTTTTAAAAGGCGTAGCCGCTGAAACAGAAAACCGGCGGCTTTTTCAGCCTCCGCCGCGGCACCTTAGACAGGCGCCGCCATAGCGCAGGCGGTAGCGAGTTCGCCTATTAGCCAGACATTTTTCCAAGGCCGTGGGTTCGACTCTTGGGTCATCTTTTTTTTCATCATTTTAAGGTTTTCAGTATGGGACATTTCGTTTGCAACGCAAAAGTTTTCTGTATCCCTCTGTTATTGCGTCAAATAGATGGAACTAGGATTGGCGAAGACTATAGGTAATCTGAAAATCTTTTTTTGGTCTGGACAAGACATTGCCATATAATGATTATGAACGATAGAAAAAAAAAGGGAAAAAGGGAAAAAACGCTGTGAAAAAAGAAAATGAAAGGTAATGGATAAAAAAATTATGGAAGAGAGAGAGAAAGAGAGAGAGAGAGAGAGAGAGAGAGAGAGAGAGAGAGAGAAAATAGGTAAGAAAAAGGGGTAGAAAAAGAGAAAAAGAGATCACGCAGAGTTTCACAGGATTGGAAAACAAAAACTTAGAATTGCTTCAGTTATCGAGAATACTGACAAAAAGTTGAAAGAGAGAATGTGAAAAAAAAAATTTTAAAAAAAGAAGGTAAAAAAAAACGAGTAAACCGACAGAAAATCTTTATTAAGTGTTTCATTGAGAAAAAAATATTCTTAAAAACACGAAAGAAATGCAAACAAAATTTTTTGTGTCACTATTTTATTTCTCCCGAATGGGTAAACAAGACAAAACCATTAAATAGTTATGCTTACAAAACCTAAAAAAAGAAAACAAAGAGAAATAGTGGGATCTCCATAAGCTAGCGAATGAAAACTTTGGTATTTTCAATGTCGTTGCAAATCCGGAAGGTGTCTAGTTTGTCAACTGTGTAGCGATGGGAATAAGTGGTTATTTTTTTCTTGTCAACATACATCTGAAAAATAGGTTTACTAAAAAAAGGATGCGTAAATGTTTTAGAGAGAGATAGATAGAGAGAAAGAGAGAGAGAGAGAGAGAGAAAGAGGCAGAGACAGACAGAGAGAAAACCAAATCCGCCTCACCTTAAACCCATCGTCAGTTATCTTGATCACCAAAGTAAAGTCTTTGCCCGGTTTGAAAAAGTCGGAAGTTTTCCACAGATACTCGGGGAGACCCCAAGAATCACCCTTTGTATACCAGTTCTTAGTCATTACCTAAAAATGGCGTATTCGATTTATTTCATTCCTCACGTTGCTTTTAGTGAATGTAACGTCAAAATGAAGAGCGATGTCTCCCTTCTTGGTCATAAAATTTACGTTAAAACGTTCCGCATATTTGCAAGGTCTTCCTGGAATTATGAGACTTTTTCCAGGAACGAGGTGAGCTTTGCAGTCGTATTTCTAAAACAAGACTGAACTTTATCTTATTCAATTTTTCTCTCTCTTTCTCATTCTCTCTCTCTCTTTCAACCCACCGGTCCTTTGCAGGAACGAATGCCATGACCAATATTGTCCGTAATTGTTATAAATTGTTATAGACTCAGAAAACCCTGAACATTAAACATGACTAATTGAGCTAGAGCAAAATTGCTGGAATCATGGCATTGTTATGCTGTATTCCAGCTCATCCGAAAATATTTAGATCATGCATATGTTTTTGATCGAAATTCCTTGTAGAATCTATGGTTTGATTTTGAAATGGGGCGATCGATGAAAATTTGAGTTAGAGCGAAATATTTGTTAACGTGCCATTGTTTCGCTGTGTTTCGGCTCATCTGAATTTATGGGTGGCACACGATTTTTATTAAAATTTCTTGTAGAATCTACGATTCATTTTTAAAATAGGGCAAGCGTTGAGAATTTGAATTCGCCTTCAACGATTACAACTCACAGCATTGCCATTCTTAATGTCTTTCAGCTCTTCACGTAGTCACAGGTTATCCTGCAACAATCAATGAAAAAGTTTTCATATATGTTGTGCACATGATACTCAGTTAACAAAACAAAAAATTAAAAAAAAATTCTCAGCTACCTCATGGAGTTCCATGTGATGCTCATGGTCAAATTTGTGTCGATGGTGGTCGTGGTGTGAAACAGCCAAATTTCAAAGGGTCAAAAACGAAACATTCTATGGTTAACTTACTCTCAAAAAGTTCTCATTTTAGTTTTTAATGTTCTGTTTGTTTGGCATTCTTGACGTTTAGATTATTGTTTGGTTCGTCTTTCGCACTTTTTCAGAAGTTTTTGGATTTGGTCGCGGTCGCAGCATTTTTTGCGAATTTCTTTACACTTCTGTATATAGAAACTTTCCCTTGATTTTCTCCTGTTTTATCAATAAAAATCTAAAACTTCAGAAAAAATGGTTTTTTTGTTATTACAACAAAATTAAATCAATTGCACAACCAGTACACGAAAAACGTAAGAAATAATCGAAGCGCTGGAAAGAAGTAGGATACAGGGAGCAAACAAATCACAAGAACAACGAACTTAAGAAGACTAATTTTTTGTCGTGCAGGCTCTATTCCATTATTCAGCTGTTGAGGTGTTTGAATCACACTTCTGAGTATTTTAATTGGCCCAGAAGAAAATTTATGTGACGCTTTTTGAAAAATTTCTTGGAAAAACTTGTCTGTAGAGTCAACAGTCTCCAAATTTAGAGTATGATTTGTAATCTTGAGAACCAAGTTTTGTTCATTTTTCTTCAATCCTAGCATAATTTCCGAAAAACCGAATTGCCAAAGTTCTTCGAAATTCACATTTGAAAGTTTGCTTTGGGAATGAATTTCAAGGTTCCACAAAACTTTGTAAGGAATTTCATCAAAAATTTTTCTGTATTGGGCCGAATAAAAGGTGCCTTCGATCACCAATTCCTTAATTTCTCGTTTTCCATTTTGCCACTGCTGAAAACAAAATCACTTTTTGAAAAAATAAACTGAAATCTTACCTTCAGAAATTTGTTTATTCCAAAATAGTTAACGTTTGTTTTATAAAGAAGCATTGCTTTACAGTTTAGTTGAAGCAAATGTGAATTGGCAATTGGTACAGACGAGACAAGGTATTCTGTCATCTGAAAAATATAAAATTATTTAAAAAAACAAAATTAAAATTATCGAACTGTTTATTTATAAAAAAAATTTTTTAAACCTCTGTTGGCAAATAATTTTCTGTGGAGAGGCTGTGTTGAAAAAGTATTTAAAATCTAGTGTTTTCATTAACTTGCTTTCCAAAATTCTAAAACCCGCATTTCCTGTTTGATATGGTTTTGCATTACTGTTCTTTAAAAGGAGAAGTTTAATTATTTTTAATTACAGAAGATCCGCAATTCTACAACAGCATAAAAATTCCTTTGCCGCAGTTTTCTTGTTTGAAATTGACTGTATGGATTTTTTTGTTGAGAAAAATTCTAACAGTAACAAAAGTTTTGATAATGTCTTTATAAAAGGAAAATAAAACACATACAAAAATGCAAAGATAAGAAAAATACATGGAATATTTTATCTTGTCTGCGGTTCAAAATTATTCATCCATTCGCTAAAAAAAATTTTAACCGGCTGCGAAACTTTAAATTTTTATTTTAATTCGTTGGGGGGAAGTGCTCAAAATTGTGACAAAAACATAGTTTGAAAAACTTTTGTTGAGTATTGTTTTTGGGGCAAGCGCCATGATTTTTAAGTTTGTAACATTTAGTTTAGAGTTTTTACGGTTTTTTTCTGTTGGAAACACATATTTTAAAGGGACCGTCAGGGACCTTTTGCAACTTTGGCTCATGTAAAAGATAAAAATCAGCTGATCAAAAAAACACTATACAACATAGAATCCAAAATTTTCCGTTAACGAGAAATCTGCCTTCAAGGTGCCCAAAACCGGCCGACCGTCTGCAGATTCTGCAGATGGCAGCAACGCCTGCATGTACGATGTTTACAAGCTATTCTAATTTCGAAGTTGTCATTTTAATACGACGCGATTACTCGGAAAATGAGGAGATTTCCAGTCAATTTAGTATATATAATTAGTACAATTTTCGACCGTACCCGATGAAAATGGAAATGAAAAGATCCCTAACGGTCCCTTTAAGGCTTTAAAAAGGGTGTAGAATTCTTTAAAATCCTTCGAGCCGTTTCCAACAATTTTTTGTGTTTTATGGTTTTTATAAATGAATTCTGAAAGAATCCCCCTAAAAAGTGAGTTCAACTTATTTAAATTTCGGATTTATTTTTAAAAAGGTTTTTGTTAGTTTAAGATGGCAAAAAGAACATTTCGTCAAAAAAGGAAAAAAAATTCCGCTGAAACGAAATGAAAAAAACTAAAATTCCGCAAACCTCAGTAACTGCAGGAAGAATCAAATATTCCGGGTCGGTGACGTTTGAACCGAACATTATCCATTTGGCATTCAGTAACTGCAAAAGTTAAAATTACATAAATAGATTAAAGTTGCTAAAATAATTGCCTTGTTACAAACCTTAACAAGCCGATTAAATATAACTGGATGACATGTGATATCTTCGTGGAATTGAATGCATTCCGTAGACCACCCGTTCTGTAGGAATTTTTCCAAGCGATGGCACAATTTGTCCCACAAGTCGGTCTAAAAATAAAATTGCATAAAAACTTAATCGTTGGATTTCTGATTTAAAATCGCTTCAAATCTGTATTTTTCTGCTTGCGGGCACTGAATTACGTACAATGTTTTCACTCGCACGACATTCTTGATTCATGGTATGTTTTCATCTTTCTTTGTTTTTATCTCTATTTTTAATAGAATTGCTTTTTAATAAAATATGAAAATTGTAGGGAAAATTTAGTAGTAAATTTAATAAAACCATAAAATTTACCAACCCTGAAAATAACATCATCGAATTCGAATCTCACGGGCTGTCCGAACATTTCGTACATTGAAGTGTAGCCATCATATTCTTTATGATATAATTGGAATGCATTCTCCTAAAATTTACAAATTGAAATAAAAAACAATGTTTCTACAAATTGAGAAAAAAGATTTTAAAAACCAACCCAAATTTCCCATTTCATCCATTTCATGGGGAAATCCTTTCTCGATGTAATTTGACCACCCGCATATTTTTCGACCGCTTTTTTCAAGACCAACGTAATCCTCGAAATCAATCTGAAAAACGAATTGTTCGTGAAAAATCATAAGGTTCCCTCAATTAACATAAAAACTACCTTTTGTAAACACTGAAGTTTAATGTGGCCAGGCAGCGTTTCGAAAGAAATTACCATCTAGAAATGCCATTATTTAACAAAGTTCAAAATTTAAATCTCGAAAACGAAACGTGGTGTAAACAAGAACTGTGGCATCAACCCCCACCTGCTGAAAGCAAATGTACAAGCGAGAATTAAAAGCTAAACAAATTTAACGCTTGTATTTTTTAAATGTGAAATTTTCAACCGCTTTTTACGTCGCTTTTAGAACCACTTTGGGGCGGTCAAACTCAAAAAGGAGTTTTTCATATAATAAAACATATAAAAAAGAGATTCTCTAAAAAAAAGCTTGTGATATCAATGAGCACGAAAACCAAGAGTTGTGTAAAACATGTGTTTATTGGATAGATTACTCCAATTTCTTTCTTTTTTTCTTTCTGTCTCTCGCACTCTCTCTTTCTCTCTGTCTCTATTTTTCTCGCGTACAATGTGTTCATCTAGAAGAAAAAATAAAACAAAGGTTAAGACGCGATGTCGGGGAGGATTCATAAATTCATGATCATTTATTTCGTGGGAGCGTCGGGGATTTCCCGACGCTCCCACGAAATAAATGATCATGAATTTATGAATTATTTTTGCTAAATGCCAGATTAACATTATTTGTCGTATAAAAGGCATCCAGGTCAATAGTATTCTAGTAAACACAACAATGTTACCGTTTTTTCCAGGGCTCTTGATTTTTCCAGTTTTTGTAGCTTTTGCCAAAGCTGATTGTGTTAGCTGTACCACTGATAAAGATATGTGAGTTTTATAAAAATTATAAAAAAATAAAGTTTTATATTATAACTTTATACTTTTAGTTGGTGCGTTGAAACATCGCAGTGTAACTTCGCTCTTCTGGGAATTAGTCTTCAGACGTGCAATACTACGATAAAAGTCAGTTTGTTTGTAAATTGGCTATTAATTACAATAAATATTTTTAAATAAAATTTTACAAACTTAATTCAGGATGCCTTCAATTGCCCCAGAACACCTCCTATTGGTTACGAGTATAGCGACACCTTCACTCGAACAGTTGGTCTTCCGATAATTGCTGCGGCGTATGTTGATGACCCGACGACGTGTTTGGCGTAAATTTCAACGGTTTCACAAATAATCTTTGCCGATTTTAAGAAATCAACTACCAACTGCTGAGACATACTCTAAAATTGCTGTAAATTGCTCTACAATTGGACCAGGTTAGTTGAGCTAAAAGGGACCGTCAGGTGCCTTTTTTATTGGAAATGAGCCGTATTCTAATTTCGCCTTTCCGATTGAAATAAGTTTTCCAAGCACCGTTCCAGCCAACGGTTATACGCAAAAGGCTTGTCAACTCTTTATTAGCATGCGATTTGGAAAAAGTCCCCTGACGATCCCATTTAATGGGAGAAAATTAATGAAAAACAAAAAAATTATCCCTGAAATTCACAGGTTCACTTTAGATTATCAAAGTTTCTGAAATGGGCTGGCTATGCATCTGCAATTTTAAAATATGAGTATGTATTTAACTAATTCTCGGGGAGGTGCTCTGGGGCTATTTTACTATTTTAAAACCAAAATGTTTCATAATTCTAGCTGCAAATTTTTCGTATTTCATCATTATTTTTTGCGAATTTTACTCGGAAATGGGTACCAAACGCGCCCCAATCACAACGGGCAGGCTTTCAAAAAGATTGCGCGACAAAAGATACGGAAATCGAAAATTGAAAAATTGAGAACGATAAAAGATCCGCCAGGAAATGAATTTCGGTTTGAAACAACTCTAACCATGAGGCAGAATTTTGACATTGAAGCGCAGTTACACCCATTTAGCGAACAAGACACTTTTTCAATTTTCTATTTTCGTATCTTCGCGAATACTAAATGTTTCCTTGCAAAAGTTTGGATTAGTAATAATTTTTTAACAAAAATGCATAGCATATTTTTTGTTTTGTTAAAAACGGTATCTGAAAAAACATTAACAGTTTTTTGGGGTTATTTTGAAAGACTCTCATGGGAACAGGGATCAACCTTTGGAGCTGAAATTTTCAGTTGGGTACGTTTAGGCTCTTTACAATCATGGTTTTTGTTTGTCCCGATTTCCAAAAGAGGAGCGAAGAGAGAACACTGTTTTATCAAAAATCTTAGTTTCATCAAAAATTACTGTCAACTGCTCTGCGGTCGGATAATGTTCGTTGAGTTTAAACGAAATATAGAATTGGCTCGAATAAAGAGAAAAAATCAGCATTACCAAAAAGGCTCACCTAAACATTTTGCCAGACCAAACTTAGTTTTATAGTTAAAAAATTAAATTATTGTTTTAGCCACTACTTGTTTTGCCTACACGGCCGTTGACAGCCCAAACAACGCAATTATTGTCTCCTTTAGAGGAACAGGTGGAAATGTTCAATTAGCTGAGGAGGCTTTGAGCTATGCGGTGTAATTGACTATTTTTTTACGTAAAGAACCGCATAAATTTTTGGTGGCTTGCAATTTCAACGTATAGTTGCCGCCAAACGGGCATCATGCGAATTTGTGCATTTATTCTCTGTTGACGTTCAATTAGCTTACGATTACTGAGACAAAATTGGCATGATGTCCGTTTAGCGACAGTTATATATCTTATCCTCTTGATATTGTCCTGTTTCCCTTTTTATATAGTGTGTTTCCTAAAAACGGCACCGGTTTCGGCCAAACACCTTAAAGGTTGGTACATTAGGTCCCGCCGCGATCGCTTATTTGTCTGCGCACTCCTCTGTTACTGTGCTGTTTCGTTCATTTTATTTCTATTTACATCAACGTTTCAAATCTTCAGTGTTTAAAAAGCAGCAAAACATTAAGGCCGCTCAAACGTCGTCGACCTTCCTTTGGAAACAGACTATACTGTATTTATTTTTGGAGCAAAGTGAACTATGGGAGACAAACTGAAGTTGTGTCAGAATTATCGTTTGAAAAGTGCGCTACACTGGCGTATCTGAATTTTCACCGTTATTACAATAATAAAAAATGCTTTTTCAGGCCAAACGACGCCTTCTTTGACAGTGGTCACATTTACGACTTCTTCTACAAATCTTTCCAGTATTTGTGGAATGGAGGCTTGAGCGACTCTATAGACGCACTTCGCACTCTTCATCCTACTTACAGTATTCGGGTATGTTAAAATCGTTTCAGTTTGTCAAATTTGAAAAAGACAAGTGTTTGCAAAAAAAAACCTGCACAAAATTCTACACAATAACCCTTTTGTGATCATCTACACGAAATACGTTCCTATCTCCATTGAACGTAATTTCAAATTTAACCCAGACGTATAAAAACGGTTACGGATAATTTTCTAACAATGTCTTTGCCTCTACAAACAGTTAGAGAAAAAGAAACAATTTTTTAACCAAAACAGTGGCGTAACTTTCCTCAATCAGTGACATTATGTATAGTTCGTGCCAAAACTTCTTCGGAACAACGTGCCAATGTTTTGATGTTGTGTATAGAGTAAGGCGTGCAATATTGGATACTCAGGCCATGTCGCAGCCAAATTGGCCAAAGTAGATTTGGCGAGGAGTATATGAGGTTTTTATTGCGTTTGATGAATATAGGAACTTAGGGTTAAGGTGGTAGTAGTTTGGAGCCATGAGGCCCAAGCAGGCAAAAAATAATACTTGAGTAGTTTGGGTTCCTCTCCGACAATTTATAATTTTTGAAAAATCGGCGACAAAAAAACGAATTTCTAAAATATAGCCAAAAGTCTCGATTTTCTCCGAAATCGCGTCTCGAGCAACGTGCTCAATTCATAAATGTGTTTATGAACTTTTTTTTATTTCAGTTGTCTGTTTTATTAAAATGTGTTTGTCGAACAGAAAAGTAAAACGATCATAAACAGGTGCACTAGTGCAGCAAAAAATCGGTTGAATTCGAAACCGTATTTTGTGAGAAGAGTGAAATCTTTCTTTCAGGCTGCGGGTCACTCTCTCGGCGGAGCACAGGCTTCAATTTTCGCTTCATATATAATAAAAACAGGATTATATACCCCAGCCAACATAAAGTTGTTAACATTCGGCCAGCCCCGTACGGGAGACAAAGATTTTGCGAAATGGCATGATTCCACAGTAAGAAACGATTTTTCAAATTTCTAAAAATGGCTTTCAGTTTTTATACTCTTACCGCGTTGTGCACCAAGCAGATATGGTTCCTCATCTCCGCCATTTTACGGATTAAATCAACTCTGGCATCATCGGTTTGAAGTTTGGTATAACAACAGCATGATAACTGGGCTACCGTACGTCATCTGCCCGGAATCCGATGGAGATTATTGTAGCAACACACAGGTTACAACAGATAAACATTTTTTAAAGACAACTTTTCTTTCAGAACCCAAAGAATTACAATTGGGATGACCACGCCGTGTACTTCAATGTGAATTTGGCCAGTTGGGCTTCTCAAGGCTGTCCGTGACATTTGCTTCGTTTTTTGAAAATTGATGTGAAATAAAATAAAGGGCAATTTTATTATAAAAATTTTTTTAATGTAAGATCATCACTGTTCAGCGAAATACGCTTCTTTAATTTTCCATTAAAGGGACAGTCAGACGGGTTTACAACATTGGCCCAATTAGGAGAAAATAATTTGCTGATCATGAAAACAATTTACCGTTTTCGAGAAAATACGCTTCAAAGTCTTCAAAAACGGGTCTCAGTCTACAGATTTGTAGACGGGCAGTACGTCCTGTGTGTCCTGCATTTACAAGGCATGCTAATGAGCCGAATTTCATTCTAATTGCCTGAGAGAGCGCTGGAAACGAGGAGGGTGTGAGACAATTTAGCATGTTTGATTCACATAAATTCCTACCGTATCCGATCAAAAATGAAATGAAAACTCTCCTTACTGTCCCTTTAAAAAAGAGTTGTTTACTGAAAACCTTTGAAAACGTTTAATAATATTTTTATATGATAAGCAAAAAAATTTGTGTGTCATAAACGAGAAAAATATAATGTTTCAGCTAATTCCTGCGCCTTTTTATTGAGTCTTGTAAATATTGGACAGTCGGATATGCGTATGGAAAACTAGCGTCAGCCCAAATTAAGAAATCAAACTATAACAAACTTTTAAATAATGAAAAATGATTTTTAGGACAATTTATAAACCATTGATATAAGAAATTTGACTTAACGTTACATTTTATTTTTTGAGAACAGCTGTAAATCAACAACTTTGTGAGCGCTTTTGAAAACAACTAAAAAACTCAATTGAGATTGAAACATTGAACCTTTTCTTTTCAAATAAAAAAGAAAGCAATTTCATAAAAGTATTGAAAAGCCTATAGTCCATTTCCAAGAAAGAGTCGACGACTTTCCACCGACCTTGATTTTTCCGCGTATTTAACCACTAGCAACTTGAAATATTGAAGAAACTAAAAATTTAACAAGCGAAACAGCACAGTAAAAGCAGACAATTAAGAAATCGCGGCGGGACCAAATGTACCTAGTCCTTGAGGAAAATCCCTTTTTCCTTGACTCTTATTACGAAACGCACTATATTTTGCCAACTTTTATAATTAATTTCGCGTCTTTAATGGAAAAGTTTTTGTGGGTCAGCGGAAGGGCGGCGCAAAGAGCGCGCCGACTAAAATTCCAGAAAAAAATAATTGGTACATAAAAAAGCTTAAAAAAATACCCTTTTTATATTCAAAGAAAATAATTTGCTTCTTGTGACATGTCAAACACATTTCGGCTTCAAACTTTTTTGCTTCGTAGAAAATTGACTTTGAGGACATCATTTACAATCTTTGTCAGCGTGAAATTTGCATTCGATTCCATACCTAACATGTAAAGTTTTCTCAAGTTTGAGGATAGTTCGACTACAGTAACTCGACCACAAAAATCGATAGTTGGATTTTGATTATAATTTTTTTTATGTTTAAGGGTTCTATATATATATATATATATATATATATATATATATATATATATATATATATATATATATATATATATATATATATATATATATATATATATATATATATATATATATATATATATATATATATATATATATATATATATATATATATATATATATATATATATATATATATATATATAAGTTTTACACAAAATATGAGTCCGATTAAACAAGTTTGAATTTTTATGAGCGAGACTGGTGTCAATTCTCTCAGACATCGCGTCTCAATGAGTTTTTGCAACCTTTCGGGTCTAAATCTATTTCATTGTTTCTCAGGAACGCTTCATTTCCAAATGCTCCAAATTGCCTTGTATTTTGAACATTCAGTTTTTGCAGTTAATTTTCGATGTCTTATGTGTTTTTTTTCCAATTTTCAATTAAAGAACCATTAAATGAAATTTCAAGATCACTTTTTTGTTTACCTATTTTCTTAAATTCGTCTGTTGACGCAGTGTCTATAATTTTCCATACTTCAGTCCACACCGCCATTTACACTGTTTTTCTATTATCCCATCTGCCTTTGTTTCCGGAACACGTAAAAAAAACAAATGAATAGTCATTGTGTAAAAATTTCCGGGTTGTTTTCATTTGAAAAAGTTGGACTAAACGATTGAACAAATATAAGGCTACCCTGTCCTTGGTTTTAGTAAACAAAAAAGGCGGGTGTGATATCTCACGAAATTTAGAAAATTGCCGATTTAAACCTCTCTGCGAAAAGAAGCCTGCAATTTTGAGATGCATGAGGAAAATTTCTGTCCTACGTTCGGCAAATGTGAACATTTTTTTCAGTTTGAATGTTCAAGCATTTCCGTGTTCATTTACAAATTGATTTCACTAAAAATTGATGTAACATGGCCAAACCCAATTTTAGAGCAGGTTAGAATATCACATTTCTCGGTTGAAACAGCCAACTTAAAAATTCAATCAGCCATAAATAGTCGCTTACGTTCCTACCGAAAAACGTGTTTTTCGAAGTACAGTAGTAGTAGTAGTAGTAGTAGTAGTTTTTACATTCTGATCTTTTAGATTTCTGAAAAGTAAATTACACTTTTATATGGAAAGCAGGACATTGTAATAACATTATAACCTTGTATTTACCCCTTTTTTCTGTATGTAAATCTATATTTTTTATTTGACGGTAAAATTGACGGACTTGAATTAAATAGGTTATGTTCAAATCTAGTTTTTGCCACAATCGGGTTACTTTTAGACAAATAAAATTAATTGAGGTAATGTTATGACATTTACCAATTTAAGGTAGATATGGCAATAGAAGTTTAGTTTGGGTAAGGTAAGGTAAATTAGGTAAAGAAACTGTAGAAACTGAAATCGAAATAACTAAGAATAATGCAAAGCCAGATGACTTATGCTCCAAGAAAAAATTCATCTCAGTCAACGAGAGGTTTAGATATCTTACGAAAAATGCATTTAAGGTAAGGTTGAGTAATCTCAATTAACGATATATTAAATTTAACGTTTCCTTTTGAACCAAAACAACACTAAATCCGAAGATCCTACGTCACATAGATTTAAAAAAAGTTTAATCACTGGGTCGAAACCACCATTTTTTAACGAAGTATGCCATAAATAAACTATAAAGTGTGTTTCCTTAAAAGAAAAAAAAACGTTTTTTCCCCGAGGACAAGGTATACTTGGTCCCGCCGTTAGTCTTTTGATTGTTACGCACTCCTTTTTCAAAATGCTATTTTGCGGAGAACAACTATCGCGAATAAACTTGGCCCTTTTCAACAGAAAAACTTTTTTATTTAGGTACTTTGACTCATACACATATTTCTCCGCTTAAATACATGAAATTACTATGTTTCATGTTTCTCTGACATCATTCATTTTAACAATATTTTCCGCTAGGTGCTACCATCTGGCCACGCCTTCCTCTTCAGAAGCTACCTAGCGCTAATGGACGCAGCGTCTTCAGTTGCTGTATTCTACGGATCCTTGGCAATCTGCCTAAACCTTACTTTGGTCGCAATTATTATGAAGTACTCATCATCCAGAATTGGGAAATACAAATATCTCCTACTTCTCTATACCATCTCGGCTGTGCTTTATAGCCTTCTTCAGGTCTTAACAGCTGCTGTAAGTGAAATTTTAATATTGCAGTGAAATAAGTAATTCAGCTTTGCTAACAATTTTTCAATTTTTACCATCTTTCCCTGTCATAAATGGTAAATTATTAAGCAAATTTTCAAAACAAGATTGTCTGTTTTCGAAAAATGGCACCGGTTTAGGCCAAAAACCTTAAAAGAATAGGTTTATAGTACACTAGGTGCCGCTGCGATTGCTTTTTTGTCTGTGCACTCCTCTATTAATGTGCTATTTCCTTTTTTTTATTGTTATTTACTTTAATGTTTCAAAATTTCAGTGATTAAAACGGAGCAAAACATCAAGGCCGCCCAAAAGTCGATGACCTTTATTTGGAAACAGACTATAATTGTTTAACGAATTTAGACAGCGCCTCTCAGAAAATCGATTTTTCGCCCTCTTTTCAAAGAAAAAAATAGTTTTTATCTACATGTTCTGAATCCTTATGGTCTAAAAAACTTTTTTTGTTTTTTGACTTTCATTTTTTTCGTGGCATCAAAAAAGTTATAATACAAAATACTAACAAAATCGGCGAAAAAGTGGCTAAAATGGGTACTCGTATTTTAGAACCGGAAGATGTCGCGGCAACAGCCACGAAATGTCTATGTTGTGTCTAGGTCCCGACAGACACAACAGTTATTCCTATAAAACCCCCTTCCTGTTGTGTCTAACAGGTCCTCCAGTCTCTCCAATAAATATGTAGCACGAGTTTCGATAGAAGAAGAGATCAATTGATTCCCTATACGTCTTTACGTTAGATAAGTTTTAAAAAGCATGAGGCAATGTGCGTGAACGTATTTTTCAAACGATCCAGTGAAAATTACCAATAACCTTAAAATTTAAAGTAAACTAAACGAGCTATTTGTTATGAGAAATATTCGAATTTTGAGTAAAATGTGTAAAAGGCAACTTTTAAATTTTCAAGTTTTTTTTACTATAAAAAAAGTTATTGAACAAGTTTTTCCTCTTTTCAAAATTATTTAATTTTTTTTCTGCTTGATCATTTGATCAAACAGAAAACCATTTTCGGATAATTCACAAAATGGTTATCTGGGTAAGTTTGCTTACCGATCAGTATCATTTTCGATTGAAGTACATTAACAATTTCAGACTTTCCGTCTCTTTTCTTTGGGCTATGTTTTCTACAGCCCTTTTACCTTCGTTCCAAGAAATGTTGGAATCGCCTTCATAACTCTCTATTCGTCATGTCTTACTCAGAATCTCACAGTCATTGGATTATCGTTTATTTATCGTTATGGAGTGTTGTGCAGGTAGGAAATACAGATTTAGTGTTATTTATACTCATTTAAAAGAATTTTATTTCAAAAATAGTTTTATTAGTGTCAATAAAAATTCTAGTTTTTGGGGGCCGAAGTTTAAAATAATATTTATTTCCGTTTATAAAAAAAAATTCCTTTTTTTCAGACAAAGCATACTGGAATGGTACGACCCTGGGTGGCGTCTAGCGGTTCTCTTTATAATTTCAATTTCCGGGGTGATAATTCCCACATTTTCCATCGTTATGATAACTCCATGGTTCTCTCACTACGAACCCGTTCTGATTGAAATGATGTTGAACGAAACTAGTCTCGACCTTGCCGAATTTGCATATTTCGCCGGTTTTGTATATGTAAGTATATGGTTTGTTAACAAAAGTCTTTTCACTTTCTTTTTTTTTGAAAAGTTTTTATTTGAAAGAAAAACAGGTTGCGATGTCTGAGATACTCAAAATACATTTGGTCATAAAATTTAAAGTGGTCCAATCGGGCTCATATTTTGCAAAGAAACTATCTAGGGCCAACTATGATAAAAAATGATCATGAAAATCGATTATTGATTTTTGGGTCGGGATACTGTAATTCCACCCTGAGGTACTGTAACTACCCTCAAACTTGAGAAAACTTCAAATGTTAGGTACGGAATCGATTGAAAATGTGATGTTGAAAAAGATTGTCTTTCGTAAAAAACGTTGATTTCTTTGATATAAAAATGTTAGAAGACAAAATCTGTATTGAAAACAATTTTTTTTTCTTTTGAGGTATTTTCAGACTTTTGATATGTTGTAGAGTAATCTTTTCTCTAAATAATTTGATTATTCGAGATTTTTCTCATAACTCTGGAGTATTGAAACAAAACGAAGAAGCAGAGGCGCCACTCCGGCGCCCTTCCGCGGGCAGAATTATTGATTAGCGCACAAAATTGAAACTGACGACTGATTATGCTACTAAAGATAGTAAACAACAATATTATGGGTTTTAAACACCTTTTGCAGTCGAAAAGAATTTATGTACGTACTTTTCGGAATTTTTAGAAAAATATAATGTAAAAGGGACGAAAGATTTTGTAAAAGGATTTTTCCAACAACAAACTTTTTCTCTATGTTTCTTTACTCAGAAACTTAATTTTTCACATTTTTAGCCTTCAAAACGAATTTTTACGATATTTTTCCAAAAGCGCACGTATTTTACCAAGAAAGCGGCTGACAACACCGCCGCCGCAGCGAAACATTCAAATGCTGCAGCCGCTTTTTCACTGTTTCGAACCAAGAAGCGCGCGCTTTTTGGAAATATTTCTTTATTAATTGGTTTTAAAGGCTAAAAACACACAAAAATTATTCTTTGGATAGAAAAATTTAGAGAAAATTTTTCGTTTTCTCAAAACTGAAAAAATCTGATTTTCTTCCCATTTACATAACATTTTGCTAAAAATTCCGAAAAGTGCATATGAAACCAAGATTTCGATTGGAAAAGGTGTTTAAAAAACATAATATTGTTTTTTTTCTACCTTTAGTGACGTAATCAGTCGTTATTTTGAATTTTGTGCGCTAATCAATAATTCTGGGCCCGCGGAAGTGCGCGGGAATGGGTGGCGCCTCTGCTTCTTCGTTTTGTTTCAATACTCTAGGGTTATGAGAAAAACCTGGAAAAATCAAATTAAAAATAGAAAATATTGCTCTACAACATATCAAAAATCTGGAAACACCTTTTTTGATATAAAGAAAAAAAGTTGGTTTACATGACTTTAAATACAGATTTTGTCTTCTAACTTTTTTATATGAAAGAACACAACGTTTTTTACGAAAGACAATCTTTTTCAGCGTCACATTTCCAATCGATTCCATACTTAACATTTGAAGTTTTCTCAAGTTTGAGGGTAGTTACAGTACCTCGGGGTCGAATTACAGTACCCCGACCCAAAAATCGATAATCGATTTTCATGATTATTTTTGATCATAGTTGTCCCTAGATAGTTTCTATGCAAAATATGAGCCCGATTGGACCACTTTGAATTTTTATGACCAAACGTAAATTGCCCGGTGTCGATTATGTCAGACATGTTTTAAATGTTTCAACAACTCTGTATCGCAAATGTTTTCAAATCCAAACGGTAGATTGTCGCCAATTGAAAAAAATTAACTAAACATGCGATGAGAAATGTCTTTTCAGTATCCAACCGGCGGAATCAACGTTGAACTCATCTTGGCTATCCTTGCATTTACTTTCTTGATTTTCATTGTATTTTGTATCGGGGTGTTTTGTGTCCAGCGAATTTTGGCAGTTATCCGCTTAGCTCCGAAGTCAACCCAGCTTCATCTTCAGAAACGTCTGCTTTTTCTTCTGTTGCTCCAGGTAAATTTATTAAATTTTTTTTAAACTAATATGATGCATAATTACTACTTTGTAACTTTGTTGTCCAAAGGTATTAGGAACCAAAGGTTAAAACCTTTCGTTATGTGCTGTCGCGATAACTGTTTTGCAAACTACATTTGAAACACGAAAATCGGAAAATTTGCTAAAGGCTTTGTTAAAAACATTTATTGTAAAAATCAGTCCAGGCTTCGAATTCCTGTAGTCTCTATTGCAAATATTCACCTATTTATTGCTTACTTAAAAAAAAATTTTGGTGCTTTGCGAAAACATTCGGATTTTTAGGAAGCTTTTGGTCGCTTTAACAAATTAAAGCGCTTTAAGAATCGCTTTAACAAATTAAAGCGATTCTTCTTTTTTATAATTGTCATTTCTTTTATTTTGTTAAGAATATTCAGATTACAAGAAAATTTAACTTTAAAATAATGTAGTAAAAAAAATATGTCGTGAACGTGTATGATTCTACAAATCCATTCGAAAAGTACGAAAACGACAAAAAAGTGGTGACAATTGACCGGTTGCTTTTGTATTTTCAGTTAAAGCAATATGTTTTTTAAAGGTTCGATTAATTTTTTTTCAAAAATGGGAAAAAAAGAAAATTACTTGTTTGTTTGGTAGAACATAGAAACAAGTTTAAATATAAAAGGTTCGTGGATTAAAAGATAAAATGTTGTACCATTAAAATACTGTTTCAATTCAGACGGGGTCTCCTCTTTTCTTCAACGGGCTACCTCTAACAATTACTTTTTTCCTCGCCGTCCTTGGAATAAAAGACGTCCACATAATAGATTATTCCGGTTCTGTTCTTTCCTTCGCCCAAATTGTGGATCCAATTTTGGTAGTATTTTTTGTCTCAGACTACCGTAGCAATGTTCTGCGAGTTATTCAGACTGTATCTGGCCTGAAAGTGTTTCCAAACGTCAAGGTAATTGAAATTTCAAAATTGAAATTTTTTTTTAGGTTGGCTCTTCAGTTCGCAATACTACTGAAAACGAAGAAGTTGGCCACGTGAACAATATCGCATCCACGTGACAAATTACAAACAAAAAAAAATTTGTTTTCTATAGTTAATAATACAAGAACATTCTAATATGGGGATATTTTTTGTAACAATTATAATTCTGACCAAAAACCAAATTCGTGACGACAAAAAGGTGTGGGTAAAAACCTAAAAACAAGTCGTTCGTGGGATTTCTGAATGATTGCTTGATTTTCAAAAAATTATGGCGAAAACAGTTGAAAATCAAACTCGTTTCAAAATCGCGTTAGCACTGCAGCACTAGATATGGCAAAAAATAGGCAGCAAGTGGTGATAAAAAACAGGATAAGTAAAATAATTGTTTTATTCCGCTAAATTCATTCTGAAATATTTTTTTCAAATTTAAGAAATAGATTTTTTACTTGTAATATTTTCACTTCTCAGAGTTTATGCAAAAACGCAAAAAAAAATGCAAAAACCAGTTTTTTTATTTTTTTTGCATTTGAACTATTTAAGAACATAATTTTCATAAATATAGAGAAATATATAATTTTGAACCATTTCGTGTAAAACATTGCTATATTTACATTTCCCAGCATTTCATGCAAACTTAAATAATTTTCAGACACCAATTTTCTTTTTTCGTTTTCAAATTTCTGCCGATTTTCGGATTAAGGATATTATATTTTAACAAGTCAACTAAAATTAAGTTGCTGAAAAATATGTTTTTCTAAGCTTGCTTATAGTTTTTAAACCTTTTTCGGGTAATTTTTAGCCTGCAGTATTTTATACAAAAATGGTGTAATTTATAGATTGCACAAGACGGGTCGGCCCGCAGGCCGGAACGGGCTAAAACTAATGAAATCGTTGTTTTTTTACTTATATTAAATTTATATAACTTTGCTAACTCTACTTAAAGGTGCCCGACAGAGTTTCAACCTTTTGCTTGGGTCATAGTCCAAGTAGACGGGGCCGGGCCGATTTGAAAAACTCTGAGAAACTTGTAAAACTAAGGTGAGAAGTTTTTCTTATTTGAAGGGGTAACAAATGGGTTTTTTTTCGTTTTTCTATGTGACACGGTGGAAATTTTGCAATTTAAATGTGGTTCTTTGTAGTCATTAACCTCGAAAACGGCGGCTTTGGCATAAAGTTCACATTAGATTTTTTATCAACTCATTTCTTTTTTTTATGAGCCAAAGTTGCAAAAAATTCTGCATATCCCAAAAACCATGTTTCATCTCTACTTTCCTACATAAAAAGTAGGATTTCAATTTTCGTTTGAAGTCACTCCAATTGAATAGCAGCATTTGCTCATCAACGGCAATTCAGTAGATGACGGCAGTACTTGAGCGACAAGTTGACAAGTATTCAATTTTATTTTCACAGCTTTTCAGGTTTTCGCCTTCTTGTTTTGAATTATACTTTTATGAATTTTTTTAAAGGGCTCGTCGTCCTCTTTAGCATGCGATTTGGAAAGCATTTTGCGCATAACCGTTATAGTCTGTTTCCAACGAAAGGACACCAACTTCCCACCGACCTTGTTATTCCCCTCGTGTTTATTCACAGACAATTTGAAACATTGAAGTGAACAAAAATGAAATAAGCGAAAAAGCAATGTAAAAGAGGAGTGCGCAGACAATTAAACGCTTCGCTGTGGGATGCAATGACCGCAGTCCTTTAAGAATTGGCCAGATCCGTTTGTCGAAAACAAACCATGGCTGGAGTGGTGTTCGAGAAAATTATTTCACTTAGAATCATTTGATTAGCACTTTGTCTATTTCCCATCCAAAAATGCCCCTTTAAAACAAGATATTTAAAAAAAAAGCTCAGAATACCAAATACATAAAATACTTACCCAATTGTATCTCAAGTATCTGTTTTAATGAATGGTTCCTGAAGTTTGATTCAATTTTGATCGTTGTGATTACAAAATGTTTCAGCTAAAGGGGTTTAGCATTTTCAAAAAATACGAATGTTCGGAAGTATATCATCATTTTTAATCTGCTATTTAAAGATGCCAAAAACGGGTCAACATCGCAACGTACTTTGTCCGATCGGGTCACCTGTTAATTTTTTAGCCTGATCTTATATCATCATTTTATACAGCTGATTTTCTTGTATAAAGCTAATTTTCAAAGTTCATGTTGCTTTTTTTTTCAAATTATTGTAATTATGACGTTTAATTCAATTATGATGCGTGATAGTTTGAATTGTTTCATATATCATGTCATTTTTAACTTAAACCCCTTTGTATATTTCAATAAACTTCGGTTTAACTTTAGTTTTGGTGAAGCTTTTTTTTAATTGCGGGAAAATAAAGTTACCTAGTTTATTTCTTTTCATTGCTCTTTCAAAATAGTGAATAGACTAACTCTTACATTTTTAAATGAAACATTCTACTTCCTTTCAAGTTTTCACGACAGGAAGTGGCGTTTTCAGTAAATGTTAATCTGTTGTGTTTAGCGTGTTGTCCTGCTCTAAAGATGAAAAACACGGCTGATATTAATTAATAAATGTAATTGCTGCGACAAATATATAACCAGGAACTATCTCATATACTTTTTCTCTCATAGACATGGCGTTCCTTCTTTTCTTTTGTTATTTACCTTCAATACGATTCGTTCCCTTTTAGAGATATTTTTGCTATTTGAGATATTTATTATTGTTTTTTCTATAAAAAAATTTCAGAAACAAGGCATCCATTGAAAAAGGATTTATGTGCCAAACTCACTTTAAAGTAATGTTTTTGCAAATAGGTTTCATTAATGCGTGGATTGATTCTATTGAAATACAGTTTAAAGTGTCTATTGGTTTATCAGCTGTTAAAGGCCATGAAATTTTTATTAGTAGAATTCAGAAACCATATATTTTTCATGCAAAATAATTTTTTGTTCTTTTGAGCTTCTGTATTAAGCGAAAAATTTGTACTTTTCAGCATTTATGTTTGCTTGTTTTGAGTTTTTAGTCGTTCTTTCCAAATATCAAATCGAAGTTTCCGCAAACGTAATCGGTTACCTAGAAAAAATGATATTTTCTATTTCCGCATCAATTAAACAGTACACATAATAACATTAGGACGGTCAATGCTTTTTGTTTCTCTGTGCTGTTTCTATTCGAATATAGTCTATTTCCAATTAATGGTCAATGGTTTTAAAAGTGACCTTGATATCCGCTCGTATTTAACTGAAACCCTAGTGAAACATTGAAGTGGTAAGATATTAAGATATCTTTTTTTGGAAACGCACTATACGAAAAATGGCATTTTTAATCGCATGTATACTCCTCGCCCACGGACCTTTCCTAAAGTTTCGATGACCTGCACATCTAACGCGGGAAATAGTGTGCAAGTCGCGGAGACGCAGACAAAAAGCCGCTTGTTTCCCGCTACCGGCTTGGAAAGCTCGCTGGGCGACGAGTATACGTTCTTGTTTAATAAAAGATTGTTAATACAAATCTATAGTCGTTCTTTTGTATTTACCCATTTTCCTTTCGTTGTGTGAGGAAAAGTTATTATAGTATATTTCCAATCTTGACGCGACGACTTTTGAACGACCCTGGATTTCCTTGGTTTTTAACGATTGAAGATTTGAAACATCGAAGTGAATATCAAAAAAAATATGCGAAATAGCACTGTAACAGAGGAGTGCGCAGACAATTAGACTATCGCGGCGGGACCCATTGTACCTAGTCGTTTAGGAAATTCCCCTTTTTCTTGTCTCAGAATTGGAAATGCCCTATAGTTGTCTTTTTTTCTGAAACGCACAATAGCTACATCGTTTTTTTTTAAATAAGATTAATGTTTTTGCTCAACCAGTGAAGATTTGAAAAATTGAACTAAAAAGAATTGGAATAAGCGAAACAACACTGTAAAAGAGGAGTGCGCAGACACTCAAACGATCGCGGTCGGACCAAAGATATTTTCTTAAAGGACTGTGCCTAGTCCTTTAAGAAAATTCTGTTTTATAGTATATTTCCAATGTTGAGACGACGACTTTTGAACGACCCTGGATTTCCTTGGTTTTTAACGATTGAAGATTTGAAACATCGAAGTGAATATCAATAAAATATGCGAAATAGCACTGTAACAGAGGAGTGCGCAGACAATTAGACAATCGCGGCGGGACCCATTGTACCTAGTCCTTTAGGAAAATCCCCTTTTCCTTGTCTCAGTTTTGGAAATGCACTATATAACTGAACCAACATTTCAAAAAATTTTAATGTATCTCATAAAATTTAAGATGCCCAAAGTTCTGAAAGAATCATAATTTTTTAATCTACGACATTTGTTTTCAATTCTAAGATGATCTTGGATCGAAAACTTAAAGACTAAGCACGTGTTTAGAATTTCTTATCGTTTTTATAATCCGTTAAATTCGTTATAACTTTGATGTAACATTTGTTAACTACCGCTTTGAAGATGAAATCATGCCACCTCATTCCCAGGTTTATCAACGTTTTATTAAAATTTAAACCAACGTCTCGTTTTTATTTTTTTAAGCAAAAACTTTTAAACCGTATACGAACATTAGACAATTGCAACTAGGGAAAATCACATGAATGGGACAAAATGTTTTTGAAGTTGTTGTTTCGTTATTCACCATTTATTTGATGACAAATAGACGACACATATTGTTTTTCGCAGAAAAGTTTTTGGATATTTGTCAAAAACTCCTTCTATTCTGATACTTTACGGTATTTTCTTTGCTTTTTGAGTACATATGCATCTAAAGTATGTTTTGAGTTTTGTACTTTAAACAATAATTATTTTTATTTAAAAAGAAACATTTCTAACGTGGTGTAAACTTTTTTTTTGATTTGTTTTGGAAATATTGCACTTCTGCACCTTAATTTACACTTGGGAACCTTTTTTATTGCAAGCTTTAAGGATAGTTAATTGAACCAAAACCTAAATTAACTACTTAAAGTAATTGGAAAATTTAGAAAAGTTTCTTTAAAGAAAAGCTAAATTTGTATTGTGAAAAATACGAATTTTGGTTACTAAATAAAAACCCAAGTTTAGATTCTGACATTTTTGCATTTTAAACTTAATTACCTAAAAACCACATAAAATTTTTTTTTAAATTATGTATTATGAGCTTTCAGGATTTTACAACAATGGAAACCCCCAGTTAAAAAAGTCAGTGAAGATGCATTGTTTGAGTTTTATTTTATAGTAACACAAACATTTAAAAAGATTCCAACAACAGTTCATTTAAAACAAAAATATGTGTAGTTGCCGCCAACCCTACTTCATATATTTAGAAATGTAGAAATGAGTGAGATTATTGTGATGTTGATATTCGAATTACTCATTGCTACATCAAAATAGTGGGCTGCAAAAGGGGCGTGGCCACTTTTCGGCCAAAGTAGAATTGGCGAGGAGTATATAGTTCCCGCCAAACGGGCCTCATTCCAATTTGTGCCTTCATTCTCTGTTGATATTACGATTTTATGCTAATCTATCATCAACAGAGAATACTTGAACGAAATTGGCATGATGCCCGCTTGGCGTTAGCTACAATTTAAAATTACACAATTTCCGCTTTTAATTGTTTATTGATTTACTTTGTCCTCCGTCGTCATTAGCAAATGTCAAACCAAAGTTTCCGCAAGAGCGTAACCGTCTGCCTAGAAAATATGACATTTTCTAATTCCGCATCAGTTAAACAGTACACATAATAACATTAGGACAGACAATGATTTTAGTTTCGTTGCGTGGTACTATTCGAATACCAAAATGTGACATTTTTAATTGCACGTACGGATTTGTTCTATATAATATTGTTTTGACGACTAGGAAAGCTAAATTTATTGCTAACTGTTTGCAATTATTATTTTGATTGTTCATGAATAAAAAAAAGCTTTATGAAAACCCAGTTTACAATTGTAACTCTGTAATTTTTGAACATTTTGACTAGTTTCTCAAACGAAAAAAGTGATATTAAATAGTTTTTTAAAGTCTTTTTGAGGTACGTAATTAAAACCCCAGTTGGAAAATCTAAACATTATGGATTTGAGCTTATTTTTGTAACCTTTAAGTACTCATGAGAGCAATTACCTCCATGAATACTATGTTCAATAAGTATATCGTTTAATTAGCCAGATTTATATAATTAGCTGAAGAGACACGGTGTACTTCGAGAAACTTGATACAGTTCTTACATTTTCATAATAGAACCTTTGTTTTTTAGTTACATATTTGTTTTTTAGTTACTTAAAAAACGTTAAACTAATATTTGTGTGATCACGATTTTTAAGTCACTTTCATAAATAAAATGTTTTTCCGTTTGAAATATTTTTTTGTTTTTTGTCCACTTCCCTCAAAAAAAGAGAACAAATGACACCTAAAAATTAAATCGCAGGGTACGGAAAACGGTAAATTTCGGTAAATAACGTTTTTTTTATTGTATAAACTTTATGTGAAAATTTTCGAAAGAGTTCAAAACAACTATTTTGGCTCTCCTGGTATATTTCAAAAAAACAAAAAGTTTATTTCTTTTCATTGCTCTTTCAAAATAGTGAATAGACTAACTCTTACATTTTTAAATGAAACATTCTACTTCCTTTCAAGTTTTCACGACAGGAAGTGGCGTTTTCAGTAAATGTTAATCTGTTGTGTTTAGCGTGTTGTCCTGCTCTAAAGATGAAAAACACGGCTGATATTAATTAATAAATGTAATTGCTGCGACAAATATATAACCAGGAACTATCTCATATACTTATATAACCAAAAACCAAAAACTATGTCATCTACGTATATATACAGAAAATATCCCATAAACTTTTTATTTTGTTGCGTTTCTAGTCGAAATATTTTTCTGGTCTCTGAATCTCTCTCTCTAAAAAACAACGATGTTTTCTCCCCGCTTTCTATTATTTGTGTGTTTAAAAAACATTAATCTTATTAAAAAAACGATGTAGCTATTGTGCGTTTCAGAAAAAAAGACAACTATAGGGCATTTCCAATTCTGAGACAAGAAAAAGGAAAATTTCCTAAAGGACTAGGTACAATGGGTCCCGCCGCGATCGTCTAATTGTCTGCGCACTCCTCTGTTACAGTGCTATTTCGCATATTTTATTGATATTCACTTCGATGTTTCAAATCTTCAATCGTTAAAAACCAAGGAAATCCAGGGTCGTTCAAAAGTCGTCGTCTCAACATTGGAAATATACTATAAAACAGAATTTTCTTAAAGGACTAGGCACAGTCCTTTAAGAAAATATCCTTGGTCCGACCGCGATCGTTTGAGTGTCTGCGCACTCCTCTTTTACAGTGTTGTTTCGCTTATTCCAATTCTTTTCAGTTCAATTTTTCAAATCTTCACTGGTTGAGCAAAAAAATGAGGTCGCTAAAAAGTTGCCATCCTTTCGTTGGAAATATACTATAATTGTTCAAAAATAGCCTCAAAGCTTCTTTATTGAAAAAGTATGTTTTAGTGCATGAAAAGCAATCGTCTATTCAATAAATTTTTGATTAACAAATCATCTGCGGCTTTATTACCACTCCAATATTTTATCTGGGTCAAACTCACCAAAAAATCGCGTTTTTTTGCGCACATTTTTCTCTCATAGACATGGCGTTCCTTCTTTTCTTTTGTTATTTACCTTCAATACGATTCGTTCCCTTTTAGAGATATTTTTGCTATTTGAGATATTTATTATTGTTTTTTCTATAAAAAAAATTTCAGAAACAAGGCATCCATTGAAAAAGGATTTATGTGCCAAACTCACTTTAAAGTAATGTTTTTGCAAATAGGTTTCATTAATGCGTGGATTGATTCTATTTGCCTATCTACGTTTGAAATTGCCTGAAAACCTTCTAAAACAAAAAGAGAAATGACAGAAAACCAATAGACTTTGAAATTTTTTGAGCGCTTTGTCCCGTTAAAGGGACCATCAAGGGCCTTTTTTCTACAATTAAAACCAACGTCAGAATACAAAAGTACGATTTTGTCAATTAATTTTCTTTTTGCCAGCAAAAACTATCTGCACGAAAGTGGAACCGAACCCGGGACCGTTCGGTTACCAGCTACCGGCGCTAACCAGTTGGCTGTCCCCAGCCCCAGTGCTCCTAATCCCCAGCGGCTTTCACCTTGCACAGCGGGCAGATGGTGTGAAAAAACGTAAGCTGGAGCCCGTTGGAAAAAATTAATTTTGACTTTTGATTTGAAATTACGGCTTTTTAGGGAAAAGTAGTTTAAAATGATAAGTAGATAATTCTTAAAAACTAAATAAAATTTACTTATTAAAATAAACTTCAAAAAGGACCCTGATGGTCCCTTTAAAGATACCTTTTCATGAACACAAAAAAGAAAGTACATTACAATACGTATCCACCAAATTCAAAAATATTCCTTTTCTTTTGTAGTTTGGTGTTGTACTAGTATATTCATCGTAGCCAACATTCAGTGTCTTTGCGTTTGTAATTTTCTATGTTTTGCGGTATTTTGTAATTTCCTGAATCCGTTTTTTTAGCTTTTCCGTCTTTCTCTAAATCTTTTTGTCGTTTCAGAATCATTCCAAGATGAATTTCCATTCGATAATTGTCCTTTTCTCCGGAACTCTGGCTTTAATTTTCAACCTTCTTCTCATTCCACTAATTCTTATATGTTCTTCTCCTATGATTGGGAATTACAAATATTTGCTTTTACTCTACACCTTTTCTGCAACAGTTTTTTCTTTCACTCAAGTTCTTACAACTCCGGTAAGTTAATGTTGTTTAGAATGCTTTGTTGTAAAAAAAATTGCCTAGAAAAAAATTATAATTTTCAAATCAAAATTTCTGTAGAACTAACCCGGTAAAAACAAATTGTTTTCCTAGAATTTATTGAAAAATTGTTTAGAATATTCCAACGCAAAATGTTTTGAAGCTTGTGGATGGATACCGATTTTTTACCCGCTTTACGGTAGTGTACTAGAATTTTTCAAAAATGGGCAAACCCATTAAAATAGATATGAAAAAAATAAAAAGTAACAGTCAATATGTGATTCCAGATTAATCAAACCGCAAAAGAAAAAAAAACACCCTGGAAAAAATAATGAAAAAATTCAAAATCATTACAAACATCGCAGGTTTTTGCTTTTTTCCCGATTTTTAACCCCCGACCTGTGACAAGCTAGCATGGAAAAATTTTGGGCCGAAAAAGCCGAAATTTTTTTTTATGTATACATTGAAACAAGTTATAAATTTTCGGTCGGGCCTTTTCACAACAAATAATTTTTTCAAATCCAATTATTTCAAACGCGTGTTTCAAGAAAATTTCTTAATACAACCAAGTCGTTCATATATAATTAGTATGTGGCATATGTTTTAAAAACGCCATTCAACTGTAGCCTTTGGTTTAAAGTAATGAAAATTATGGAAACTTTCGAAGAGGGCATTTGCAAAATTTTCGCGCTTTAAAAAAACAGACGGTCTTCATTACAAAAGCGCCTTGGATATTGCATGTTTCACCGCTTTTACAGAGAAAAAGCTGTTTCAAAAACTAGTTAAACGAAAAATTCAGTATATTTTTCAGACCTTCCATGTGTTTTCAAACGGATATCTATTCTACAGTACTACTAATTTCCTACCAAGAAATGCTGGAATTGTAGTTTTGGTCATTTTTGCATCAAGCGTGGCTCAAACAATGGTTGTTCTATGTCTATCATTTGTTTACCGCTATGGATGCTTGTGTAGGTACGTTACGCTAGTTCAAACTACAAACTACACCTTTTTTTCTAAATTTCACAGCATTTTTAATTATTTCAAACATCTTTTCTGTGTTTCAAAACTTTACAATTTTTCCTTTTTATATTTTGTGCCGACACGTTAATTTTAGCCAAAATGTCCTTGAATGGTATCAACCGGGCTGGAAACTATTCATTACCATATTTGTCTCATTTCTCGGCGTTGCTATACCAACATACTCAATTGTTGCTATAACTCCATTTTTAGCCAAGTATCAGGAACTTTTGACTGATACTTTAATGAAGGAAGCTGAACTGAACTTGGCCGAAACCGCATATTTTGCAGGATTTGTGCACGTGAGTTTTAGAAAAAAACCTTTGGATTAAACTTTGTAACAATTTAGTAGTGAAAGAAATTTGTGTTTTAAAAACATTTTTGCAAGTCGAATTATTCTCATGCATGTTTCAAGAAAGTGTCTTATTTCAACGAATTCGTTTATGTATAATTGTAATCTGGCCGACGTTTTAAAAATGTAATTATGATTAAACAAATTGAAACAGTAAAGAAAACTATATAATTTTGTTTTGTTACAGTACCCATTCGGAGGTTCCAACTATAACATTTTATTCGTCATGTCCTCTTACTCAATCCTTGTTGCAATAATGGTCTGTATCGGTGGCTTCTGCTTCTCCCGCATTTATTCGATGATCCGAAAGGTCCCCAAAACCAGCCAGACCAGAACTCACAAGAAATTGCTTATTCTTCTGGCTTTACAGGTTGGTTCAGTGATTTGTGTTAATGAGCCTTGGGGAGCATTGAGCTCAAAATCTCGTTCGAGTAAAGTTGGAGAGAAACCAGAACATTTTTTGTATTTGTTTGAAATTCAGTCAGTTCTGAAAATCTTTGGTCGTTATCGAGGTTTGAATTTGGACTTCTGAACTTTCCCTCAGGGCACTGTGCAAAAAAAACCCCCTATTCGTTTAATTCATTTCAGTTTTCAAGAAGCTCGAATTTATATGTTAGCTGAGCAACGATTTCTCAAACCGCAGACAGTTAACATCGAACAAATTAGAGAACAGGATTTTAGAGAGACACTCTAAGTTTTTCGTAGATTGTTGCTTGAAAAAACAAAAAAAAACAAAAAAGTGTATAAAAACGCAGTATTTAAAAAAACCTTTTTTCAATGTTTCAAAAAATTATTTATTTGCTTGATTTGTGCATAACTTAGTTTTCTGGTAGCTTTACATTCACACTGAGATATTTATAATGCACTAAAAACTATTTTTAGGCATGTTTTCCAATAATCTTTAACGGAATGCCTCTGGTTATCGTCTTTGCCTGTGCTTTCTTCGGAGTTGATTCAAAACTTTTGGCTGAATACATAGGCTCTGTTATGTCCTTTGCCCAAGTACTCGATCCACTTCTTGTGGTTTTCTTTGTCAATTGTTACCGAAGCAACGTAAAACGAATCCTACGAAAAATAACTGGTGGAAGGATATTTACTGACGTTAAGGTGGATTTGTAATTTACAAAGGGTTAATGTTTTTTTCAGGTTGGGGTGAGTGATACTTATTTAACTGGATAACCATCGACAGGAGTTGGTATTTCTCTCTCGAAATTCACTGAATAATGCTAAACGGTCATAAAAAAAGTGTGACCACTGTCTTAAATAAACCTTTTCATTGTATGCCCTTGTATATCTAGAAAAACTTTGTTATAGTCTGTTTCCAAATGAAGGTCGGTTACTTCTGAGCCGTCGTCGTTTTTGCTCCTTTTTAAACACCGACGATTTGAAAACCAACGATTTGAAAGCCACAAACTTTTTGGCCCTCTGAAATAGTCACTGAAAAATTTTTATGCACCGCTATTTCTAATATGGGCCGCTCAACCAGAAAACAGCCAACAAACTTAAAGTCTGGGTGCCGTGAGCACTTTTGTTGATGCGGAAGATACCACTGTTAATGTTTCCAGCCTGTAAAAGACTTTCCTTTCGTTTAACACGCCATCTCTGTAAAAGTCGAGTATGCCTTAGAATTTAAAAGTGTTTTGATTGGGCTGAAAATTTGTGTACAACCTTCGTATAGCAGTGAAACCTTAACCTGAAACTGTTGGTCCGAAAAAAATTTTTGACCCGGGTTTCGGTAGATGCCCAAATCATACTGTAAAAATTTTATCGTAGTTCGAATTTTGATGTAAAAAAACGAAAAAGGTAGCAAATTCAATTTTCCACAACATTAACTGGACCTACCACGATTTCTCTTTCCATAAAAAATTAAGCCTAAAACCAGTTTCAAAAAAACATTTTTGGGGTTTTTGATGCATATTTTCTGTAAATGGGCATTTCAGGCTCAGAATGTTTCCGATGATTTCGAAAATCACTCTTAAAACTGTTAAAAACCAAAAATGCCCTGGGCAGGCAAACCTACTGCTAGGAGCTACAATTGTCGAAAATCATATTCTGGCGGAATATTTGGAATGTCACCGCGTATTTTTTTTGGCTTTTATAGTGGAAGGTTGAAAACCCCAAAAAACCTATTTTTGAAACGGTTTTTGAAGGTTTTTTATGGAACGAGAATTCTTGATAGGTTGATAGGTCCAAAACATAATATTTTGGGAAATAGAATGGGCTACATTTTGCTTTTTTTTTAAATCAAAATTTGTCTAGGTTGAAATTTTTACATTACCACTTGGGCACCTACCGAATTAAATATTTTTTTTTCGCACCAACAGTTTCAGGTTAAGGTTTTTAGACTATTGGAAGGTTGTACACAAATTTTCAGCCCAATCGAAACACTTTGAAATTCTAAGACGTTGTGCATAAAGCCCCTGCTCGAATATTACAGAGACGACGTCTTAAGCCACAACCGCTAACGCCATTGCTCACTCCTCCCAACTTTCAAGTTTCAATTATTGTTCCAAAGCCCATCTATTCACACATTCACATGCGAACGACACGTAAAATTTAGAGAGGATGATCACTATCCAAGAGCAGCTGGATCAGATTTTCAACTTGATTTGCAAAGTGTAAATTGAGATTGAAGAAATGGGGAAACGGGACCACTGGGATAATGGTACGTTACCCTGACGCGCCCTAAATCTCATTCACAGACGAAACTTAAGGGTTTCCCGTCTAATCTGACGACTTCGACCCCGACGATGAACAGCCCGTTCCATTGTCACAAGAGAAGGCTGAGTCGTACAGAAAACAAATTGAAGACATGCGCCAATGTAAGAAACGCGATTGGATGCTTATAGTCTGTTTCGAAAGAAAGGCCGGCGACTTTTGAGCGGCCTTGCTGTTTTCCTCCTCCTTTTTAACAACTGACGATTTAAAATATTTGAGTGAATGGAGATAAAATAGGTGAAAAGCACTGTAAAAGCGGAGTGCGCAGACAATGAGAATTTCGCGGCGGGACCTAATCTACCATCCTTTAAGGTTTTTGGCCAAAACCTGTTCCGTTTTTTGGAAACACACTATAAAAGCAGCAACCGTTGCGCATTTTGCTCTCGGGCCAAGAAATTTTGGCCCCTCTGCTTAATAGTCACAACCCAACCACGTGCCGATTTCACACTGGATGTGCCTACTGCCGAAGGCTTTCGGAAATAGAAGCCGATGAATGGTTTTCACCTCAACTCCGACATCACTCCTCCGTTTTTTGGGCCTCCAACATTCAGGCCACCTGGGGCCAAGAGTGTCGCCAACTCCAGAACGCCCTGCACCACAGCTGTGAGGTATTGTAGGAATTCAAAACGAATACTCTTCTTTTCAATTTCAGATTCACTTTCACTTTTGGGCTCCCGGTTCTTCGCGCTCTGTGGTTCTGGCTCCCTCCAGGCACCTCCAGACCACAATCTGGTTGTGTCTTTTAAAGAGCAAAAATTGCAGGGTGAGCGATGCAATCGTTATAGTCTGTTTTAAAAGAAAGGCCGGCGACTTTTGAGCGGCCTTGCTGTTTTTCTCCTTTTTAACAACTGACGATTTGAAACATTTAAGTGAATGGAGATAAAATAGGTGAAAAAGCACTGTAAAATCGGAGTGCGCAGACAATGAGAATTTCGCTGCGGGACCTAATCTGCCATCCTTTAAGGTTTTTGGCCAAAACCTGTGTTGTTTTTTGGAAACACACTATAGGCCAAAGCGTGTCTTTTGCAAAAACAAGGAACGTGTTGGAGCGAGAGAGAGGTTCTATTGCAAAAACAACGTTCAAATAGCAAAAACCAAGTTTTATTGTTCGGAGTTCTTAAAATCCTATTGAGTTTATGTGAAAAATGAACTTTTTTATCAACATATTTTCTTTTTCGAAAAACATTGTTATATTTATATTTTTTGTAAAAATCCCTTTGAATGGCTAAAATCGACAAAACAAAGTTTTCTAAGCTTTCGAGAAGAAAAAAACCATTTTCGTTCGATAGAGCTGTATCAATTTAACAGACACGTGTTGAAATAGAAAAATTTATTCACGTCTTCAGAAACTTAATTTAAAAAAAAAACTCGAAGTAGGTGTTTCGAATTTTTTCTTACATTGATTGTTTTACATTCTCCTGTGAAAATGCAACTCAATCTCGGATTTAACCCAAAATTGAAAGCAATACTCCAATTGTTAAAATGCCGAATTTCGCAAATTCGAATTTGGCATCTTGTGGTCACTCACGAAGAAAAAACGGAACCGAAAAACGGCACAGGTTTTTTACGAAAAACGGCACCGTTTTTGACCAAAAACCTGAAGGTTGGTACATTAGGTCCTGCCGCAACCGTCTTTTTTCCGCGCCCTTTCCTTTTACTGTGATATTTCGCTGATCACATTTCTATGTTTAAAATTCTCAGTGGTTAAAAAGGATTAAAACACCGAGTACGCTCAAAAGACGCCGCGCTTTCTTCGAAAACAGACTATATTATGCCTCCAACTGGAAAAAACTGGTTATTTCTGCGCCATCTATAATTTAGTGCTATCTCGCCAGGAAAAGAAGATAGCCTTGCAATAGATTCCAGAGACAGCATTGCCGATAGATAGGGCTCAAAATTTAGCTACCAGGTATAGCTTTGACAGTCGATGTATAGTGCGTTTCCAAAAAAGAGTGAAGGAAAAAGGGATTTTCCTAAAGGACAGGTACATTTGGTTCCGCCGCGATTGCTTTATTGTCTGCGCACTCCTCTTTTACAGTGCTCTTTCGTTTGTTAAATTTCTTTTCACTTCAATGTTTCAAATCGTCTGTGCTTAAATACAAGTGGAAATCAAGGCCGGTGAAGGGTATATATCAAGGTAGTGGAAAAGTCGTCAATTCTTTGTTGGAAATAGACTATACTTCCTTTTCCCTAACATTTTGATGGCGGCCTCGTTATAGTCTATTTCCAAGAAACGGCATCAAATCTTTAAAGGACTGGGTCACAAGATATAACTGACGCCAAACGGGCATCATGCCAATTTTGTTCAAGTTTTCTCTGTTGATGCTAGATTAGCATAAAATCGTAATATCAACAGAAAATGAAGGCACAAATTGGAATGATGCCCGTTTGGCGGCGACTATATTTGCCAGAATGGCATTTAAGCTTCTATTTGCATATGCAGGATTTCATAATGTATGTTTTGTGTTTTCGCCTAATACCTATCGGAATGTCAAACGTGTTGTTAGCATATTCACAATAGTCCCTTCATTTCCCCTTTTCTCTCCTCATTCCTGTTCCATTTCTCCTCTCCGCCGGTCGTCCTTGTGATGATCTTCTTCAACCTCTTCTTCCTTTTCCTCCCTTCCGCCGCTCTTCTTCTAATTTCAGTGGCTTTCACTTTGTGCTCAAAGAAGAACAAAACAAACGTGACGACTTCATCGAAATCGAAGGAAACGGAGATTCGAGTAATTCCACCCAAAACACAGGCAGAAATCGAAGAGGACGAAAGAAGACAGAGAGAAATTGCGAGGAAGCGATGGGAGGAAGATGAGAAGAGCGCGGAGGAGCTGCGAATGGCACAAGAAAAGTTGAAACTTGATGCGGCAAAACGGCTACAAGATCGGAAAGAGAAGCGAGAGAAAGATGAGAAGAAAGAACCCCCAGGTTGGTAATCGTAATGTTTAGGAAGCCTCCGCCCGTCTGTCTCTCTGTCTCTCTGTCTCTGTCTCTGTCTCTGTCTCTGTCTCTGTCTCTGTCTCTGTCTCTGTCTCTGTCTCTGTCTCTGTCTCTGTCTCTGTCTCTGTCTCTGTCTCTGTCTCTGTCTCTGTCTCTGTCTCTGTCTCTGTCTCTGTCTCTCTGTCTCTCTGTCTCTGTCTCTGTCTCTGTCTCTGTCTCTGTCTCTGTCTCTGTCTCTGTCTCTGTCTCTGTCTCTGTCTCTGTCTCTGTCTCTGTCTCTGTCTCTGTCTCTGTCTCTGTCTCTGTCTCTGTCTCTGTCTCTGTCTCTCTGTCTCTCTGTCTCTGTCTCTGTCTCTGTCTCTGTCTCTGTCTCTGTCTCTGTCTCTGTCTCTGTCTCTGTCTCTGTCTCTGTCTCTGTCTCTGTCTCTGTCTCTGTCTCTGTCTCTGTCTCTGTCTCTGTCTCTCTGTCTCTGTCTCTCTGTCTCTCTGTCTCTCTGTCTCTGTCTCTGTCTCTGTCTCTGTCTCTGTCTCTGTCTCTGTCTCTGTCTCTGTCTCTGTCTCTGTCTCTGTCTCTGTCTCTGTCTCTGTCTCTGTCTCTGTCTCTGTCTCTGTCTCTGTCTCTGTCTCTGTCTCTGTCTCTGTCTCTGTCTCTGTCTCTGTCTCTGTCTCTGTCTCTGTCTCTGTCTCTGTCTCTGTCTCTGTCTCTGTCTCTGTCTCTGTCTCTGTCTCTGTCTCTGTCTCTGTCTCTGTGTGTTGCCGAAAAGGTTAAGGAACGTCACTGTTGTTTGAAGGACAAGAAAAAACTCGACGCTTACATTGCTTGTCTCCAGAAACATGTCAGTTACTCAAATTCAACCTTCTGTAAGTATTTTTCTTTAGAAGGACAAGCTTCTGGAACTGGAGAATTTGGAAAAGCATTTTATGGAGAATATCCCAAAGGAAATTCATTGCTTGGAGCCCAGGCAGTGTGAGAAACGTACGTGTTTCTCGACCTCTTTCCCGGATTACGATGCCCTGCCAGCTTTGAAAGAGGTTGTAACAAAAAAAAACTTCGTTTAAACATTAAATTTAGTGGAAAGAGAGGGCGGGGCTTCACGGGATCATCGCGTGGCGCATGGAGAGCTCGGTCATTGGCGCATGATTAACCGAGAAAATTAGAAAAGTGTGATAAAGATTTGAAAAATGCTTTGTTTTGTGTATGAGTTGTTTTGTGTATGTTTTTTAGTTATGTGTATTTAAGCATTGTTTCACAGAATAATGAGTATTAAACAAATGTTAACATTTATTTAATTTTCATATATAGTGCCTGCCAATCGTACTTCAGCAGTTTTCAGATATGAGTGGCAATTTTCTGAGGTTGATATTTAAATTACCTTTTATTACATCAAAATAGTGCGCTACAAAAGGGGCGTGGCCGAATTTTGACCGAAGTAGGATTGGCGTGAAGTTTAGTTCGAATTCAGCAATCGAATTCAGATACGCAATGCGATCAGTTACATTTCGTACAGCTTTTTTGTTTTATCGGGGAAATTTTTAAAACGGAGCACACACACTCACACACACTCACACTCACACTCACACACACTCACACTCACACTCACACTCACACTCACACTCACACTCACACTCACACTCACACTCACACTCACACACACTCACACTCACACTCACACTCACACACACTCACACTCACACTCACACTCACACTCACACTCACAATCACACTCACACGTACTTTAGCTGCAAAATTTATGTGCAAATTCTGTGCCAGAAGTTTGTCTTCTAAAAATCGAATCCCTGACTATTATTCTTGAATACAAAGATGTTTCTGACGCTTTTCTTTTAGGACAAAAAGAAACTTACAAGTTTTTGACGGTCAAACTTACAAGTTTTTGACGGTTCAGCGAAATCATTTGAAACCACTTTTCAGCAATGGGTTCGAAATGATATAGGCTATTTCCAATCTTGAGACGACGACTTTTGAACGACCCTGGATTTCCTTGGTTTTTAACGATTGAAGATTTGAAACATCGAAGTGAATATCAATAAAATATGCGAAATAGCACTGTAACAGAGGAGTGCGCAGACAATTAGACGATCGCGGCGGAACCCATTGTACCTAGTCCTTTAGGAAAATCCCCTTTTCCTTGTCTCAGTTTTGGAAATGCCCTATAGCATTGTAGATTTCAAAGTTTAGCTCAACTCTGAAATCGAAACTTTCTGTAATTCGAATACTATGAAATCAGAGGAAATAGGACGTTGAAAGCTTTTTAAAATACTAAAAAATTATGATTTCATTTTCCGACGTTTTAACAATAAATGAATACGGTTTAAATCAATTTTGTAACATTTAAGCAATGTTTGAAATCTTACTCATACTATCACACTATTTCGATTTTTATAGTGGTAGCTTTCTAGGTTTTCATCTTCAATTTTCAAGTATTTTGTTCACGTCAACCTGATTTGGCAACCCAATTTTTTGTGGAACTTCTGATAACGTGATCAGTGAGAGCCCAGAGATGCCAGGGAGCGAGAAACGCAGAGCCGCGTGACCCGTAAGGACACTCCTTTTATTTTGGCTGATCAATCGGTTGACCAACCATAATTCTCAGTTTCCTCTTTTTTGATTACAAATCTATGTTCAGGCCTCCTTTTGTGAGTAACTTTTACATTTTTGACTATATTAATACCCAGTTGTTCTTTTTATATTTTTAAACATTAATTAAGCAAGCTTGGTGTGCTGAACAAGAAAATAAGTATAATTATAAATAAAAAGGTGTTTATGTAAACATATGTATTCCCCAAGTTTTAATTCCGGTTTACAAACCATTCAATTTTATTAATATATACAACGCAGTTCGCTCTATTATATTTTCTAGATTTGTGTTTTTATTATCGCTCTTTTTTTTTTTTTTTCAAAAAATGGTCTTTTTTGTGGGTTACGGAATCTTTATGTACTTTATATAATAACCTTGTTTGCATTTTGCGTGCATAATGGCCCGTCATGCCAGCGCAAAAATACTTTTTCCTCAAACAGAAACTGAATTTTTTTCCGACTTTTTGAACGTTGTATATTTTCTTTTTCGTTTACGTCTGTACATTAAAACAGTTAAAAACTGACAATTTGGTGTTTTTTCAGTTGCAATTTAAACTGGAAAGCGAGACCAAAAATCAATCCATGGCTATGGAAATCAAAACTGAAGAAGAATTCTCATTAGACTTGGTTCCCATAGATTTACAACCTTTTATCCTCGAAAAGGTGAGTGTGAGTGTGAGTGTGATTTTGTTGTATTTCAGATGAACTATCTTGATTTTGCTAATTTCAACCAGTGCAGTGAATTCTCAGTTGATATGTGCAAACAACTTTCAGTTTATACCAAACTTCTGTTTTCAGTTTTTAGAATTTGGGTTGCAAGGGTAGGACGTGTTTAATTCAAAATTACATTCTCGTTCAGAAAACAAGTCTGTTCAAATATCCAGTGAGCAGAAAACGACGCTCTCGTTGTGCACCTGTCATTTCAACAAGACTTGAGACTGAAAACATTCCTGCTAATGTGTTTTTAAAATGCAACAGAGTGGAATTCGTTTGTTGAATTTACTATTGCTGAATGAAACGTTATTTAGGGTGAGATAAGTGACCTCAGCTTTCTCAAGAAAAACAGAGTACAAGCAAAAATAATTGCTATTGCGGACTATCTTACTTTCATAACTGAGGAGATCCTTAAAAACATTTTGATTGTGGGTGAAGTTTTGTAATTTCTTTGTATTTTAGCGTCTTTGCAGACTACAGGGGCGAAAGAGTTTGAATTCTTGGGGATTTATGAGCCATTCTATTACTTACAAGAAGTTCAACAGGTTAGTACAAAAAGCAAATGCACAAACTCACTCACTCACACACTCACTCACTCACACACTCACTCACTCACACACTCACACACTAACACACTCACACACTCACACACTCACACACTCACACACTCACACACTCACACACTCACACACTCACACACTCACACACTCACACACTCACACACTCACACACTCACACACTCACACACTCACACACTCACACACTCACACACTCACACACTCACACACTCACACACTCACACACTCACACACTCACACACTCACACACTCACACACTCACACACTCACACACTCACACACTCACACACTCACACACTCACACACTCACACACTCACACACTCACACACTCACACACTCACACACTCACACACTCACACACTCACACACTCACACACTCACACACTCACACACTCACACACTCACACTCTCACACACTCACACTCTCACACACTCACACACTCACACACTCACACACTCACACACTCACACACTCACACACTCACACACTCACACACTCACACACTCACACACTCACACACTCACACACTCACACACTCACACACTCACACACTCACACACTCACACACTCACACACTCACACACTCACACACTCACACACTCACACACTCACACACTCACACACTCACACACTCACACACTCACACACTCACACACTCACACACTCACACACTCACACACTCACACACTCACTTTTGCAGCTTAAAAGCATCCATGCTAATTGCCTTTCTGTGCCGGAGGATTGTCTTCTGAAACTGGAATCCCCGACAATTATTCTTGCATACAAAGATGTTTCTGATGCTTCACTTATAGGGCAAGAAGGAGTTTACAAGTTTTTGATGGTCAGTTCTTCTAAATAATTCGAAATCCACTTATTCAGCAATGGGTTCGAAACGAAAGAATGATCGAACATTTCGAAGTTCAACTAAGCTTTGAACTTTATATGGCTAAGCTTTGTAACAGTATTGAAACAAATTCCACTGCTACTATTATGAAGCCAGAGGGACAGGAGACATACTACATTCACAGAAGAGGAAACAATGAGAAGAAATTTCTGCGGTTGGAATTCTACAAAATTGGAGAATTTTGGATGTTCAAAGCTTTTCTAGATACTCCAAGCTATTGAATCGGCTTTTGGAAGTTTTAACAATAAATAGTATTATTTTCAAACTGTTGTGTATTATTTCAACAAAGTTTTAAGTTTAGAAATTCAGGTTGAATAGTTTAAAAAAGACTTAGGCAGAGCAAGCCATGAAAGAAAACACATTCTTAATGAAGATTTCTGGGGCAGGTGGTGCGCAAAAAAAAAAGATTAAGACGTGTACATTTTCCAAAAGGATGTTTTATAAACAATAACAATACTATTTCACGCTTCGTGCACAATTTATGAGTTGATAAATAATTAGAACAAAACACACAGTTGAACAAAGAATTCATTTATTCAATCTATCTGGTGTTAAAAATCTTTTCCATATTTACTTTCGATATTCGTAGAAATTCCATTTTGTATAAGAAACAAAAATTTCTGAAAATTAGATTCAATTTAGGAAACGTTTAAAACTTACAACAAAGTGCTTATCGAATTTCGAGAAATCGACCTGTGTTTATCTTTTTCCTGAAATATACATTATTTGGGAGTTACAAAGGCGTTTTTTTTTAACTAAAAAATCTACATTTCCAAACTGATTTGAGTCAATTTGATTAATTGCGTAAAAATTTACCTTTATCATCTTGTCGTATTTAGATATATCAATCTCTAACATCGTCGTATTTTGCAATGTCTAGTTCGAATTTGACGCAGTTTTTCTCAAACCTGAAATTGTCCATACTCTTATACTCAAACTGGTTTTGTAAAAATTTATACATTATCTACTGTGAGTAAAAACGACAAAATTACGTTTTTAAAATGAATCCGGTGGATTTTTTTTCCAAACCTGATAACTTTATTATTTTTGGTAGTAATAATTACTGTAAAAATTAAATTCGCTTCAAAAGAAGATAAAAGCTTACCTCTTTTATTGTCATACTTTGATATGTCGATTTCTAATCGGTGAACGATTTATCTCTATCCTGCAAATGAATATTTTCATTTAGACACGACTTTAGGAATTTTAAATAAACTTCACGTCAAAACACTTTACAAACATGAAAAAACCGGTCTATTTTGTGATTTTTAAAAGAGTTCACGAAAAATTGGTGAAAAATTGCTTTTTTTCAAATTCCAAACAAAAATAGAACATTTTTTTTAACCACCACACAGTTTATGGCTTAAAAGTTTTAGTTTTTCAAAGTAAAAATTTATAGAAAAAAATTTGCATCGCTTTACAAAACTAGAACTAAGTTTTTAGAAATTAACTCACCTTCCCACCGGGTAAAAACTTCTGAGCGAAATCCAAAGAATCCTGCGGATAGGAAAAATAAAAACTAAAAACATCTGAAAATTTGCGATAATCTTGAAAGTCTTACCATTGTTTCTTCGTCATTTGCGATCTATTTCTTCATTACTTTTCAAAATTTAGAGTAAGTATGACTCTTAATTAACAAATTAATGTTTTTAAAGGTGAAGAAAAAGTTATAAACAAGGCAAAAGCAGACGAAAACGATGAGAAAGGGAACAATGTGTGTCGAATGTGTGCGCCAATCGATGCGCTGAGCGAGTGTGTTCAGCTTGTTTACGCACGGGCGGAATGGCCGAAGGTCGGTGTAAAACGCCCCGAATTGAAAATATTTATATGGTCTATTTCCAACCAAAGGTTGGCGACTTTTCAGCGACTTTGTTATACACTCATATTAAACCATTGACGACTTAAAACATTGAAGTGAATAAAAAATAAAATAAAGGAAAAAACACTGTGAATGAGGAGCAAATATACGATCGCGGTGGGACCTAATTTACTATTTTTAAAGGTTTTTGCCAAAAACAGGTGCCGTTTTTCGGAAACACACTATATCGTGGTTTTTAGTTTAAAGCTGGGAAGATTACAATATGTTTTTATTAAAATTTTGTTGTGGTTTAAGGTAAAAGATGAGAATGATAACATTCATTTTCAGTGTGCACTAGTGAGAACGTACCGAAGTTATCGCAAAAGTAATTGAAAAGAATCTACGATTCGTTACAAAAATTAGAAACATAATATTTGGAAAGTTTCCGCGACTTACAAATTTTCAAAGTTGCAATTTTCCATTTTGAGGTCGCGCTTTAGGGAAATTGCCCATTTTTAGAGTTTTGGCCAAAGAAGAGAAAGTTATTGTAACAAAACAGTTATATTTTCAGCTACAAAATTGTTTATGGATTTCGAATCAAAAACGTTTAAGTGAACCACACAAAAACTGACAAAATTATGTGATACACTTTTTAGATAGTCCGAAAAAATTACATTTTTGTGGGTTTCCAAAATAAATTGGGTCACTACTTTTTTTCTAATGGGAGAAACCGATATCGGAGCCAAAACAATCGTTGTTACTGTAAAATTTTGAAATCTTTGTCATCGTAAAATATCGAATCCATACTTAATATGTTCGGTTTTCTCTCTTGTTTTTTTTCCAAAAAAGAGTCAAGGAAAAAGGGATTTTCCTAAAGGACAGCTACATTTGGTCTCATCGCGATTGCTCTATCGACTGCACACTCTTATCTTATTTATTTTCACTTCAGTGTTTCAAACTGGCAGTTGTTAAATAAGGGTAGACATCAAGGTGGTTGGAAAGTCGTCGATTCTTGGTTGGAAATGATTTATAGCTGCTACACAAATTTTCAGCCAGATTAGACAATTTTGAATTGTTTTGTCCAAAAGCATTTTAAGTTTATAAGGCTCTTGAATGTTTCAAATTCTTAAAGTAAGTGAAAATAAAGTTTACAGACAATTGTTTCATTCTCATTAAAGCAAAACTTGTAAAAAAAGGTTATGGGCCGCTTTTCAGGTAAAATGACAATATTTTTCGTTTTGACTTTTGAAACAACACAACATTTCAACTAAAATGTTTATCACAGTAAGCAAACGGAAACGGTGAAACAAGGGAATCAGATGTTCTTTTTCTGCATGTAGTCCTCGATTTCGGCATCGAGTTGTTCGATGCTTTTCTTGCTCACTTTCACGACCTTGGCCCGTTTCCCCTCCTTCGGACCCAAATAACAAAGTTATTGCAAAAATTGTTGAAAAAATGTATGATTCGTTGCAAAAATCATAAGAAGAAAACATAATTTCTGCCAACTTTCAAGGTCGAGATTGTGAGGATAGCTACATTTTCAAAATGGTCTGATTACAGTTCTCAAATACAAAAATATACAGTTTGTGTTAATGACTAGCTACGACCCAAATTTTGTCATAAATAGCAACGACCCAAATTTTAATCCAATTGAGACCATTTTGACTTTATATGTCTAAAGGAATTGCGAGTTTCAAATTTCGCTTTCAAAGGAGACTCAAAATATTAAGTTTCAAAAGAGACTCTTGAATGTTTCAAAAATCTTAAAGTATGTGAAAATATTTTTTTTCGCACAGTGGCTCTCCTTTGGGCGAAAACTTGTAAAAAAAAATGGTTATGTGCGAATTTCCATGAAAAATTACGTTTTATTGTCATTTGAAAAAACACAACATTTCCACCAAACTGTTTATTTGAAGCATCACAACCAACACATGAAAACCGGGAAATAGATGAATCAGATATTCTTTTTCTGCATGTACTCCTCGATTTCAGCATCGAGCTGTTCGATGCTTTTCTTGCTCACTTTAACGACCTTAGCGCGTTTTCCCTCCTTCACACCCTTCTTGCCACGAATAGATTTGCCATCATCCAAAACACGATCGAGGAAGTGCTTGTTGGCCGTCTTGTTCTTATTCTTCCTGAAAAAGAATCATGAAATTTCAATAAGAAAATGAAAGGATAAAGTAGTTGGTGGGGAAAAAACTCACTGGATTTTTCCGGAATTTTTCGCAACGGCGCGGGTCTTCTGAATCCGGCCAGACTGAGGCCTGGTGAACTGGAGGCGGTCCTTAATCGATTGCCGGTTGGAGCTACCATCGTCAACGATGGTCATTTTCATGGCAAGACCTGTAAATAATATATGATCAGTCGTAAAAACGATAAAAAGTTGGGGAAACTCGAAATGTCTTTGGACCAAATTTTTTCAAGCGCACCAACAGGGCTGAATTTTGTATACTAGCTGGAAAATCGATTTTCTGTTAGTTGAAAATTTCGAAAAAGATTTTAAATTATGTAAAAATTAGGTTTCTGTGTACAAAAAGTTCTAAGCCAAAATGTGATTAAAAATACGAATCTAAAAAGTCGTTTCAAAAGAATAAAATTCATACCAGCAACCGTTCAGTACATTATTAAATGGAAAACTTTAAACCACGTGTAACGAAAAATTGCTGTATTCTTAGGTCAAAACTCTCGAAAAGTTTAAAAAAAAACGAACCATCAAGGTTGACTCCTTTGAAGTCCTCCAAAATCTTCTGGGCATCGCCTCTTTTTACGACGACACTTCCAGAACCGAGAGACTCTCCATGTTCGTTGAAATGAACGGCAACACTGTCGAAGTCGTAAATTTCGAAGAGCTCCTGAAAAATTACAGTTTCCCAGTCTAATCGGTTTTCTAGTTCCATTTCTTATTCGGGAATTAATCGAAACATGCGAGTAAATAAGCAGAAATTCCAAGTTACCTAATTTTTCTAAAAATTAGCTAGAAACTTCGGGGAAATAGAGTAATGTTTTGCGCCTAACATTGGATATTTTTACGTTTTAAAACGAAACGTAAGACTAAAAAAGAACATATTTTTCGTAGACCACAAATCGGATTTTTGGATAAAAAATAAATTCCCTGTTTTGCGTACGTCATTTTCATTCTAACGGCCTGTTTGGAAACACGGTAGAAGAACATTTGATACCTTTTTTAAGCGCACACATATTGGAGAACTTTGTTTTAAGATTTTACTTACAAAGTCAGTGATTAAAGGGGTAGTAAGGAGGCTTTTCGTTTCATTTTCGATCGGACACGGTAGGAAATGCGAATGAACTATGCAAAATTGTCTCGCACCCTCCTCATTTTCACAGCTATCTCTGCCAATTAGAATGAATTCTGTTCATTAGCATCCCTTGTAAATACCGGACACGCAGGGCGTACTGGCCACCCGCACAATCTGCGGATGGTCGGCCGTTTTTGGACACTTTGAAGGCAGGTCTATCGAAAACGGTACATTTCCGACCCATAGTCATATACATTTTCTTGATCAGCGAATTTTTCTCTCCTAGATGAGCCAATGTTGTAAAACCCGCCTGACTGTCCCTTTAAGTAACCAATTTCGTAGACTATCATTTTCCGAACTGAATGGTTTACAGACGAATTTTTAAACTACATATGCAGATTTAAGATTTCTAAATCAATAAAATTTAAATTTACGAATCAACGCGCCGTTTCAAATAAAATAAAATATTAAAATCACCTCAAGATCAGCGGAGACTACAGAAGGCGCGAGGTTCGAGATGTTCACAGTCACTTTTTTGTTGGGGTTTCCAACAGAACCACGGATTGACTTCAGAACGGGAGCAACGTTTTCCTCGTACTTGTCGTGCTTCCATTTGCCCTCAGGGATGCTCTAAAACCATAGATTATTTTTAAAAAAAAAATAGATAATAATTATACAAAATAAATACATTTTGAAAACTTACGTTGGAGAAGGAGAAGTTCTTCGAAGGACGCTTGGCAGGAGCATTTTTTCCACCAAAAGTTTTCTTCTGATTGCTCCTGAACTTGCCGGAAGAACCAGATTTCAGTTTCTAAATTAAAAAATAAAAAAAGGTAATAAAATGAAAATTGTAATTTTTGCATAAAAAATAAATACAAACCTTATTGGCGGAGATGATTTCAGCCAGGGACATATTAACCGACATGATTTACTCTGAAAATATTTTATAAATATAATTACAAAACAAAATTAGAAAAAAAAATGAAAATGTTTACTCTGCAATGCGTGGGGATGTGTGAATTAAATGCAGCAGGGGTTTTATGCGACGAAAAAAGCGGAGCCGCAAAAAAAAGCGCAGATGCCGCGCGTTCACCAATTTCGAAAATCTGCCCTGACCTTGCGCGTTATTTCAAAAAAAGCGTTGTTACGACAAAACACAACGGATAACTAATTTTTTTTTTAGAAACTTTAATAAATTAGTAAAAAAAGAATATCACCTTAACAATAATGTCATGAATATTTCCCACATGACAAATAAAGTTTTAGACAATAATTCACAGCTGAATAATAACCCAGGTAGGTGTTTGGCTGATTTTTGGTGTATTACCAAAAATCAGCCTGAAGCTGGCTGATTTTTTGTTGTACACCAAACAACCTTACAGTGAATCTTTTGGGTTCATAACGATTTTTTTTTTATTTTTTGGCCCGGGTTACGGTAGCCCAAATGGTTTTGTAAAAATATCGACGTTAACGAAATTTTAATTTTGAAAGAGCAAATTGTAGCAAATTCAATTTCCAGTGATATTAACTTTTGGACCTACCGCGATTCCGTAATCTATAAAAAAAACCTTTAAAAACCGTTTAAAAAAGAGGTTTTTTTTTTTGCAGTTTTCGACTTTCACTATAAAAGCAAAGAAAAAACACGCTGCAGATTCAAAATCTACGTCAGATTTGGCATCGAATAAGATTTAGAAATCAAAAATCGGAGGTGACTATTTTGGTTAAAAACCACTTGAATGTGAAAAAATGGCCAAAAAAAGCCCAAAAATGAGCAAAATCGAATTTTTGAGGTCTCTACATTTAAATGTTTCAGTGGCAATTTATCAGTTTAATGCAAGATTTCTGTAAATGCGCATTTCGGAATCAATTTTTTGTGCTGATTTCGAAAATCACTTTTAAAAATCGTAAAAATCAAGTACATATACTCCTCGCCCACGGACCTTTCCTAAAGTTTCGATGACCTGCACATCTAACGCGCGAAATAGTGTGCAAGCCACGGAGACGCAGACAAAAAGCCGCTTGTTTCCCGCTGCCGGCTAGAAAAGCTCGCTGGGCGACGAGTATATATTGTAGGTGTGGTGACATTCCAAATATCCCGCCAGAATATGGTTTTTTTTATAGTGCGTTTCCAAAAAAGAGTCAAGGAAAATTGGCATTTCCTAAAGGACAGGTACATTTGGTCCCGCCGCGATTTTTTTAATGTCTGCGCACTCCTCTTCTACTGTGCTGTTTCGCTCGTTAAAGTTCTTTTCATTTCAATGTTTCAAACTGGCAATGGTTAAATAAGGGTAGATATCAAGGTAATTGAAAAGTCGTCGATTCTTTGTTGGAAATGGACTATACCTGCCCAGGTAAAAAAGCAAATTTACTGGTTCAAAATACAATATTTGACCATGATGTTTATTTTAATAAAATTTTAACATACAGTTGATTCAAAGTTTTATTATACAAACTTTAGTCATTGTGGAAACTTTCTCAGCTAACATCTTCGCGTTGCGAGAAATCAGGATTAGATGACCTAACCTGCAAAAACATATTTTGAAAAGCCCTGAAAATCAAGCTACCTTTATACTGGGGAAGACTTTCAGTCCAGTTTTTGTATGAATAAGCCGTAAAATATTATTCCGGTAGTCTGAGACGAAAAATACCACAAGGAGGGGGTCGACAATCTGGGCAAATGAGAGAACAGACCCTGTGTAGTCGATAAAAAACACAGATTTTACTCCAAGAAGCGAGAGTAGGAAAGTGATTGTGAGAGGGAGACCATTGAAGAAAAGAGGCGATCCGGTCTGAAATTTTCACAAATATTTAATTGTTTTTAACAAGTAAAATGAATTTTTTTTGTCGACTTAGAAAAATATTTTTTAAATATAAAAAGCCACAAACCCCAAAAAAAATTGAATAAGAAATGTATTTTCAAGTTTTTGTTTTTCGTGGAAGCAATTGTTACTCGCCCCATAGGGAGTAGATTAACTTTTTGTTGAAACATTCGGTTAAATTAGGGTTCATATTTTTTTTTAAATATATATTTTATTACATTTTTATAGAATAGTTTTGTCCGCTTTTTTAGCTTTGTGGAGAAACTAAGTAAAATGTGAGCGTTATTTCTAATTGTTTTTACAAGAAAATGATTTACATATTTAAGGGTTATGGCTTTTTCAAATTGCCATAAACCCATGAACTTTTTTTTTTTAAATTTTAATATTTTATTATCCGAATTTTAGTATTTTTTTTATTTTAGTTTTTTTTCCGAATTATTTTCCTTTACTTAAAAAAAATTTGATGTGTTTATCTTTTTTATTCTTTTTTCCAGGCTTTTTATCCCCATTTCCGTCCCGTCTGAAATTTCACAAATGTTTTTTGCTTTTAGCTTGTAAAGGATTTTTTCCGGCTTTGCATAATATTATTAAATTAAAAGAAGACCAGACCCACTAAACGTCTGAAGCATTTCAATGAGACCTGTATTTTCCTCTTTTATTTTCCCCGTTTGCAAATGTTTTGTAATTTTCATTTTTTTTCTAGGCAGTTATTGTTTCTCGCGTCGTAAATAAGTGTATATTAAAAGTTTGTTGAGATATTTGTTTAAAATATATTTTTTGAATTTACTTTTTTTATTATGTTACATGTTTTACAAGACAGTCGCAACAATATATTTATACTTAAAAATGAGAATGAAAAAAGAGAAACCTTTTGCAATCCTAATTCTGAATTTAGGAGAAAGCAAAGCGTTTTTATTATTGTGTCGATTACCTGGCTGAGCCTTGTAAAAAACGTACATTTAGATTTCTTTTACAAAAACTTAGCTGAATTCCTTTGGGAATAACGTCTTACTCGGGAAGGAACCCAGGGGTCATCCGGAGATTCCAGATGAGCTATACTTCATTCGATAGAGAATCATATCGGTATAATGGCAGGCACTTTGATTTTTGCTAAATGGAACGCATCGCCGAGAATGACGCATTTTTGTCTGTGCGAATCCGACCGCATATGTCACCTGCCACTACGAAAGTGGTCAGCGCGTATACTGAAACAAGCAACTCGGTGGCGCAGCGGTTAAGGGCTGCGGCTGCCAAAATAAAGCTTTCGGGTTCGGATCCGCACTTTTTTTTATTATCTTTGCTTTTTGTTTTGTTTTTTTTGTATTTCAATGTTTGTAAACAAGTACAACAAGTTTAAAGGGACAGTACGGCGGGTTTTACAACTTTGGCTAAATGAAGAGAGAAAAATTCGCTGATCATGAAAACGTATATGACTATGGGTCGCAAATTTACCGTTTTCGTCAAAATACAGTCCAAAGTCGCCGAAAACGGCCGACCATCCGCAGATTGTGCGGATGGCCAGTACGCCCTGCGTGTCCGTCTTTTACAAAGCCTGCTAATGTGAAGAATTCATTCTAATTGGATGAGATAGCTCAGGAAATGTGGAGGGTGCGAGACAGTTTAGCATAGTTGATTCGCATATTTTCCGACCGTATCCGATCGAAAACGAAATGAAAAACCTTCCTTACTGCCCCTTTAACATACAATTTATTTGCATAAGCATTTGAATACGATGGCCACTGGAACACACATCAATTCTTATTGTCTTCGCCTTACTTCCTATGGGGTCGTTAAACATAACACTACAAAAAACAAAGCAAAAAGCAAAAAGAATAAAAAAGTGCGGATCCGAACCCGAAAGCTTTTTTTAGCCAGCCGAAGCTTTTAACCGCTGCGCCACCGAGATGCTTGTTTACGTATACGCCCCGATCACTTTCGTAGTGGCAGGTGGCATATGCGGTCGGATTCGCACAGACAAAAATGCATCGTTCTCGGCGATGCGTGCCATTTAGCAAAAATCAAAGTGCCTGCCATTATACCGATATGATTCTCTATCGAATGAAGTATAGCTCATCTGGAATCTCCGGATGACCCCTGGGATCCTTCCCGAGTTACTTTTAAAATAAAGTTGAAACCTACACTTAAAAGAACACGTTAATATGCAAAAAAATACCAAAACACATTTTAAGTGTTTTGGTATTAACAACTAATTTTTATTAAAATGTAAATGCAACTGTTCCAAATAAAAGAATTGCATTGTGTCAAATTTTATAAACGTTTCTAGACAGCCCACTTGCAGCAGTAGTAGAAAAAGTAGACGTTTCTGTAGATGGATCTGTGTTGTTTTTGGTGCTAGTCGAATAACTCCCAGTATCTTGTGAACGCAAAATGCACCAATACAAAATACAATAAAAATTAACACTGTGAAAGCCAAAATAGCTAATAAAAGTTCCACATTGATTCCGCCGTCAGGGAACTGTAACAATAAAATTATATAAATTTTATCGAAATGTCAGGAGAATCCAATATGTGGTGAATAACCCGTGAAACATGGGGAAAGAAAAAGATTTGAAAATTCCAATTTTTCGAAATTCAGGCATTTCACATGAAAAACTTACATAAACAAATCCTGCAAAATAGGCATATTCGGAGAGATTGAGGTTCGTCTCGTTGAACATCATGTATATTAGAATAGTTTCGTGAGAGGATAACCAAGGAGAAGTTATTATTAGAGAAAAAGTAGGAATTATTACTCCAGAGAGTGAAACACCAATAAGGATAACTAGACGCCAGCCAGGGCTATACCATTGAAGCACGCTTTCCCTTAAAAATGATGTTTTGCACTCCGGCAGCTTTTTTTTGTTTTCTTGTAGGATTTTTCCTTTTCAAATCATATTTTTCATTTTACTCACGACATGAAAAGACTATTAAGAAAGGCGTCTTTTCTCAAAAAATCAGACTTCAAGTTGGACTTGAATAAAGCCCAATTGCAGTCTACAAAATGAAAATCTGAGAATCCTGAGCCAAACTACAAACCACGAAACAAAATTTCAACCATAAGGCTATTTTAACGACCGTTTTCTTGATTCATAGAACGACATCAAAAGCTAATTATCTTACCTACATAACACCCCATAGCGATAAATAAACGATAATCCGATGATGGTTAAATTCTGAGTCAGACACGAGGCGTAGAGCGTAATACAGGCAATTCCAATACTTCTGGGAAGAAAAGTGAAAGGGCTATAGAAAACATAGCCCAGGGAGAATAGTCGGAAAGTCTGAAAATGTCATCTACAAAACAAGAATTTCATCAATTTTAAATTATTAATTTGCCAGCTACGTCATAAATTTTTTTAAAAACATGTTTCTCATTTATAAAAAAAGATTTTTGTGAAGAAAATTTAAACAGCGTATATTGAAATTTGTCAAGACAGCCACATAATGAAAGTTCGAAAGGGCGTTCTGCCCACAAGCTTTGTTTAAGATCGTTTTTTGTATCAACATTAGGTTATTTTCTTAATGAACTAAAGAGTTTTTACGATCTGCATCAATAGAAAGAAGGGCCTAGGTGAAGTTGGGGCCCCAAACTTTTTGAAAGTAAGATTTTTCGATGCTAGTTAAAAAAAAGGCTTTAGGCATGTTTTGTCGGCCGGAATTTATGAATTCCCCCTCTCTTTTCAAAAATTTTAGGGCCCAGAGTTTTCTGTATTCACTTCCTTTTGATGAAGAATAAAAAAAAGTAAACGTTGATTAAATGCAAATATGTTTGGGTCAATGAAAAAAAACAAATAAATGCACTTCCAGTCCTAAGCAACCTTGTTATACTCCATTTCCAACGAATGGGCAAGGATTTTCACAAATTTTAAAGGGCTAGGTACCTTTGGTCCCGCAACGATCTTAGATAAATGTCTGCTCACTCCGCTCTTACAGTGCTCTTTCACTTGCTTTATTTTTGTTCACTTAAATGTTTCAAATCCTTTTAGGTTAAATACGTGTCTTTTTTCACAACTTCCCGAAAGTCGAACACCGTTCTTTGGAAACAGACTATAGCAGATAACCCAATTTAATTGCAATTCTGCTGCAAAGTGTACAATTTTTAAACTTCTAGGTGTAAAAACATAAACTTTCACTTACAGCAGCAGTCAAAATCTGAAGAAACCCATATAGTACCGCAGAAATTGTATACAGTAACAGGAGATATTTATATTTGCCAATCCTCGAAGAAGAATATTTTAGAATAATCGGAATCAAAAACAAATTCAGAAGCAATGCCAAAGATCCGGAGAGAACGGCAATAGCGGAGGGCACTTGCATTATATAAAACGAGATTCTGAAGAAAAAGGCGGGTCTGGCGCCAATTAGAACGATTGAGGGAAGGATTTGTCAGGGGATTAAAGCACAAAATGAATAACAAAGCAAATCACGTGAATTTTACTTATGTTTGGAAAAACTAGAATGTTTCACCTGTGGTATGACTAAAGATGAGTTTTCATTGGAAAGTGCGCAAATTTGCCATAGAGTCATTTTCTTACGACATAATGTCTGAGAGCATTAATAAAACGGGGAAGAATGGGTTTGTGCTCATATTTTGCAAAGAGACTACCATTCACTAAATAAACATTTCCTGATGAGTTTAGCCTCAGGCAATGTTTGCTGCGGAAGTGACGTCTTCATAAAATGATTTTCCATATCTCTTTTCATTGTGAACCAAACTCAGTTTTTAAAGTTGCAATCGATAGTTAATTTTGTAACTAAACAAACTTTTTAATGTTATATTTGCTTTCTTAATGACTAAGACTGTTATTACGCCTCAAAGTTTGAAAAGCACATATTTTAAGGTTTCCAATTTTTTCACCCCTTGGTGTTGAGAAAAAAAATGGAGGTTTACACCGTTGCAATATACAGGCATAGCCGCCGTCAAACGGACATCGGCAAGAAAAAGCCGCTATAAGTTTACGTCATAAATCGTCATAAAAACAGTGTCCTTTTTTTAAGTTTTTTTTTCATTCAAATTTGTCACAAAACGTATGCTGCACAACCAGGATATTCAGGCCAGCCTTCGGCTGTCCTGAATTTTCTGGCTGCTCGCGGCCTGCGGCCGCTCGCCGGGGGCTGCGCCCCCGAAATGAACGATTCAAATGACCGTTTCCGTCACATTTACGTGGAGTTAGAACCCGCTTTGACGAAAGTGAGGAGGGAATGAAGAGACGCAGGCGCGTGACGGACCCATAAGAGAGGATACTGTTATTCAGGGGTGGACAACAGGCCAGGCCTTCCCAGGCCGCCCTGGGCCTGGCCTGGCCTGGGCCGGCCCAGGACGTCATTTCCAGGCCGTCATTTCCAGGCCCAGGCCGGCCGCGATCGGTCACCAGGCCGCGATCACGGCCTGGGAATTCCAAGTGACCCTCCCGATTGCATGCTAATTAACACCAAGAGTTGTTGTTAGTAATTAACATAGTTAAGTTTGGAATTTATCTGATTAGCATTGCATGAAAGAGCGCCTTTCGCCAGCTCACTCTGCTTTTTCCTTCCCTGCGAGCAATGTAGATGCCTCCCAATCGATCCTATGGATGACTGACAGCAACTCTTTTGGTTGTGTCTTATTATATATAACCCAGGCCCAGGACGCGGCCTGGGACGGCCTGGCCTGCTCCGGCCCAGGCCAGGCCGCAGCCTGGCCCTCATTTCCAGGCCCAGGCCGGCCTGGGCCGGCCTGATGTCCATCCCTGCTGTTATTTACACCTCGCCCATCGACCTTGCAATAGCACAAATTGTCTGCGTCTCCATTTTTCGTGCGCATTTTTCAGCTGTGCGGGTTAATTAATACTACATTTAAAGAGTAAGTACCGCGTAAAAAATATCTTGGACTCGTGTTTAAGGGGAAGATTTCATTCTTCTGATTTCGAAAAGGGTGTCATTTTCTCTTTTTGGAGCAAAATGAACCAAACTAGGAACGCCTGACGTTTTCTTTCTTCGAAAACATCGTTTGAATTGCGCGCCATTTTGCTTTTTTTTCGCGCTCTCTTCTTTCTCTGCCATGAACACCTGCATCGGTTGCAGTCCAAAATATTGATAATGGGTATGTTTCAGAATGGTAGCAACGGTTTCTATTCAATGAAATTATTATTTAATAAAACAAAATCATTTTTACGAGGCCCTTCCCCTTTAAGATCGATGGGCTAGGGGTTTACATTTGTTGCCTAACTATTCGACTGTTGGAGATCGTAAGTTTCTGTTTAATTTAACTCCGCGACAACTGAAGGTTTCCAGCCGATAAATGCGCATTCAGAGAGGCACACTTGCCTTTTACCTATGTAAATAGTGTCACAAGTGGGTTGCGATAGCATAAAGGACCTTTTAGGCGTGCACACGACAACTCTCTAACTTTATAAATACGCTCCTCGCAGTGAGAATTGTGTCTTTTTTCTTTGCTCTGCTTCTTTTTCATTGATTGTATTATTTATTTGTTCATATTATGAATGAATGCACTTTACCTCATTTTAATTACAGGAATCATAAATACTCCTTATCATCCGTTCTATTTCAAAACTGCCTTCTATTGAAGAAAAAAGAACATGTAAGTTGCCCATATATATTGTCATTGCGTTCCAAGCCTCTACTAGGAGGAACAAAGCTATGTGCAAAATAAACGCAAAGAATGGCGAAATTGAACAAAATTCCTGTTTTGCCATTTGACGATGTCTTCAGTACTCTCATCGTTCACGTTTTACACCGAGGAAATTTCCCTTCTCTTTTTCATCCAACTTCGTTTCAGCCGGGTCTTTTAAGACCCGGCTGAAACGGCTGAAACGGCTGAAACTGAAACTGAAACGGCTGAAACGGCTGAAAGTTGCCGCTAAAAAGCTCAAATTCAAAGAAAAAGTTCCCATCAACCCCCCAAAACACCCAGAAACAGCTGATTTTCCGCATTATCCGCGTTGTTAGAGAATGAATGGCGTCGAAGTATTAAAACCTCAAAAACTTATTTTGTAGCAAATTTTGTGCAAAATTCGGTAGTATTAGTGCTTTTGCTCATATATCTCTTCTTCATAGTGAAAACTTTAAAAAACCACGAAAAAAGACCATTTTTGGAATTTGAAAATTTCTAACTTTCTTCAACATGGATATTTTTCAACGCGTTTTATCTCTCTCCAAGGGTGGCTGAAACTGGGGCCGGCCGGGCCGGCCCCGGTATTTTCAAAAATCATTTATTAAATGTAACTCTTTTCAAAGTCATTATTTTCAAGTTCTGTTTGTTGCAAAACATAGTTCTAATTGTGCAACACATACTGTTTTAAGGAGGATTCAAACTACCCTGGATAAATTTTTTACATTTTTCATGGCCGAGTGGCTAAGAGGTCGAACTGGTAATCCGAAGTTACCTCAGTTCGATCCCCCGTCGACAAAACTTTTTTGCCATTATTGTTTTGAGTAATTATTATGTTAGAGAAATATTTGCCGTGCATAATTAGTGTAAAACTTTTTTTTTCTAACTTTTAGAAATTTTGGCTTCGGGCCGCGGCCCGGGCCGAGATTTTTTTTGGAGACCGGCCCGGGCCGGCACATTTAATAAATGATTTTTGAAAATACCGGAGCCGGCCCGGGCCGGCCCCTGTTTCAGCCACCCTTGGAGAGAGATAAAGCGCAAATTTGTATGTATTGTTTTCTTGCAAGCGAAGTTCGATGTCAGTTTGTGGTTTGCCTTATTATTTTGAAGAAAAAAACTCTAAAACTGATTCTTTCCAATTGATCCAGTAAAGCAAAAGAAAAATGGCTGCATAAGGATCCGAACCCGGGATCACCCGCGTACGATTCCGTCCTGTACACCACTGAGCTACAAGAGTCACACTGACGTCCTCCTGCGGCGCCCTTTTTGACAACATGCTGCACTGCTATCTTTTCAAAACAAAAATGACGTCATTGCATCAAAACGGAAATCCGCCATTTTTGTCTGAATACTTATTCTAGATCAACTTTGCGTGTACTTTTCAATGGACAAATCTATTTTGAAAAATATTCACGTTTCCGACCGTGGTGCCTGAAAGTCCGTTTTTTGACCGTCTTTTTAGGGTAGTGTAAGAAAACCTGTAGATGAAACTGGCTCAAAGTCTACGCCCACCGAACTGAAACGGGTTCCGAGCTGTAACCAAAATTTCAGGTTGATCGGTCAACCCGTTCTCAAGTTCTGCGACGATATCATACATACGGGAGACATCGCCACTTTTTGGGCCTTGCAGCAGAATGTCCCAATTACAAAATTGAAAATTTTGAGATTGTGAAACAAGTTTCCGGGGCAGTTTTTGATGCTGAAAACGATGCTTTTGTCAGAATTGAAAAATATTGATGTTAAAGGAAACTGTGGAACATTTAGTTTTTAGTGACCCCGCAGTAATTACGGATGTTGGAATGTCTTGCTATCTCCCGAGAAATGCGCCAGGTAAGCAAGTGCCGCGTTGTGCCGTTAACTTAATGACTTTTTCCGCTCGCTTATCTTTTATGTAGCTTCAACATGGTGGTATGCAGGTGCTTGCAAAACTAAAACAACGGGTATGAAAAGAACACGCGATCTTCATAATCACGAATGCAGGTGGTTGCTCTCAGGGTTTTCTCGGGCCGGCCTGGCCGGGCTATTTGGCAAATGGTGTTCGGCCCGGACCATGTTGACCCGGCCCGGGAAGTTCCAATTTTGACCGGCGCCGACCAGCCTCTACGTTTTCAACAAAAGACCATGATATGAATAAAACATTTCCATTTAACACTGAAAAATTTGCTTTTGTTCACTCAAATACACACCAAAAAAGATGCGGCGGGCCAAATAAACGTAGTCCTTAAAGGGACCGTCAGGAGCCTTTTCGCATTGGAAAAAACCGTATGCAAATTGGTCATTTTAATTGAAATGGTTTTTCCAAATACCGCTCCAGCCAACGGTCGTGCGCAAAAGACCTTCCAAGTCTTCATTAGCACGCGATGCTGAAAAAGCCCCTGACGAGCCCTTTAAGGAAATTCTTGTTTTCCTTGTCTCGTTTTCGGAAACGCTACGAGATTGCAGATATATTATTCCAAAAATTCATATCTAAAAAAAACTACGGAAAATTCTATCATGAAAATTAACACTGATGAAAGGAAATTCAGTAAATGCTATAAAAACACTTCAACTTTTGTTTAACTTTGTTTCAAACTACTAAAGGAGGATCTGCCTGACGTGCAATATGCGACCACTGTCGGGAGTGTTGTTATTCATCAGTTTCTGTTTACATTAACTTCGCGGAAAGTGGGGGTGTTTCGGACGATAATTGCAATTTCGGCGGGGCAAACTTTCCTTTGTAGATGCCAACAGCGGCACAAAAGGGTTGCGGTTGCGTAAAAGGATCTATTAGGCCTGCACACGACAACTCAATAAATAAGTTCCTTTAACAGTATAAATACGTTTCTCATAGTGGGAATTGTGTCTTGCTTTCTCGCCCTACTTCTTTCCCATTTATATGTGTTCATATTTAACCATTTGTAATTCTAGGAATCATAAATACTCCTCAACATTTCAAAACTTTTGATGAAAAACAGGTAAGGTTCCCAGTTCAATATGTTTCTCATTGTGCTATAAGTTTCTACAAAGAACAACAGAGCTGGACGCACATTTTGGACACAGACTGAACGTCGATTTGCCCACACGAAAGGTGGCAGAATTACTGCTATAGTATGTTTCCGAAAAACGGCACCGGTTTTGTCCAAAAACCATAAAGGATGGTACATATCTTTATTGTCTGTGCACTCCACTGTTACATTGCTATTTCGCGTTTTCATTTCTATTGACTTCACTGTTTCAAATCGACAGTGGGTAAAAACGATTAAAACTTCTGCCGCTCAAAAGTCGCCTACCTTTCTTTGGAAACAGACTATACTGCTACCCTGCAAAAAGAAATACAGACATAAGAAAGTTTAGTGTATTTTTGTCTTACAGCCGTCTAGTTCTGAGACCTTGATATCCTATCTCAAGCCTGATGACAAACAGTCAATAGAGGTGGTGGACTTGGTCATCAAGCCGAAAGATGAAGACTCGTTTCGACGTCTTCAGTTCCCGTGTCGCCTTTGCTTTTAAGCTTGGAATAAACTGACTGAGCTGTCAATAAGTTGTGCTCCTTCAAACGTTACAACACCTCCATTTTCAGGCACAAGGAGTGGCCCTGGAGCGTGTTGGCCTGAACCTGGAGCGTCCGTGCTTTTGCTTCTTTCTGTTGTCCGAACGAGCAGAAACCTATTCGTGTACAACATTGAATGTGCTGACTAGTCTCGTCAACGGTCGTTTGGTCTCTCTAGCTATTGTAAATAATGTAAACGTTATTCTCTTCTCAGCCGCCCTTGCGTCACTGTTTGTAGCGGGTAGTTATTTGAATCTAAATCAAATACTCTACCTCTTTGTAAACAAAGTAAATAATTTTCTTGTTTAGTGCTAGTTTTACAGATGTGTGTGTGCGTGTGAATGAAAGTGTCTCAGTCAGTGATGTGTGTATATAGTCGGTTTCTAAAGAAAGGTCGGCGACTTTTGAGCGGCCTTGAAGTTTTAATCTTTTCCACTGACGATTTGAAACAGTTAAGTAAATAGAAATGCAACACGCGAAAGTGAGTGTGTGTGGGCGTGTGTGTGTGTGTGTGTGTGTGTGTGTGCCTATTTATACAAAATTTCGCTGGGCCGTCGGTTACTCTACCCACCAAGCTACCAGCGCACCGTTTCTACTCCCTCACATTCCAAATTTGACCGGCGCCGATCGGAAGGCTACGTTTTCAAAAAATGACCATGATATGATGAAATCAATTCCCATCTAATATGTAATATTTGCTTTTGCTCACTCAAATTTAAAACGAAAAAACGTTGTCCTTAACGAAAATCTTGTTTTCTTTGTCTTGTTTTCAGAAACGCTACCAGAGCTTAGATTTATTATTCCAATTTTCACATCTAAAAATACGGAAAATTCTATCAAGAAAAAACAATTACTGTTGAAAGGTGGTACAGTAAAGGTCGTGCAGCCCAGTCTGAATTTTCACAGAGAAAGTCGGCCCGGGCCGGCCCAGTCCTTTGCCAATCAACGGGACTCTACGAAGTGACGTAGCTCTCCATTGTTCTCACCTGAAAACAACTTTCAGGTAGCATATGAGAAAAAATACTTACTTGAGAATTATGAAAAATTTTGAATTGAGTTTTTGTTTTAAGAACTCGAAGGACATTATTACGATAGTCTGAAACGAAGTATACCACCAAAAGAGGATCCACAATTTGAGCTATAGTTAGGACGGAGCCAAAGTATTCAGAAGCACTTCCAGAAGACACTCCGCAAATTGAACAGATGAATATGAGGACAACTGGAAGGCCATTTGTGAAGAAGGGAAGGAAGGCCTGAAAAGGGGATTTTGAACATCAAACAGTAACTTTTTTTATCTCTTTGTTAGAAACGACATGTTAACGAAGCAGAAAAAAGCTCGATGGCAATGCATCGAAATTAAAACTAGTGAAAAATATAATGAGTAGCTAAAACATTGAAACAAATAATATGGCAAATATAACTATTTTGCCAACGTTAAGTGATTTATTCAAAAACTATTAAAAATAATTTTTTGTGTACTTTTTAAGTATAAATGTGCAATTGATTGTGTGATTTATGATACATTCAAACACAAACAAAATTATTGTTTTTTTTTAATTTCAAAAACAATAATGAATTATATTACTGTTAATCAAAGGAATTATTTTAACATTAACACCGAATATTTTCTCCCAACGGGCTCCAGAAAATGTTTTTTTTTCACAAGACCAAAATAAAATTGTTCGTTATTTAACAGACTTGGTTCTTGGTCAATTTTCAATTTTCCAATTTTAATAACAAAATTAGGAACAACTCGTATAAAAATTACTTTGAAAAGTTTAAAAAAAAAAGCTTTTTAAGAAATTTAAACTCGTTTGTTGAGCTCTGTCTGCTGCATTGTGCTGAGTTGGAGACTGACTATTTTGTTTTGAAAGAAAGGGTTAGCCGAAAAATCGTTGACAATCCACACGTTTTTATAAAACTGGGCTACCTACGTAAGGTTGTGAAACATGGAGACGCAGGCTGTTTTCTAAGTTAACTAAGTTCGATGGGCAAGGGTATATAGTGCGTTTTCTGAAAAGAGACAAAAAGAGAAATGAAGTTTTCCTGAAGGACTAGGTATATTTGGTCCCGCCGCGACCCAAATATCTGCGCACTCTTCTGTTACTGCGCTATTTCGCTTATTTTTCATTTATTCACATTAGTGTTTCAAATGAAAAGTGTCTAAATACGATTTGATATCAAAATCGAAGGAAAGTCGAAAATCTTTCGTTGGAAACAGACTATACCTGCAACAGAAGAAGAGTTAGCAGCCGCTTGTGAAATCGATTCTGTGATGTTTCCGGAGCCTCTCTTATCATTGCCAAAATCCTCTGAATACAGAAGCCACCAATACATGAAACAACAGTTGTTATGCCAGAGTAACTGCTCATTCCAATGGCAACCCACGGATTTAGACCTCCTTCGGGGTACTGAAAAGATTGATTGACAATTTAATTTTGTTTGCTTACATAGACAAATCCAACAACATAGGATATGTTTCTAAGGTTCATTCCAGTTTCGTTGAAAACCATTTCGGATAAAATCACTTCGTGTGAATCAAAGAAGGGAGTCACTGGAATCATGCTTACTGCTGGAATGATTATTCCAAGTGAAGCAATAGAAAGCAGAATTGCCAAGCGCCAACCGGGTTGGTACCAGTAGAGAATACTTGGTCTGAAATTTTATTAATTTTGGTCCCATACTTTTTAATCTCTCACTTTTCTGTCTCATTGTCTCAGTCTCCTTCTTTACGTGTCTATTTGTCTGTATGCCTTTTTGTTTCTCAGTTTCTAACTCTCTCAGTCTCTCAGTTTTTAAGACGCCGTCTCTGTAGAGTTCGAGCAAGGGCCATATATGTACTGTCTTAGAATTTCAAAGTGCTTCGATTAGGCTAAAACTCGGTCTGCAACCTCTCTATGGTCCAAAAACTTTACTGTGAGACGTTTGGGTCGACAAAAACTTTTTGACAAGGGTGATGGTAGGTGCCCAAGTCATACTGTAAAATTTCAACGTAGTCCAAATTTTAATTTTAAAAAAACAAATTGTAGCACAGTCAATTTCCAAAAATTTTAAATTTTTATCATACTACGACTGCTCATCCAGTGAAAATTAAACCTTCAAAAACCGTCTGAAAAAAAGGTTTTTGACGTTTTTGGGCACTTGTCAAAGATTCGTGTAAAAAAGATATTTATACCATCGAATTCTACGCTTAATTGGCGTCAAATGCAAATTTAAAAAATGAAATAGTTTGATGACTATTTTTGTTAAAAATTCACTTTAAAGTTCAAAAGTAGCCAAAAACAACCCGAAAGTGGGGGAAAAATTGGATTTTTCGGTCGCCGCGTTTCAATGTTTCAACGGTTTCTGGGTCAAAAAATGGAATTCGGCCGAACTAGGTCATTTTTTCATGCTGAATTCACAAATGGAACCTAATTGTTGTGTCACTAAATCAAACAGTTTTTTTTGCATAAAATTCACTTGTGTTGCGTTATTTCTCCCGTCTCTCAAATTCTGAGTGGCTCAAAGCTGCTAGACTCACTCTGTTAGTCTCTGTCGTTGATCAATTTGTTTCTATATGTCTCTGTCTCTCTTTCTTTCCCCCTCTTTTTTCACTTTTCTTTTTTTGTACCTGCACAAAATGCCATAACGATAGATAAACGACAGCCCAATAATCACAAGGTTCTGGGCAAAAATTGATGAAAACGTTACAATTCCAATTATTCCCGCCGTCCGTGACAGAAGATTTAAAGGACAGTAGAAAAGGAATCCCAGGGAGAACCAGCGCCAAGTCTTAAAATGTTTCTATATTTCAGAATTATATAACAGATGTTTTGCACAAAATTACTTTAAAAAACCATAATCTGTTACTAAAGTGTTTCAAAAACAGTTTATTATCATAAAATTTATTTATACTCCGTATCCAACGATTGGGCAAGGGTTTGTACAAAATCTTAAAAGACTAGGTGAATTTGGTCCTTAACCGATTGTTATACCAAAACGTTATTGCCAAAACTACTTCGTCGCACCGTGCCAATGTTTTAATATCGTATCTAGATTAATGAGCGAAACATATGATACTCAGGCGGTGTACGCAGCCAAGATCGGCCGAAGTAGCTTCGGTGAAGACTATAACTGTCTGTGACCTTCTATTTTAAAGTGCTCTTTTGCTTATTCTATAGTCTGTCTCCAAAGAATGGTCTTCGACTTTCCACTAATCTTGAAAAAAATGACACGTATTTAACCAAACAGGATTTGAAACATTGAAGTGAACATTTATAGAAGAAGCGAAAGAGACCGGGGAGTGCGCAGACAGTTAGATCAGACCGTTGCAGGAAGAAAGCTGCCAATTCCTTTAAAATTTGTAAAAAAAAAAAAAAAAAAAAAAAAAAAAACCTTGCCCTTTTGATGAAAATGGAACATATATCTATGCAATTCAATGTTTCAAATCCGTTTTGGTTTAATATGAGTAAAATTTCAAAGTCGCCGTTAAGTCACCTTTCCTTGCAAACAGATTATAACAAAAACTCACAGCACAAGTCAACATCTGGAAAAGAGAGTAAGTGGCAGCTGAACATGTGTACCACAACAAAAGGTAGCGATAACTTCCGACTGAAGAAGACGAATACTTCAAAATCACAGGGATCAGGAGCAAATTGAGAGAAAGTGCAATAAATCCCGAGGTTATGGAAAAGTATGTGTGCAGCTCCATGACTTTTGCTATTCCGGCTGAAATGACAGACAACGAATAAACATAAATAATAGCGAACGCAATGAATTGTAGAGATTTGTAGTAACTGCGTCTAGCCAAGAAAATACGTAAACACGGTGTAATCTCTGTTAAAGGAGTTGGTTTTTGTGAAATGAAATTTCGGTGAAGCAAATGTTTCACTTAAACTTCAAAACTTCTTGGAAATACGATTCAAAGGTTAAACTTTGTGAATTTGGATTTTAAAACTTCAGCTACAAAATTACGTAGTTCTCTATCGATCTAGCCTGAAAACAAGTTTTTATCCAGTTTTTTCTGAAATTGGGGAAGACATTTGGAAATTCCAGACAGCTTTGTAAAATAATTCGTTTTAGAAAAGAGGTGTTTATATTTATAAAACAGACTATTTTAGCGGTTTAAGTTGGTTTTTAAAATTTAAATGTTTTGCACTTTTCATGGTTTTCACAGGTTCACTCAGAGATTATTCAAAATAGCGACAAAAACATAATTTCAAACTGGAACTGTTAAAGTACTAAATTATGAACTTCAAAAATCGTGTTTCTCAAAAATCTTGAAACATCGAATTTACCACAACAAATTTTTTGATGTGATTTCTATTTTGAAAAAAAGTAAGATAAGAAGATTTTGATTGTTAGCTAAATTATGGAAATCGTGTAAGGAAAAACATTCATGAGGAGTGCTAAAATTACTTTTTTCAGCGAAATTTTCAAACACCGAATTCAACACAACACAAAAACGTTTTTTGTTTTTTCTATATAAAATACATAGGGCAAGAAAATATTGTAAAGTAGCTAAGAAGTAGACTTTTAACACTTCGTTGAATAACAATTGAAAGACGAGAACCATCGACAATTGAATTTTAAAATATCAGCTACGAAGTTAAGTAGCTCTCCATAGATCTCACCTGAAAACAAGTTTTTAGGCAAGTTTTTTTTTTTAAATTGAAGAGAAGTTTTGATGCGACAAGCAGCTTTTTAAAAAAAAGTGCCTTGTATAAAAGTAATGATTAAAATAACAAGACATTTTATTCAACAACACAATTCCATGTGATTTTTAAAATTTAGATGTGTTTCATGTTTTTCACAGTGACCTTTGAAAAACATGAAAGAAGCAAAACATTTGAATTTTTAAAATTTCACAGATACTATAGTCTTCGCCAATTTTACTTCTTGGCCGATTCGTATCCTAAAACACAGGATTTTCGTACGCAAATTCGCGTCTGGTGTCATTTGAACAGAACTAAGTGCAAATTTGGGCGAAGTAGCATTGGCGACGACTATATTCAAAATGGAGACAAACAGGAAATATAATTTGCACTGTTCAAATGAACAATTATTAGCGCCAAGGTCGCATTCTCCCCAGGAAAACTTCCAAATTCAAAAATTCATGAAATGATTATTAACAAAAAATAATTGTGTTTTATCTACAACAAGCGACAAAATTATTGATTTATTTCTTAGATATTGAAATCATGAAACGAAAAAATCCATATGCTTTTGAGTGGAATTGACGTGCTCCATTGCTAAAAAAACCGACCCGCGGTCAACGCTGATTCCATACGGAGGAGATTGATTTATACAAGACCTGAGACTCGTTTTCATAAAACACCACCGATTTCGCTTTACAAACCAAGCGAAATTTTATTTTGCTTGTTTTACTAACTGCCATTTGCGACTTTTGATTTTTTTTTCAAACTGACAATTTTTCAATGTAACCGATGGCTGGAAAGGAAAAGGGAACTTACTTGAGAACTGTGAAGAAATGTGAAATAAGTATTTACTTGAAGAACCCGAAAGACATTCTTACGGTAGTCAGAAACAAAGTATACGACCAAAAGTGGATCAACAATTTGAGCTATGGTTAAAACAGAGCCGAAATATTCAGAAGCACTTCCAGAAGACACTCCGCAAATGGAACAGATGAATATGAGAACCACTGGTAGGCCGTTGGAAAAGAGGGGAAGAAAAGCCTGAAAATATAGTCTGTTTCCGAAAAATGGCACCGGTTTTGGCTAAAAACTTTAAAGGATGGTACATTAGGTCCCGCCGCGATTGCATATTTGTCTGTGCACTCCTCTCTTACTGTGCTTTTTCGTTTTTTTTATTGCTATTCACTTCAATGTTTCAAAATTATTTCAGTGATTAAAAAGGAGCAAAACATCAAGGCCGCCCAAAAGTCTATGACCTTTATTTGGAAACAGACTATAGATTTTGCCTTGTTACTCAAAAACACTTAATTTCCAAAGTAAAACCAAAAATAAGTTTCCCAACGGGCTCCGGCGAACATTTTTGTTAGCAAGGCAGCCAAAGTTCTAGAAATCTCTGCGGCATTTATGGTCTGTTTCCGAAAAATGGCACCGGTTTTGGCCAAAAACTTTAAAGGATGGTACATTAGGTCCCGCCGCGATTGCTTATTTGTCTGTGCACTCCTCTCTTACTGTGCTATTTCGGGTATTTTATTTCTATTCACTTCAATGTTTGAAGTCGTCAGTCGTTAAAAAGGAGCAAAACATTAAGGCCGCTTAAAAGTAGCGGACCTTTCATTGGAAACAGACTATAAAAAAGTTACCGAATGTTTTAAAAACATAACAGACCGGCGTATAGTAAAATAAAATAGTAAAGAAATTCAATTGATGTTAAAACATTGGAACAATTTAACATTCAGTGTGTTTCCGAAAAAAAGAGTTGAGCAAAACTCTTTCAAGGACTATGGTCCCGTCGCGATCGGTTTAATTCTTTGCGCACTCCTATTTTACAGTGTTTTTCGATTATTCTATTTTAATTCACTTTTTCAAATCGTATGTGTATATCATAATATACAAGTGGATTTCAAGGTAGTTTCAAAAATGCCTTTTCTTTGGAAATAGTCTTAAGAACTTTGTACAACTTACAAGGGAAGTGCACCAACTCGTCTTGATAGAATCAAAATCGGTCGATTGGGCATTGTAGGGGACCCCAAGGGCTACCCAAAACTGTTTTCAAAAAGTGCCAACTCGGCTCCGTTTTCGAGAAACTGATTTGCATTCTAATTATCACCGAAAGCATTCTAATTATGATCCAAAGTGGGCCAAGAGCAAGCATCGGCTAGTTGGCCGAGTGGTCCAAAGCGCAAGCCAAGGATCATTTTTTGGCTTGTTGCTAGTTCGAGTCCTTTTTGAGACAACCTTTTTTCTTTTCTTTGTTGGACTCTTTCTTTATTATATCAATCTACATCAATCTTAAACCTAATAAGATGAAGCAAAATACAAATGTAAGAGAAAATTTTTCTTTCTCGCATAATGGAACAGCTTGAAAATTTTTTAAAAAAAAAAAACAGTTTCATGCGAGTGAGTCAAAGAGAGAAAAGCAAAAAGGTTGTCTCAAAAAGGACTCGAACCAGCAACATGCCAAAAAATAATCCTTGGCTTGCGCCTTGGACCACTCGGCCAACTTGCCGATGTTTTGCTCTTGGCCCACTTTGCATCATAATTAGAATGCAAATCAGTTTCTCGAAAACGGAGCCGAGTTGGCACTTTTTGAAAACAGATTTGGGTAGCCCTTGGGGTCCCCTACAATGCCCAATCGACCGATTTTGATTCTATCAAGACGAGTTGGTGCACTTCCCTCGTTAGATTGTAATTTTTTTCAGTAGTCCCAGATTATTTACGTAACCTGAGTTACAAAATTACACAATACCTGTAACAAAAGTAGAGTTAACAGTCGCTTGTGAAATTTGTTCTGCGATGTTTCTGGAGCCTCCCTTATCTCTGCCAATATCCTCTGAATACAAAATGCAGCAATACAAGCCACGACAAATGTTACACCAGAAAAAGCACTCATTCCAAGGGCCATAAACGGATTCAGACCTCCTTCTGGGAGCTGAAAATAATCAATCGAACTATTGTCCTAGTTTTCTTACATAAACAAATCCCCCCACGTAAGATATTTCAGAAAGATTCATTCCAGTTTCGCTGAAAACCAGTTCGGATAAGATTTCTTTGCGTGAGTCGACGAATGGAGTTACGGAAACCATGCTCGTCGTTGGAATTAGAACTCCAAGAGAAGCGATTAATAAAAGGACGGCTAAGCGCCAACTAGGTTGGTACCAGTAGATCACACTTGGCCTGAAATTTTTATTTTTATTTTCAGCGTGCGTGCGTGCGTGCGTGTGCGTGCGTGCGTGTGCGTGTGCGTGTGCGTGTGCGTGTGCGTGTGCGTGTGCCTGCACAAAATCCCATAGCGATAGATGAAAGACAACCCGATTATTACAAGATTTTGAGAAAAAATTGACGAATAAGCAACAATTGCTATAATTCCAGCTATCCTTGGCATAAAATTGAACGGACTGTAGAAAATGAATCCAATTGAGAACCAGCGCCAAGTCTTAAAGGGGTTCCTTTTTAAAATTTGAATTTAAAGCTTTTATAGAAAAAGCCAAAAGAAACATACCGGATGATAAAAACTGTATATAGGGTGATTTTTCATTACACGACATTAAAAATTCAAAAAAATCTTTTCATGAAAACCACATTGACAAGAGGCAAATTCACTCATTTCTATGTGGTATTTGATGCCATCGTGATTTTAATGTGAAAAGCTAAGAAAAAATTACAAAAAAAATTTCACCTTTTTTTCCATTCATAAGTGTTAGATTGAACAAAAAAAGAGAATTTTCTATTATTCTTCTCAAAAGTTAATTTTTGAAAAATTTTCAGAAACGACGTCATAAAAATAACAATTGTTGACTCAAACATATCCCATTGGTTTGGTATCCGTTTGAGAAATTTAGATGTTCTATAAAAGAAACTCACCGCGCAAGTTAAAATCTGCGTAACAGCGTAGGCCGCCGCAGAACAGGTGTACGACAAGAGAAGATAGCGATATCGTCCGATTGAAGATGAAGAGTACCTTAGAATCACAGGGATTAGTAATAAATTCAAAGAAAGTGCTGTGACTCCGGAAGTTAGAGCGATGGAAGTGTGCAGCTGCATTTCCTTCTTGCAATTTCAGAATTACAGGCGTGACACTGAGCAAACATAAATATCAGTGGAGCGCAGTAAATTGTGTAGAATTGTAGACACTGCGTCAGCTGGCTAGCCGAGAAAATTGGTAAACAGGTTTTTTTCAAATCCCAATATTCCGTTTTGCAGCCTAAACGATTCCATATAGGTGAAGAACAGAGCACACACAATAAAAGAGAAAGGGCCTCGTGAAACTGATTTTTCAAATCTTGTTATAGTCCGTTTCCAAGGGAAGGTCTTTGACTTTCGGGCAATCTTGAAAAATGACTCGTATTTAACCAAAAAGAATTTGAAACATTGAAAGGAACACAAAATATAAAAAGCGAAAGAGCACTGTAAAAGAGGAGTGCGCAGACATCTAACAAATATCGTTGTAGGACCAAAGGTACCTAGTCCTTTAAAACTTGTGAAAATCCTTGCCCGTTCGTTGGAAATAGAGTATAGTTACAGTTTCTTTGAATAGATAGCGTTTCCAGGATTCTGAAACTTACCACTTTTATATGTTTTGGACAGCAACCGGTGCAGGTGTACACGGCAGAGAAAGGCAAGAGAGCGCGGGAAAACACGAAACCCAGAATAGCGTGCTATTCAAAAGATATTTTCGAGAATACTTTAGGCGCTCCTAATTTAGTTCATTTTGCTCCAAACATAGAAAATGGAACATTTTTCTGAAAAAGAAGAAAAAGATCTACTCATTTATCACAGGACCAGGAAAATATTATTTACGCGCCCCTTCCCCTTTTAGCGGATGGTGGCGAATCAAAAGTAACATTTAGAATATTTTTTTTGCCTGGTCACTTTCGGTAACGCACTTTTGCTCTTTCAGATAACAGATTAAAAAAACTTACGATCATTTTGTTGTGATACGATTCAATGGTTAAATAATCTTTAAATAATAGATTTTAAAAATGAAAATACAAAAATCTTGGTTTTGTTACGATGAAACAAAGCTCTGGCGACATTTAAAATGGGGGTTTGCGCAAACTTTGCGAAGAAAGGGCCTGAAAATACTGTTTTAAAGTTATTCTGTCAATATCAGGGTTTGCGTTTTTAAAATTCACAATAAAACGAGGTTTGTAAGGTTTCTCCTGAAAAAACGTGCAGTGAATTTTCACAGTATTTATTATTTTATTTAAAAAAAAAAACAGTTTTATAAAAATACTCTGCGCAATGAATCAAGAAAATTGGACGCTTTGACCTGAGTTTAGTGACTATAAACAAAAAAGCGATAATGACCCAAAGGGGTCATAAATTTGGCTTTTAGGTCAGCCATTTTATTGATGGAACTTTTATTGACAAAAAATTTTCTTTTTCCACTCTTTCTTTTGAAAAGGGAATTATGGTCAATTTGTTATTTCCATTTCTTCCTTGAACATTTATAAAAAAACGCCCCTATTTTCGCTGTGAAATCTAAAACGCCCCAACCTTTGACAAAAGTATCCATTGATTCGCACCCCCTAAGACGTCCCAAAATTCGCCATACTGTCTCTTCAGTCTAGCCAAAATTAGCATTTTCGGTAACTGATCTGAGAAGTAGCTTTTCAAAAGTTAGAATATTCCGTAATCAACCGTAAAAATCCTATTTCCATTAAGGACTGAATTAGAATTCCTGAAAAAGTCCTTCATTGCCCCTTCACTTTACTCCTTTCTACTCGATGGAGCGGTTCACCAGGCGAAACCGCCGTTCCCGCACTTCTTCTTCGGCCGATTCGACGACCAGAGACGACTCTTCTACCGCCGCTTCTGGCACTGATTATGGATACGAATCTTCCGAGGAGGATTGCAGTTACACGGTTGGTTTTATTGACAAATTCTTCAAGATTTGAGCAAAGTAAGAGAAATTTCGTGATAAAGTTCGAAACCCAAACGAAAAGTATGTATATAGGTTATTTCCAATCTTGAGACGACGACTTTTGAATGACCCTGGATTTCCTTGGTATTTAACCATAGACGAATTGAAACATCCAAGTAAATATCAATAAAATATGCGAAATAGCATTATAACAGAGGAGTGCGCAGACAATTAGACGATCGCGGCGGGACCCATTGTACCTGGTCCTTTAGGAATATCCACTTTTCCTTGTCTCAGTTTTGGAAATGCCCTATAGGTGTCGCCAAAACAGCCTTAATGAGCGACACGCAGACAGAAATAGTGTGCGATTTGCGCAGACGCAGAGAAAAAGCGACTTTGCCCCTCAGATTCTTGTTTAGCGTCAGCTATAGGGTGTTTCCGAAAAATGGCACCGGTTTTGGCCAAAAACCTTAAAAGATGGTATATTAGGTCCGCCATGATCGCTTATACGAGGCTGCTCAAAAGTCGCCGACCTTTATTTGGAAACAGACTAGATAACTATACAAGTGCCCGAGAACACCGCTTACGTAATTCGACTTATATATATCATTCGATAGGTTTTTGCTATACCTTTATAGGATTTTAGGTTAAAACTGCATGCTTGCCATAGGCTCCAAGATATAGGCATTTTTGCTCTAGCGTTGCCACATTTAGCGAGGTAGCCTCTGTAAAACTGGCAGCGCCTTCTAAATTAAGGCGTGGCGCAGCAGGTAGCAGCTCGGTCCGACAGCTAACAGTTTCTGGTTCGGTTCCGCACCGATGAATTTTGTTTTGCTTGGGTGGCTTCCCCCACAATAACACTCTAAAATATAACTTCTGTATATTTTTGGCGAAAAAAATTCTGAAACCGTGGACTTTTTTGGGTTAAGCATTAAAAAACAAACTACAGTCAAAATAAGAAATTGCATCGAAGCGTTATTTTCAAACTGAAATTCCGATTTCTTGACGGAAACAAGCATTTATTATAAATAACACGGAAATTATTTTTAAATACGATTCAATTATTGACACTGTGTACTAAATAAGTGGCAGAACATTATGGTCCTTTCACTTTACACTTGTATATCTCAAACATTCTCAGTAATTACCACTGCCTAAAAAACAATTTTGATAGGTCGTCTAAGTCATGTAAAAAGCGAACAGTCGTATATGCAATAAAAAAACCGTCTTTTGGGGAAGTACTATGTGGTTTGAAAAAACTGAAATTTCGTTTTTAGGAACAGAAAATAAATGTTGAATTTTTGAAAAGAACAAATGGGAGAGCAAATGGGAACAATTGGGAGAAAAAAAACTAAAATATCCTTACAAGCTAAGTTTTTCAGGAATCGCGTCTGACTTCGTGTACTACTTCGTCCCATTCCACTAACTTGGTGAGTTTTTGCCCTAAAATTTCACATAATTTTATTTCATAAGACTACTATTCGCAGCACCAAAACTACCAACAATAGTGAATTGGTTGGTTTTATTGACTGTATTTTACAAAAACGAATTTAAGAACTCCTTTGCTACCGAAACATCGACGTACTACTCGGGCACCCACTCGGATGTTCAGGACAGTTACTACGAGGAAACTGACTCCGGTTTTCATGTTTCGCCTCTGACTTCTCGCAGGAGCAGAAGCTCACAGATAGTAAGTTTGTTGGAAAACAAAACTTTGTTAATTATACTTCTTGACCTTCGACTTGGTAAGGAGTTTTAATTAACTTGTGCGTCTAAAGAGGGTTCGAAACATGGAGACCCAGACACTTTTAAGTGTTATGTGGGGACGCCGCTACTGCAATCTTTTTTTTTACAAGAAGTATATAATCGCGGCTGGACCTAAAATATAATTCTTTAAAGGGATTGTTAGGGGCCTTTTTATGCTACAGTACCCCCACGGTAATAAAAACCAACGCGGCACTACCTGCGATTACGATTGCCCGCGACTACTCCTTTGAGATTTGTTGAATTGATTTGGCTGCGAGAATCAAACCTCTCTCTGAGAGACGCAGACAGAACGAGAAACGCCACTGAGAGCCTTTTTCCAAAGCCCACTCGGCTACCAGCTATATTTTTATGCTTTTTCTTATATATTTTACGGCAGTTATTTAGCGTGTAATTAGTTTAAATAATGTAAAAACCGAAAAACGATTAAAATACACTTTTTAGAGCTAAAATTAAAACCGGGTTTGAAATTCCGCAAAGAAAATTTTGGCAAAGTGCCAGCTTGCCGATTTGCGCACACTTTTCTGTAAACACCGCGCCGTCGCCTCTGCGCATGGCCGTTGGCTGAAAGCCGTTGGAACAAAATTTTTCACTTATTCATCATTAAAATACTTTTTTATCGGATACGTGCATAAAAAATGGGTATGGAATCCTGAAATAATAAATTATGAATAATCAAATAGAATAAACTTGCAAAAGGCCCGTGACGGTCCCCTTAAGATTTGGCTAAAACAGGTTCCCATTTTTGGAGAAACAAAAGACGCCAACAAACCTTTGGTGAACTTATGGAATATATTTTGAGATAACCGTATTTGCTATCAATTTTTATGTCCGTTTTTGAACTCAAAAACCGTCCAAAAAACAGGTTTTTGACCATTTTGACCACTTTTCAAAGATTTGTGTAAAGACCATATTGGCACTTACAATTTCTAGGCATAATTTGGCGTCGGATAAGTTAAAAAAGGGAATTTTTTATGAGTATCGTTGTTAAAAATCCAGTGAAATGCGCAAAAACATCCAAAAAATACCAAAAATAGGTGAATTTTTTTTTCGATCGCTGGGTTTAGGAATTTTTCATTCTAATTGCATAATTGGGTTGTTCTAAATCAATATTTGATGCTGAGTGAAAAAATGACACTTAAAACCTGTTATAGTCCATTTCCAACAAAGAATCGGCGACTTTTCAAATACCTTGATATCTACCCTTATTTAACCATTGCCAGTTTGAAACATTGAAATGAAAAGAACTTTAACGAGCGAAACAGCGCAGTAAAAGAGGAGTGCGCAGACAATTAAAATAATCGCGGCGGGACCAAATGTACCTGTCCTTTAGGAAATGCCAATTTTCTTTGACTCTTTTTTGGAAACGCACTATAATAATAGATACTGATGCTCCGCGACGCGTTAAACCATTTTTCGAGTTATTTATACATAAAAATCGCATATTTTCTGCTATTATTGATATTTTGATATTTTTAGTGTTGCCGCGCATCAGTGCTTGCCTGTTTTAAATGCCATTTTTAAAATCAGCATCAAAAACTGATCGAGATCAAGCACAAAAAACGGATAACGGAACGAATAAAATTACCTAGTCCTTTAGAATTTTGGCAAATTACTTGTATTGTTGCAAATACAAGTATTTTGCCAAATGGGAGTCAGGCTAAAGTTTATATTTATACTTTGCAACAATCATTCTTCGGCCAAAAACCAGCGTGAGGCGGGTTTCAAGCTATGAATTTCATGTTTTGATGGGTAATTCGACTATGAATACCATTCGGAACTGCAAACGTTTTGCCAGTTGGGCTAATTTGAACAGTATTTAAAACATCTTGCGGTTGGAGCAGAAAAAATCTTTTTAGAATTCGCGCCGCAGCCGTTCGTTCTCTCGTTCCAGGAGCCCTCGTGGTCTGAGGAGCCGCAATGTTGGGTCCATTGTAAGTTTTAAAAAATTTAAACCAAAAGACGGTGCGCGCTGTTTAACCCGCCGCAGCTTTCTTTGGCTTAAAACCCACTATCGATTGAATACTGTTAGTATGGGTTTATCTAAAGTTGGAGGGTTTGTACAGTAAGTGAAAGTGAGTAATAGTATTAGAATCAAAAATCGATAATCGATTTTCATTATCATGTTTATATTGATCGCTACTTCTATTCTACGAATACTGTGAAAAGTTTTAGCTCAATTACGCAAGATGAAAATATTTTCAGACTTCCCGCCGCAGCCGTTCCATCTCTCGTTCCAGGAGCCCTCGTGGACTGAGCAGCCGCAGTGTTGGATCCATTGTTAGTTTTCTTTTTTCTTTTTTTAAAACTTGGTTTTAAGATAAAATTGAACAAAAACTAATATTTCAGACCACCCATCGCTCTCGCGGCCGTTCATTGACAAGGGAAAGTCGCTATGAAGCACACGAGTTGACTGTAAATGAAAGGACATTTTCAATTAAACGCGAACTTTAGGGTCCTGTGAGGACTACCGTAATCCCCATCCGCAACACTGCTTCCCTGAAAGAGCAGGGAGAGAAATTCCTCCACATGAAGGCCAATCCGAAATTGCAAGAGGAGTGGAACAAACAGTTTCCTGCGGGTACCATTATTGTAAGTTTCAACCTAATTTTTTGAACCGGTGTTTTTGTAGGCGTACACTGACGGTTCATGCTTCAACAATATGAATTCCGGATTTGGTGTATACTTTGGACCGGGACACGTTTTGAACAGGTGAGAATTTTTAAAAAGACGTGGCGTATTTTTTCTTTCAGAAACATCCAAAGTACCATTTTTTTCTGACAATTGATTTTTAAGAGTTGCTCTGTGTCAAACTCGAGCGGACCTCGGTAGTAAGGAAAAACATTATGTCTTAAATTGAACCAAATTTTGTTTTTTTAAGAGAGCCTATTTTGTAATTTTTGGAGCTCACAAAAATTTTGGCGCCAAGGCATCCAAAGTCCTAACAAACGCATGTGTTATGACATGATTAAATGACCGAAAAATTTACCAATTTCAAAAACTATAGTCCATTTCCAACAAAGAATCGACGACTTTTCAATTACCTTGATATCTACCCTTATTTAACCATTGCCAGTTTGAAACATTGAAACGAAAAGAACTTTTACGAGCGAAACAGCACAGTAAAAGAGGAGTGCGCAGACAATTAAAAAAATCGCGGCGGGACCAAATGTACCTGTCCTTTAGGAAATGCCAATTTTCCTTGACTCTTTTTTGGAAACGCACTATAACGTTTACGACATTATAAAAACTTAAATACAAAAAAACAGCTTTTTAAGTTGTCAAAGTTTGAAAAATTTGACTTTTGAACCTTCATGTTTTAATTAAAAAACTGGGTTTTTTGATAAAAAAAAAAAGCCTAAATATCAAAAAATTTGGCGGTTTCGGGGGTTTTAAACGGAATTCGTGTGTTTTTTTTATGTTAAACGCAGTTTGGCGGCTAAATCATAACTATTTTGGTCCAAATTTGCTTTTTTGAGACTGACTCAGATGTCATTAGAAGTTTTCAATTTTTCTCAAATATTTTTTTTTGTTGAAACAAACTTAAATTGATTCAATGTTATTTTTATTTGCAACATTAAAACATATGTTTTACCTGCAATCACTTCGAAAGTTTGCCTCTCACATGTCAGTTAATAATACCAAGCTTGGCTCCGGGCCGGCTCGCTCTAAAAATTTCTCAGCCCGACCTGGGCCGGCCCTTGATTTTGCCATGCTTGAATATTACCATCAACAACCTAAGTATTTTCTTAGCAAAATGTTAGTATAGTGCCCGCCAACCCTAATTCGGCGGCTTTTGAAAATGAATGAGAAGATTCTGATGTTGAAATTTCCCATTACTACATCATAATATCTGGGTAAACGGGGGGGGGGGGGAGTGGCGGCTTTTTGGCCGAAGTAGGATTGGCGAGGAGTATGGTGAAATAAAACCAGAAGTTTAGAAAAAAGGATTTGGAAAGTTCTTATTTGAACATTCACTAAACAAACATTTTTATTTGGTAAAATACAGAGCTGAGCGTGTGGACGGGCCCCTCCATAACAGCTGTCTGACGGAGATCATCGCCGCCCAGAGGGCCCTGACCATGCTGAAACAGTGGGCCAATTACAAGTAGGATTGAATTATCAAATTGAAAAATCAAATTCAATTTTTAGGAAGCAGCCCGTGATTATCCGTACCGATTTCCTCCCCCTGGTTCAGAGCATGTCTAAGGGAGTGAACCAGAAGGCGTAAGTTTTGAATTTATGCTTAGTTCTCTGTTTTAAACTTCGGAGAAGCAATATATGATGAAAAAAAATTTTAGATTTGGTGTTGATCAATCAATGACCATGTTTACTAAAATTCAATTTAGAACCTTTGCCCACTACTACCAGCAGCTCCACCTTTTGGCCAAGTCGATGCCCAATGGGGTTCAGTTCCAGCACGTCTATGGACACGGGGATGATCCTGGAAATCAGGCGGTAAGTAATTACTCCATTAATTGTTGGAAACCTTTATATTTTTTGGAAACCTTTTTTTGGCAATTTACATGATTTCAGGCTGACGAGTTGGCAAGGCAGGCAGCGCTCTCCAGCGACCGTCGTCGGGCCAGGAGTGAGTCGAAGGTTCGGGTGAAGGAGAACTTTGGTAAGTATCTAATGCGAACGTTTTTACAAATTTCACTAACAAGGGAACCTTTTATGACCAGGGTGTCAAACTGAACCGAATAGAACATTTTTGAATAGCCCTAGGCACCTCGTTTATGTATCTGTGCGTAAGACATGTTTTCCGAGAACGCTGAGCGGCCTCTGTTCAGAATGAAAATGTTCGTCTCCAATTGGGCTGAAACGTTAATTGTGGACTACCTAGGACCCAGTTAGTCCGAAAATCACTTTTTTTATTTCACAGCGAAATAATGGAACGATCACCAGACATGTCATAACTCCCTTCAACGTGGTTCAATCGAAATGCGGGTCGGCTCATTTTGTTGATAATGTTATGTATAAAAATAGCTGTTTAAGTTAGGCACCGCAGAGGTGGCCCCGGCGGGGCAATCCGAAATGGTAAGAAAATATGGTTTTCAATGCTCGCGCGCGTATTTTTTTCTTTCCGGTTATTTTAGAAAAGAATATGGGGTAAAATTGAATGAGAAAACCAATGGAAGTGCTCTTTTGGCAAATTGTTGACTGCATCTTGCCGAAAATCGCTGTTTTTGGAGATTTTTGACCATTACTCACGAACCATAGCGATAGCATGAATTCTCAAATCAATTTTCTTCGAAGTAAAACTATTTTAATGAAATAAAAAAAAAAATCAAAAATTGGTTCTTGCACAAAAAAATTACAACGTATTTTGTTGTTTATACCACTCCTATTCAAGTGTGGAGGCATGTGTAGCATGTTTTTGGTATTCTTCGGGTTCTCTGAAGTGTTTTGATTGTTATAAGACAGCAAACTCTAAAAAATAACCGTTAGGGTGTTCATACATTGTCCGAATCCAACAACTTCTTTCTATGCGTTTTTGCATTTTGGTCGATTATGTGAGATACAGACGCGTAGCACTCATTATCGTTCTATTTTCCGATAATTTGGATTTTTTGTAATATTTAAAGAAGGAATATAGAAAATTCCATCCTTGCAGTCGCTCGCAAATTAATTTTAAATATACAAGTTTATACAAATCTGGCTATTATCCGCGCTCTATTGCCAAATACCGTATCCAGAGCCTTTTTGAAAACGGCTATTTAAACCAGTATTTTTATTATTTCTGAGATAAATTTGGTACCAAAAATACGAGAAAAATATGAAAAACCAATTTAAAACATATACACATGTAAATTCTCTCACACAGAGGGATTCCGCATTCAGGCAAAAGTATGTCCGTTGTTTAGCAAAGCCTGTGCCCAGTCAGACAGACCCCGCCCAACCACGGCGACAATGCAAAAATCGTATTCAAATTCGGGCATTCAAAGTGGAATATCTCGCTTCGTTTTGGATGAAATTTCAAACTCTAAAAAGAAAAAGTTTTAGTTAGGAACTTATCTTGCGTTACATCGAAATTAAAAATCCAAAAATTTATTTTTAAATTTTGGTCTGCGGTCCCTAGTTTAAGTACAATTACAAGTTTTTATTTAAAACGTGTGAAAACACTCGAAAACTGTTTCAAAAAGAAATTTTTTTGGCTACTACGGTTTCATCTTTACGACGCGAGAATCGAGACCTAGCGCAAACGATTTGTCGTGAGATTTTGGTACAGTTGAAAAATTGAACGTTGAACATTGCGAGCGTTTACATATCTAGAAATTGATTTAAACGTTAAACTTTACCCCCAAAAACGCCGATTTTTCGATTTTTGAGAAATGTTTAATTTTGGAATTTGAATGTTACACCGCGGCGGGGTGCAACATGTTGTCATCATCGTTTGAGTCCAAAGTTTTCCAAGCTTTGCTTTTCATATTTTTTCATGCACTATTTAAAATCGGCTTTCGAAAAACAAATATTTTACATTTGGTATTTAAAATCCAAAAACGTGAGACGTATACAAACACATAAAAAACGTTCACAAATTTTTCCATTTGTCCCTAAAAGTTTTGAAAAGTGCATGCAAAAATAAAATTCAAAAGGTTGAAAAACTGTGGAATCGAACCTCTGCACGTTTTGTTACGGATAAAAACCATTCTGAAACAGTTACGTAAACCCCTACATCTCTTCAGCTTTTTTTTCGAAAGTTCTTTTGGTCTATTAGTGAAACTTCACGTGTATTTTTTTGTTGTTTGTTTACAAAAACAGCCTGTTTCATTAAGATCTTCAAGGGGGGAAAATATTGTCGTTAAATATTTCGACTTGAACGTTTCTCATGGTGATAAATTTTAGACTAATCACCAAGGACTTCTTATTGGTTTTTGAACTACTAACATAAAAATTATATTTTCATAAAACGATAATTGCCTTAGCGACGCCAAGCGAATTGTAAACAACGAAGAGCCGGAAATATGGTTTAAAAAATTAACGCTGAACGTTTCTAAAAAAACAATTTGATGTAAAATTGAATTCTAGTTTGGTGGTTTGTTTTTAAAAGTTAATATAATTCTACAGTTTTAATTTTTTCAGGTCGTGGTCGTAGTGCGTCCCGCTCGAATGACCGCCAGCACATCCGGAGCCACAGCGCCTTCGTCCGCGGAAGGGCTTCGAAGTGATACGGAATGAACTAGTTTCGCATAACTCTTTTCTGTTTTTTTCTTCTATTATACTTGTTGAAAATCAGCTACATATTTTTTTCCCTTTGTCAGTACCCTTTTGTTTTCCAGATGTGCATTCCCATCCTCTAAGAATTCCATTTCCTAGAACTTTTCCGATTCCTTTGATATACTCGGATTTCCGTCTACGCATAGACAAAACAACCCTAATGAGATGTTATAAATAACGTTTCCATGCTGCAAACAGTACAGTAATTGGATATTTACTGAGGTTGGATAGAATCAAAACGGAAATCAAAAAAGAACTGGCTTGAAGAAGATGTTCACGCAAAACGCTCCCAGTAGACACAGCGACAACAAGACGAAGAAGAGAAGGATGTAGGATTGAGCCTGAAACACATATTTTGGTTCTTGTGAAATTGTGATGTGAAATTTTCAAGCGTACGCCCTTTTGCGTATTCTGACAAGTTAAAGTGCTTCGTTTTATGAAAACCTCATAAGTTTTGGAAATGCGCCACGGCATAAAAAAATGCGACGCATTATGTTTTGCGTACGTATACTGGGAAAATTCCTTTTCAACTACACGCCCTGCTGTAGTTCGACTTACCAAAAAAAATATAGTCGTGGCCGATGCTACTGCGCCCAGTTTCGCTCTTAGCTTTGTGCAAAAGATGCCAGACGCGGAATTGCGTACGAAAATCCTGTGTTTCAGGTTACGTACGCAATACCGCGTCAGGGTTACATTTGCGAATCGGCCAAGAAGTAAAATTGACGAAGACTATAACCGACCGCTTAAATTTTTATTAATAGGACGCTTTGCGTATAAAACTTTGCGGCGTTTCATTGAAAATACGATGTAACAAATAGGAATTTCAATAAATACAGCGTGTTGTTGAAAATGCAAAGGGATGGTCGTATTGAGTATACAATTCGAAATTTAGAGAAACTCGACGTGCGACCGAAAACGTTGTCCTCTACGTAGCTCGTTAACAGAAATCAATTTACTCACATTTTTACTTTTATGGAACTAATGTTTCGTACTTCAACTTAAATAGTGTGTAGAAGCTTCAGTGAACCTGTACAAGTAACCGCATATTTTCAGTAAAACGCCATTTGTGTATGGTGGTTTGAATTAGGAAAAGTGAGAAACCCAACGTGAGAGCGAAAATGGCGACTTTGACAGCATATTTTTAGTCAAATGCATTTTTGCCTATGGTGGTTTGAATTAGGAAAAGTGAGAAATCCGACGTGTGAGCGAAAATGGTGTATAGTTTAAGTTTAAGTATTCGCTTACTGTAAAGTTTAACCCACATTTGAAAATCCTGAAACATGTCTTACGGATCCAGGAGCATCACCGTCTTTCTCAGGGACTATGGAGCTTGAACATGTGGAACACCAACCTAAACACGTGACACGTGAGAATGGGACGTTTTCGATGGAAACTCACGTTTCATTGACAAAACTTCAAGAATCACTGCGGTAACTATTAGGATGACTATGTAAGCTATCCAAATGGCTAGAGCAGCTTCAGAGCTCCAGAACATTGAAGAAAAGTAGAGAGACGCTATGGAGGTGTTACCCACTAAAATTCAAATTTTCGATTTTTACAATGCAAACAAATTACTTGCAAAAACGAAAGCAGTGAGGCCAAGGAGCCGATGAAACCAGTTGAAAAGGATACGGGCTCCGGATTCTGGTTTGCATCTGAAATAGATCGTTTAAAACATGAAATGAAAAATCCTAGGTCATGAAATTTAAAAAAAAAACTGAAAAAACCAGTTTTTGAAAGGAACTAATTTACTATAGTTTTTTTTAAATTTAGTGAAGAGTTTTTTTTCTTGTGAAAACCTATTCAGCCTGGACAATGAAGTCGTTCAATCAGTACAATAACGGAAAACGTATTTTTGAAACATACCAGAGGTGGCCGAAAAGTTCGGTCCCAAAAGTTTAAAGTGAGTGGGCGGGGTCGCCTTAGTGATGTACCCAAATATACAAATGGGGGCGTGGCCGAGGCACTGAATTATGCTTATAGCCGTAGGGAATATGGGATTTGACCCCAACCATGAATGTCAGTCATCATCGCGCCACCATCGTCCACCTCTTCGGCCAAGGAGTCCCTGCGCGGGACATCGCTCAACGTCTCCAGATGATCCCGAGGAGCGTCAACCGGATCATCAAGCAGTTCAAGGAGTTAGGCCATGTCAACGCTAAGCCCAGAAGTGGTCGCCCTCGGTCTGTCAACGTTTCTCGGATCAGGGGCATCATCAAGAAGCGAATTTCCCGAAATGACGGACTGAGCCTCAACAAAGTGGCTTCTGAACTGAAAATCGCCCGATCCAGTGTCCAGAAGATTGTGAAGAGCGAATTGGAACTCCGATCGTACCGACTGCTGCAGGGACAGACGCTAACGGACAAGGCTATGGAGAACAGGCTCGTGAGAGCGAAGAAACTGCTGAAGCATCTGACACCTCGCCGCCTCAAAAACGTCTTGTTCACGGATGAGAGGGTTTTCACCGTTGAGGTCGCCAAGAATTCCCAAAACCACCGTCAACTGCTCTCTCCTATCGACAGACACTCTGGGAAACGCCGAATTCGTACGAGGACCCTGTTCCCTAAGTCTGTCATGGTTTGGGGAGGGATTACCTCTACTGGCAAGACTCCTCTGGTTTTCATCGAAAAAGGAGTGAAGATCAATGCCGACTACTACCAGAAGGAGGTCCTGAAGAAGGTGGTGGAACCCTGGTGCTCGCAGAACTATCCTGGAGGGGATATGATCCTTCAACAAGACTGGGCGCCCGCACATGGAGCGAAAACCACAATGGCCCTCTGTGACAGCCTGTTTCCTGGAAACCTGACCAAGGATTTGTGGCCCTCGAACTCGCCGGATCTCAACCCGATGGACTTTTCTGTATGGAGCGTTTTGGAAGCCAAGGTGTCGACGAAGCCCCACCACAGTTTGGACTCTCTGAAGCGTTCCCTGGTGAAGGCATGGGACGATCTCGACGACGACTACCTGCGGCGAACCGTGCTCTCCTTGAAGAAGCGTCTCGCTGCTTGTGTCAAAGCCAAAGGAGGCCACTTTGAGCAATTGCTTGTTTAATCTGTTGAAAATATTGTTTGTTGTTAGAAAATAAACGTAGTTGGAACAATATCTCGTGTTCTGTCGTTTGGGGGTTCATTGAGTTTGGGACCGAACTTTTCGGCCACCCTGTATGTTTCAAAAATATAACAGAAAACGGATTTTTTTTAAAACATTTTTCAAACAAAAACATTTCGAAATGAAAAATAAATAAAATCAGTCAACCCATGGCGTAAAAAATATAATTTTTGCCATTTTCATAATGTAAATAAAAAAAATAGTACTTTGTTTTACACCGTTGTAATTTCAGTTTCAACAAATATGAAAATCGAGAAAGAAAAAAAGTGATTTAAACAGGGGTGGTCGCGGACCGGACCGGGCCCGTCTCCAAAACCTCTCGGCCCGGCCCGGCCCGGCCCGAACGGGCCCGATTTCTTTTTATGAAGGTATTTTTTCTGGTTTCGTGGGGGCCCGCACAGTTGTAATTTTTGGCGTCCAAGGGCAAAACATTTATGAAGTTCACACATGTAAACTTCAAAATATGGACACACCTGGAGGCAGACAGAGTAAAACATAGTGAAAGAGAGACACCGGTTAATCATCTCTTATTCGCTTATGATCCCCCTCTCTCTCTCTTTCTCTCTCTCTCTCTCTGTTTGGAGTCGAGGCTCAGTCTCTTTTTTTCCTTCTCAAAAGAAGGCTCCAAAACTTTTGCCTAACTCCGCTTTAGCAGAGTGCGATTTTCAATTAGTACCTCAAACTTGGGTAATTGAACCGAAATATTGCATATGAACAAAGGGGTGTCACACGGCAGCCGCCGATCTGATACGGAAGAGGCCGGGACCCCGCGAGAACTCCTTTGAAACCCGTACCAAATAGGTACCCGCTAGGATAGGGGTTATTTAAGCGACTGAATGTCACAGCCTCATTAACACTTATCGGTGATTGAAAAGGTCAGCGCTCAGCCTGTCATAAGTCGCAAGTCGCTATAATCCGAGCCACGACGTTGCTTTTTCTGTCCCTTTAATCAGGTGGTCACAGGCTCTCATGGAATCAGTGAACACTCCGGATGGCCGGAGGGTTTACCCATGCGGGTTAGTTAATAGTATTCGGTTTGTGGTTCCGTAACCCTGGCATCTAATAGTGGTTGATCCGTTCGCTGCGAAGAGCTCTGCTAACGTCCCACGTGACTAGAAAAGATTCCTCTTTTGTTTCTTTGTTAGGTTTTATTTTTGACATTGTTGAAATTAAGTAGTGATAGAAAATGAGCAGAAAGACAGAGTGATAGACATAGAGACAGCGACAGGATAGTAGTGGAAATTGAACTGACCGGACGGAGAGAGAAGGATAGGAACAGTGAAAGAGAATGGCAGTGCTTTGTTTACGTAGCACTCACGTAACGGTAAGAAAAAAAAGACCGACCGCGTTTACTCTCTCCATCTGGAGACAAGTGAACGCGTTATTTTACGCTGATGGAGACACACACACACACACACACACAGAGAGAGAGAGAGAGAAACCGTAGCGTTTTATTATATGGGATATAAGTGATCGAACAAAATCAGCTATGACTCTTAACGAGATGAATTCTAAACATTTTTTTGTTGTTGAAACATTTTGAAATACATAAATTATTGATATGGTGATCAAAAGTTTATTGTCTACTTTGTTTTTGTTGAAAATTTTATGAACAAAATTTTGATTTCCTGAAACAAGCAAGTACCGTTTCATAAAATCTTGCATGCATTCAAAACAGCCTGAAACACTCACCTCAACAAAGCTCCAAAAGGTTGAAGCCAAGCCAGTACACAAGCGATAGCACCGACGATTGAGTGAATGGAACCGATAGCCAGATTCTGTAAAAACGATTTATTTTAAAACGAAATTTTGTTTTACCTCCTCCATAGAGACTCCAGGGCGAGGACCCGTCCATTGCCAATTCCGTGACCAGAAAATTGCAACACAACCTCCAATTGAGCAAAGAAGACCAAAAGTATTCAGGGTTCGATGGTACTGCAACATGTCATTTTTTTCGCTGTCTCAGTCTCTTTCTTTCTCCCTCTCTCTTTCTCTCTCTCTCTCTCTCTCTCTCTCTCTCTCTCTCTCTCAACTCACCATAAACCAAAGCTGAACTCCACAACTTGTAGATTCCGGCCAGTGATGTTTAAAATGTCTGGCAAAAAGTATTCCAGTGCTGAGAAAAATCCCGAAACCAATTGTCATTAAAATGGCTGAATATTCGAATTTCACGACAATTGACTTTTTTTACCGTGAATAATCTTCAACCATTCGGGCAAGGGACGATCGAAGTACTTTTGTAGTGGAATGCCTCCTAAAGAAATTTTTTTTAAAATCAGTTTTTCCAAAAATCTTTGTGAAACCGAAAAGTTGTTAAAACTCGCGGAAAACACCTTTCAATTTTAGAAGAACAAACCAAAAAATCAGTTATTCCAAGTACAATTTATGGTTAAAGTTAAATTGAAATTATTTATTTTTGTTAGGCTCCAGATAATTCCACGTCTTTTTTTGGGCAGACATTGTTTCAAAATCACTGTTGAATTTTGTGAATGCATGGTCGAAAAAAAAGCGAAAACTGTCATTACAAAAGCTGGTTTTCGATATATTTTCTTTGGCGTTTTCGGATTTCAGCGTGGAATTATTGTATTATACTTAAGAAAAAGTTTTTTCCACCTGATGAAATTTAAAGTTGAAGAATTTCACATTATATGGTGTGAAATAATATTTTTTAATGTTATTTAGGCTTTCACATTTTGTCTTTGAATTATAAAGTTTAACCAATAACGAAGCTATAAATATTGAAGTAAGCTCAAAACCACAAAGACCTTCGGCGTAAGTTTTTTGACGAATTTCGGTTTTTCATACAACACCGCTTGAAGTAGCTAAGGCTTTTATAGCTTTAAAAAACAATTTTTAAAAAATGGTTCCAAAAAGCAATAATTCAAGTCAACATTATGTATACCGCAGTATTTTTTCCTCGTTAACTTCATGAAACTAGCAATTGTTGTAAAAAAGTAACAAATTTTTATTAGTATAGCGAAAAAAAATTTTCGTGACTGTTTCATAAAGATTTCCTAGGGCTATCTAAAATGTGCCATTTGGTTCAGTGGTTCACTCAAGCCGAAATGCAAAAAAAAATTTTAATGTAAAAAATATAATTTTTTTAAACAAATACCTGAAGGCACAATAACTCCGCCCCCGTTTGGGTTTGGGATATTTCCACCATTATTGTTGTTATTATTATTATTATTATTATTATTATTAGTGTTAACTCCTCCATTAGGGTCTCTCCTATACGTCGCCAAATTCACTTGTTGCAGGACTGCTTTATCGTTAGCATGGTAGGAAAGCTCTAAAATAAGGTTTTTTAAAATTCATATTTTACAACAACAAAATTTTTTTTAAAATAAACTTACGCCCATTTTCCAAAGCAGGGCCTGTGGCCGCCAGAATGTAATACGTTCCATTTAGATTTTTTACATTTCCAACTCCAGAATTCAGACGCTGCCTAAATTTTTTTTTTTTTTGAATTTTAGATTTCAAATGAAAAACCTTAAGTTACAGTAATACATTCCATTGGACATCATTGCTTGGTTAACCATCTGAATGTTGGAACTATCCTGAAAATTGAATTTTAAAAGCTTACGAATTTAAATTTTCAACCATCATTTCATTCGAACGGCCGTTGTTATAGCTAAGACCGGCTAGAACTCGCCCGTTTATGTTTCGACAGAATACAACTGTGTCGTCGCCCTGAAAATATGTACGTAAGAAAAATTCGTTTTTTCTTAGAAAAGAAATTTCGATCGATTTAATTTAAAATGGTTTTTTTGCCTAATTTTCATAAAAACTGTTTCAAACACACGGGTTTTTTGCTGTTGCAAACATAAATTAAACATACGTTTGCATATAAAACAGGAAATTTAAAAAAAAATACTTTTTTTTAAAAATATAATATAAAAATTTGCTTAAATATGCTTATATATAAATAAAAGTATTACAAACTCTCCTAGTTGCACGGGTATGAAGGATAAAATAAAACCGAATACGTAAAACTTTCTTTTTTTCGGTGAATTTGTATGCCTTTCCTATGTTTGATGCTTGGCTTATTAATGCTAATAATTTTTTCTCAACAGTTTCTTTTTTTAATATTAAGTTTTTTTTTTATTTATTTTCCATAAATATAAAAACTCACACTTAGCACCTAATATTTTTTCATCCTAAATTTTGCTGCTTGAGTTATAAGCACTTCAACCCGCGATTACCCCCCTATTGACTAAATTTTTTTTATGTTTTTGGTTTTACAATCAAAAGACTATAAGGTTTTTTAAGTTTTTGAAAAGGTTATTGGGAAAGCCAAAATTTTTTTTAATTTAGAAAAAAGTTAAATTAAATGTTTAACCATTTTTGCATCCCAAACGTAATTACTTCAATAGATTGCGTATATAACATATACAATTTTGTGAAGGTTGACATTTTCGTAACAGTAACTCGTGGGAGGATTACTTTACCCCGAAGCAGAAAAATCAATAATTGGTTTTCCCATAGCGATTTTTATGTAGTAAATGAATCTTAGAGACCTGATTACCAAAATTTTAAGTCCTTTTAGTTTTTTTTTGTTTTTTTTTGTTTTTTTTTTGTTTTTTTTAACTTGACCCAAATGTTTCATATTTATGGTTGATTGGATAACTTTCCCTAGGCATTCGTCGTCGTCCTGATTCTCAATGTTTTTTTTATTAAGTACACAAATTTTCCCCACCCACCATTGCTGCATCATTTGAAAAGCCAACGGCCACGTACTGAAGTTGACTTTGAGCTGGACCAGCCAGTTCCATTATCAAGGTGTCCCCATCTTGCTTAACAACTTAAATTTAATCTTTTTTTTCAGTTGTCCCCTACCACATAGGAAAAGGTGATTCTACAATCGTTGACGCAGTTGTTTGGGAAAAACAGGCACCCTTTTTGGCTTCCACAGGTGCTTCTATCGAACTGAGCAAGGGATAATTGGAAAAAGTTGAGGATGATAAACAGCTTTGGGAAGAATGACATTCCTGCAACAGAGCTTTTACTATTGAGTGAAAAGGAGGGAAACAGAAAGAGAGAGAAAGAGAGAGAGAAAGAGAGAGATAGAAAGAGAGAGAGAGAAAGAGAGAAAGAGAGAGTGAGAGTGAGATACAAAGTGTGAGAAAAAGAGGGATTGAGAAAAAGAGGGTGAGAGAGGCGATCATTAAAAATGACAAAAAGAGAATGAGATAAAGAAAAATATATACATGAATAACAACGTCTGACTTTTGTTCCCAAGGTGTTACCGCTGTATTTCAACACATGATTTCTAGAGTGAGAAAATTGCGAAAACCTAGTTAATTAAGGCGTGATTCAAATACTTCCAATTGAATCATACAATCAGGTGGAATTATGAGAGAATCTCCGAGGTAAATAAGTTTCTTATAGCATGAAATATTCTACGATGGGACGATGGACATATAGCCGTCGCTAAACGAGCATAAAAAAGACTTTCCTGCGTCTCGCGCGGCCGTGCGGTCGGTCCCTTCGCCGCTCTCCCAACCGGACCTGGATTGCCAGTCCTCAAGCCGGAGTGGAGCCCCGTGAGGACGTAGCTCCAACCAAATGGATCACCGAAGTCGTCTACAGTTCCCCGATCGTCCCAGGACCATGAGAAGAAGCTGCTTCCCCTAAGGAGAGCTGTACCAGCAACTTGGTCGGGAGGCATTTGGAGCCGAATCAAAGGAGTATGGGAACAAGCAAGTCAACTTCGTGGGATTGAAGTCGACAACAGTGATTCATTCTGGCGGTTCAGGGTAGATCCCTAGAGAATAAACCGTGTGTATGTATGTAAACGAGCATCCTGCCAAAAACGGCCATAATGCAGCAGTCGTAAGATACTCACCAGGGAATGCTACCAACCGGCCTCCAGCCGATCGAGGTGAGCCCTATACCGTTTGAAAGAGAATTAAATTCCGAGTCGAGGGGTAAAGTTCAATTTTGCTAAACGGTGTTGGTTTTCGAGTATTGCTCGATTTTCTCGGCGCCGGCCCCTGCGCTGCTGCCAAGCACTGTCTCAAAAGCCGCGCCGAGGGCGCCGCAAATGTGCCTTGGTGGCCCAGCGGCAACCTGCTCGCTTCATAAGCTGGAGGTCCTTAGTTCGACTCCCTGCTGCTGCAAAAAGTTTGCTTTTTTGTAACACTGACAAATTTTTTTCGCGAGGGACAAGTTTGGTCGATTAAAAATTTTTTTCGAGAAACCATATATTTGTTTTGAAAATGTCCTTATAGTGTTAAGTCCATTGTTTTGAATGGTTTGTCATTGGCTGTCACAGGTGTGTGTAATTCCCAGAAACCTTGTTGAATATGTTTTGTTGAATATCGTGTTGAACTTTTAGTTTAGTTTTAACAGTTTTAACTAGTCAGGCGGAAATATTGTGCGAGACGCAGAGAAAAAGCGGCTTTTGATAGCCGATGCTCGTTTGGCGACAGCTATATGAAGAGAGGGATCTAAAAACGAGTAAGATAGAGATAGAGGCATATATAGAGAAATAGAGACCGAGAGAGAAAAAAGGTAAAAACTGAGAGACTTTGAGAAAGAGAGAAATATTGACAGAGAAAGATAGAGAGAGAGAGAGAGAGAGAGATAGAGAAACAGAGGGTTTAATAAAAAGAGAGACAGAGAGTAGAATATTTACGCTCCGGTACAACAAATGCTTGTTGCCATTGATATCGAATACAAAAACAAAGATTGTGCCAACAAATACTACAACAGATGAATATGTTATGTACCTTCCAAAAACAAAAATAAAAGTTTCCAGTGATTTTGCATTCACATACATATTTTTTATGATAAAAATGTTTCTCCTTTTATGTGTAAAACCATTTTACATCTTTAGACAGATTTAATTGAACTGCTTCGTTAGATTTTAAATAGCACGGAAATAGCAAAATTATTCATCATACCTTGCTGAAGTTAAAATTATTTAAATTTGTCATTTTGGCTGCAGATTCTGATAAAATTTGGTCAAATTTCTGAACATTGGTCCTTCATCAAATTTTTAAAAAGTGTTTGGATAATGAGTAAAAGTTTAGAAACGTTTCTGTAAAACGGGTGGAGGGAAAATTTCGTAGAAGACAAAAAACCACTTTTTTTGTTTTAAAAGACTTTTTATATTGTTTGCAATTTGATTTTCAAATTTGCTAAATTATTCATTTTCGAATAGAAGAAAATCAAAAGTTTTTTTAAAGCATTTTGTGTTTTAATTTTCGTATTGAAATATCGTGTTTGAAATGAAAAAAGGTTTAAAAAACTTTTAGAAAAATATAAAGAATTGTTTAAAAGACGAAGTATTTCAAAATTCTGTGTCAAACATCAAAAAGAACCCGTTTGATACAAGGAAGTCTCATAATAGGAAGCGGGCGTTGGCATGGCACCGTGAAAGGGGCGGCTACATTTCAAAATACTGGGAAGTTGCGAAAACAAGTTCCGATTTCGCATTCAATAAATTTCAAAGTGACAAATAAAACGGGAAAAGTTAATTAGACGAAAGCACTAAAACTACTTTGTTAGGAAAACAAAACTACAAAGACGAGGGGCGACGTTTTCTTGAGAATTTTTGATTCACGGAAATCAGAAAATTGTTATGAGCCGGTGGATTTTCTAAGCAATGAATGGCGCTTTTTAGGCTTCAAACGGGATTGATTAAAGAGGCGCGCCACGCGATGTTATGAAAGTCTGAAGTGACGTTTGAAGTGGGATTCACAAAAAGGTGAATCGTTTCACTCACTTGACATAAAAACAGGATGCGGAAAGATTGAAGAAAATAGTGCAACTGACGAAATGCTTCGTTAAAATGATGTCAGTATCATACATTGATGTATCATTGAACGGAAAATCAAGAAAAGGTTAGGGAAAAACTAAGAGTTTGGTTTTTGGCATTCCGAGAAATTAATTTTGGTTGTTTTCAGAAAGACTTTTTGGGGCCATTCTTTAAACAAGGGAAATCGGTGTGTCATTAATTTTTGCATACTTAGTTTGAAATAAATAATTAAAATCCATAGTTTGTGAACGTAAAAATTTCTATAGAATGAATTTTTTTTTAAAATGAAAAGACTTTAAACTTTGTCCATTAATTCATCCTTATTGAACTCAGAGTGACATGCAGTTAATAAAGTTCTCATGAAACGCGCGCATAAACATCAGAGAAAAGTACAATTTTGAACTAAATAGAGAATTTTTACAATTAAAAAAATAATTATTGCTGGTTATAAAGTATGTTTTGCCAAAAGAAGACAGTGAGGGGATATATTAAAGTTGAAGCGTGCTAATTGGTGTAAGCATTCGTTGAAACATTGACAAGTAATTAAGCGGTAAAACAAGCTTAGCAAAAAGCAAACTAAACAAAAACTTTTTAAAATAAAAAATGCTATTTGACGTACGGATTCGTAAAAGTGATATATCGTCGATCAAAAATAATATATCAGTTTGCGACAAAACAGCACCAACGTTTTTGAACACAGGAAACATTTAAAAAAAATTCAGAAATTAAGAAAAATTTTCTTGCTTAAAAAAAGCGAGTAAGCAGTTGATCCGTGCAAATTGTAAATCTAGTGCTTTTGCTCAGACGTTGAAATGAAACTCCCATGCACGAGAAATTAAGGGGATTTACAGGAAACTTAGACATAACTTTTCGAAAAAAGTGTATTTTGATGCAAATAGTGCCAGAAACGTTTTATAACTAAAGCTACAATTGTTTTTTTTTTGCTTTTACTTGATTGCTTGGTGAAATATAAAAAACAGAAAGAAGCAGCAAAACATCGAGTGATAGGGAATAGAATCAAAGACAATCAACAGATCAAACACTACGTAAACAATGTTTTGAGCAGGAAAACAATTGTCTCGAAAATTCTAGTTAATGTTACTTTGCTCCCAAAATGAGAACTGTATGAACGTATGTAAATATTGAGCGAAATAGAGTATAATTTTTGTCGACACTCCTTTCTTTCTAACCTAAAAAATTATGATGCTACTTTGCATTGAAAACAACCCTTTAAAAAAAAAGTTTGGCCTGAATGAAAAAATAAGCTGAGATATGGTATGTTTCCGAGAAACGGCACCAGTTTCGGCCAAAAACCTTAAAGGATGGTACATTAGGTCCCGCCGCGATATAATAATTGTCTGCGCACTCCTCGTTTACAGTGCTATTTTGCGCATTTTATTTCTATTCACTTGAACGTTTCAAGTCGTCAGTGGTCAAAAGGAAAAAAAGCATCAAGGCCGCTCAAAAGTCGCGGACCTTTCATTGGAAACAGACTATCATTGAATCAAAATGAAACTCAAATAAAAATCCCCGTTATCGAGACAGCTTTTTTATAGTATGAAACTGGCCGCGCAATCGCTGATTGGCAATTATTGACCAACACGAAGCAAAAAATGACAAACAGCTGACCGGTAGTGATAGAAACTTCGCCAGACAAACGGCACTTTGAAATGAAAACATCAGCTGTGTCTAACTATTCTTCAAAGTAGCATATCCCAGTCATTGTTTCACAGAGACAAAAAAGTATTCTTGTTTTACAAAACAGTTGTTACTTGATAAACTTGCTGTCTTTGTCTTGCTTGAAACGCCTCCCACACTGGTTTTAATTATTGAAATCATTTATAGAAATCATTTATAGAGCAAAGTAATTATCCTGATTTCGAAGTTGATTAGCTGAGGTTTTCACGGTTTATCACATGCTCACTTTCTTCCACTGTGTTTCGTAAACCATTTTAGTCTTTTTGACATATTTTGTTTTCTCAAAAAAAAAAAAATAAAACACTACCCCAGTTGAGAAATGTTAAGGTTTCAAACCTGAAGCCAATTTTAAAACGAGAATTAAATTTCAAAAAAATTTCCAGTTTTTTTTTTTTTAATTTCAACGTCAAAATCAATTTCCGTTGTTGGCCACGTGTCGAAGAACACACCGTCCATAGTTACGCAAATCACACATTTTTGCCATTTCTGCATTTTGCCCATTATTAGTCTTCCTATGGCTCTTCCGATCTTCACAATGTGGTCGTATTGAAGCAATAACGCGTTAAAATGTTTCTCTTCGTTGGAAACGGATTTTACTAGATACTCAAATTGCAATTTTATCTACCAATTTTTTGGTGTTAACAGAACAGTTGTGCCAAAAGATGTCTAGAATTTAAATATACTTCTTATTTTCTTACACAATTTGAAAAAATTTCGGTGAACTTGAAAATACTTCAAAATTTTTGCATTTTTTTAACGGTAACTTTTTTACTTGCTATGATTTTGGAAATTATTTTGCTACAGATGTTTTTAAAATTACATTTGCCATCAGAAAACTTATATAATTCGCCTTTTTGCTGCATTTTGATTTTTTCCCCTACCCAACTTTAAACTACCGTAGCCCGGGAATAAAAAATCATATGAGCCCAAAAGTTTCAGGACTTCATAATTGGGTCTTAGGAAGGTCCCACACGAGTTTTCAGAAAATCCGATTTTTTTCATGGCATTGGTTTTATGAAGGCGGCTCGAGTCTTACAGAGACGGCGTCTTAAAGGGACCGTCAGGGGCCTTTTGCAAGTTTATTCTATTTGATTATTCATAATTTATTATTTTAGGATTCCATACCAATTTTTTATGCACGTATCCGATAAAAAAGTATTTTAACGATAAATAAGTGAAAAATTTTGTTCCAACGGCCATGCGCAGAGGCGACGTCGCGGTGTTTACAGAAAAGTGTGCGCAAATCGGCAAGCTGGCACTTTGCCAAAATTTTCTTTGCGGAATTTCAAACCCGGTTTTAATTTTAGCTCTAAAAAGTGTATTTTAATCGTTTTCCGGTTTTTCACTATTTAAAATAATTACACGCTAAATAACTGCCGAAAATATATGAAAATTCATAAAAATATAGCTGGTAGCCGAGTGGGCTGTGGAAAAAGGCTCTCAGTGGCGTTTCTCGTTCTGTCTGCGTCTCTCAGCGAGAGGTTTGATTCTCGCAGCCAAATCAATTCAACAAATCCCAAAGGAGTAGTCGCGGGCAATCGTAATCGCAGGTAGTGCCGCGTTGGTTTTTATTACCGTGGGGGTACTGTAGCATAAAAAGGCCCCTGACAATCCCTTTAATGAAATATTTCATTTATAAGGGTATATTGCCACTTTTTAGTTTTTTTCCAAACCCCTACAAAGTTCTTTTGCTAGAGTTCAGTCGTTCGTGCAATATTTGGACTCAATAAAAACATGAAACAGAAAAACAAAATAAATAATTTAATCAGAAAACATTTGTAAGTCTAGTTCAAAGTACTAAAGCAAATGAAACTATCCATGACCATTATTTGCAATGCTATTTTAGTCAACTGAAAATTCAAAAAAAAACTCTTCGATTTTACAGATTTGATTACCTTCAAAAATGCAGGTAAAAGAAGAAATTTTGATGGAAAAGAAGGCTCTGTAGGGCAGAAATTTGTTTCCAAAGTTTTTGTATTAGAAAGCTGAAAAACGTGTTTTAAAAAATACAGGTCTTCTTTTTTTTAATCGGTAAGATGTGAAAATTTTCGGAATTATAGGATTTCTTTGCCATGTTTTCACAATTCAATTTATCGCCGACGCATATTAAAGTTATTTTCGGAATGATAACAATTTTGAGTGGTTTTATAATTGACTGTTCAAAATATATGCAAATATTTTTTGTAAACACATTTTGTATCATTAATCAGAAAGTCTTCCTCACGCATTTATGCTTTGACAATAAAATAAATGTGTTGCATGAAACAGACAAAGGCGTAAATCTAAATTCTCTACTGGTATTTTTTTAATACTGGTATTTTTTTAATACCAGTAGAGAAAAATTTTAAAAAAAAAAATCAAAATTCCATTAACAAAAATACGAAAAATGATGAAAAACGATATTGCTTACAGTATCCCAAGCAACCGTAGCTTCTATGACTTAAAATGTGTTTAAGATTAGCATAAAAACTTCATTTTTATTGCAATTTTCCTTTTTCGATCGAAATTCTCAAAAATGTTACATTTCATATTATTTAAACGAGCTAGAATTTTATAGTGAAACGAATGAATTTAGATTGTCATTTTTACTAGCTAAAAAAAGACCGAAAAAAAGTTTTTTTAGTAACGTTTTCCTGGGCTTTAGTTTTTTTCTTACAATTTTTATACAATAACGTAGCCGAGCTTTGTATTTAGCGTATTGCACAAAAATGAGAAAAAAATTAAACGAAAATTTACAACATTTGAAAAAGCTAGGCCAACTATTTTTTTTCTATTCGGGAATGTAAATTGTTTTGGACTTTACAACAAATAATACAACAATTCTAAGTACCGGGCTCTAGTTTTTATTGTGACTTAAATTGATTTGAATCGTTGAAAGTGGGCCCAATGTTTTGAAAAAAATGGTAAAAAACTATTTTGCACAAAAATCTTCGGTTTTTATTTTAAATTCAAGTTTTGACTTGAGAGCTTTTATGGCAAAACCCATTGCACCACCGTTTCATAGATTTCTATTGAGATTGTACGTTAAAATTTGATTAGTTGAAAATTTAAGAAATCCAAAAAAAAACTAACCTCAATAATTCTGTTAAAAGACGCCGCGGGGCAGTCAATAATCTGAGGGACCTCTAATTTCTCACAAGTCCAACCGTTTTCTAAACACCCTATCAGCTGTTGAGAAATTTCTTCTGTTAGCGAAGGGCCCTAAAACTTGAAAGAGTTTTAAAATGGTTCAGAAACTCACAGAAATACGGATTGTTTTCAGATTCATTCGTAGAGGTGCTGTTAGAAGTTGAGGTTCCAAGAAAGTGAAAGCACAACCTTCGCCGAAGATGTGAAAAATTTGTGTGAATGACTGAAATACGTACAAATTTAGTTTTTCCAGGATTTAACTTACACAAAATTCCATCCTTTTCATTTCGAGAGGAAGTTTAGTTTGAATCGCTTCGGAAATTCCGAAAGCTCCCAGAGAACTCCGCCGAAATTCGGTGAAATCGACGAAATCAAGCTGAACATTTATATTAATTATTTTCTATTTAAAAAAAATTACCTTTTTCAAAACCTCCACTTGAAGATGTCTGGGGACGGACAGCAAAGAAACCGGCATTCTTCTATAAAAAATATTTTGAGAATGAAAATACAAGCAATAATTGTAGGCGGAGGTTGGAACAAAGCGCGGGAAAAGCGAATTTGAATTTGTAGAAAAGCAATATTTTTCGCATCCAACGCGTATAACTTTTTCAACCGCTAGTTTCTAAAGTTTGACAGTTTTTTTTTCTTCTTTGGTTAAACTTCTTTGGTTAAACTTTTGTTTTCTGAAACCGTGGTTTCGGCTTAAAATAACTCGACTGTAGGAACTCGACTATATTAATTTTTGTCTCTCAGAGAACCATTTTCTCCAGAAAACACATGCCAAAGGGCGCACTTAAAAAATTCCAATAATTTATTTGAAATTTGCATAATTTTTGTTTATAGCTTTATTTTACGACCCTAATCATCGTTTTTGACCCGACGTTTTTCGTATTTAGTGGTTTCGATTTTGAAATCTACTGAAATATTTGATTTCGCAGTGATCCCTGTGAATTGTGACGAAAAATCTAAAAACAAAAGGGAATGTTTTTTTTTTCAGAAGTAGATTAAGACTTACTATAAGTTTCATCATTTTAAATTCTGATTTCCTTATTGTTTAAATTAGTTTTTGTTTGGTTTATGCATTATTTTATCTTTTTGTAAACACCAGTTTGATCATTTTTTTCACTATCGAATAAAATTTATTGTGAAGATGCAATAACCAAGAATGAGTTCCACTTTATTTAAACAAGTTATATTCTAAAAAGACGACTTTAAAATTGTACTGAAACTGCGAAAAAAAAAGAAATAGAATATTTTCGTTTTTTTTTTCTAACTACTCGAAAATTTGAAGAAAGTTAGTTAAAAAGTTTGAAAACACGAATCATAAAAAAAAGAATGTTAACTCAAGCTATTTATTAAATTTGTCTTTCTTTTGTAAAAAAAAATAAATGACCGTAACACAACGTTCGTAGAAAAACAAATCGGTCACTTTTTAAAAATATTTTTATATTATACAAAACTGAAAACAGTGTTTTCCTTGAAAAAAAACTTTTACTAAATAATGCTACTCGACTGATAAAAAAAAGTATTTTCGCTTTTTTTTTCAAACTCTTCAAAAATTTATTGGATGCTCTTAAAATATTTTTGGCGTAAGATTGCGCCCAAACAAAAAAACTGTTGCAACCAGTGTACATCGAAATGGAATTATAAAGTTTTTCGGGATATGGTGTCAAACTTGGGTGAAACATTGAATTTTTTTGAACATTTTCTCTATTTTTATCGTAAACTTCATTTTTTAGCTTAGGATTTTACCAGAAATGTCGAAAAACGAGAAAAAATTGAATTCGAAAATTTATACATCGGAAAACAAAGCTATCAGTATTTACATAATTCTCCCCTTTCTAAAACATAAAAAACAAAATTAAAAGATCGCATTTTCATTTTTTAAGAAAAAAAAAACAAAATTAACAGATCGCAGTTTCATTCTTTAACTTAAACAAAAGTTTCTTTTAGATATATACTTCAATTAAACGATTTACAAATGAACAAATGTTCTACATTGGATACGGGCAGGTGAGTGTGTGAGTGTGTGAGTGTGTGAGTGTGTGAGTGTGTGAGTGTGTGAGTGTGTGAGTGTGTGAGTGTGTGAGTGTGTGAGTGTGTGAGTGTGTGAGTGTGTGAGTGTGTGAGTGTGTGAGTGTGAGTGTGAGTGTGAGTGTGAGTGTGAGTGTGAGTGTGAGTGTGAGTGTGAGTGTGTGAGTGTGTGAGTGTGTGTGAGTGTGTGAGTGTGTGAGTGTGTGAGTGTGTGAGTGTGTGAGTGTGTGAGTGTGTGAGTGTGTGAGTGTGTGAGTGTGTGAGTGTGAGTGTGAGTGTGAGTGTGTGAGTGTGAGTGTGAGTGTGAGTGTGAGTGTGAGTGTGAGTGTGAGTGTGAGTGTGTGAGTGTGTGAGTGTGTGTGAGTGTGTGAGTGTGTGAGTGTGTGAGTGTGTGAGTGTGTGAGAGTGTGAGTGTGTGAGTGTGAGAGTGTGAGTGTGTGAGTGTGTGAGTGTGTGAGTGTGTGAGTGTGTGAGTGTGAGTGTGTGAGTGTGTGAGTGTGAGTGTGTGAGTGTTTGAGTGTGCGTGCGTGCCTGAACATTTCACATTAAAATTTTAGACTTGGTGCGGTTACAGCACTCCCGAAAGTCTGACAAGTCAAATCCTTACAGATCATCACAGTCCTTTAAAATACAGGCAAAATTTCTCATAATTTCAAACTTAACTTTCATTTTCAGAACCAACATTGTTTTACAAAACCAACCAGAATTTGCCGAAGCTTTCAATTGCCCAGCAGGCTCTCCTATGAATCCTCAAAAAAGATTTTCTGTTTGGCAGATCTGTAGTATTTTTAGAAGTTTACTATGTCTTTCAAGAGAATTGTGATTTTTTAACATTAAAGTTTTGTAAAAAAAAATTTCTATTTTCATCTCTGTTTTAGTCAACAGCCAGCAACCTTGTTGTGGGCGGAAAAAATATGCAGTGACATAGATTTACACAGATGCAGATTATGCAAAACCACCCTATATAAGCGTTCCCTTCCTCTTTTTACTCGACCAACCTCCTGGATGATTTTCCTACTTTTTATACTACAATACGCCTTGGCCAAATCCCGCGCACCAAACTACAACGTTGTGACGAAACAGCCAAATGTGACTTCGGAATCAGGATTTGAACTTGCTGCGGAACATCTGAAGGCAGCTATGAATCTTTCGGTAATTGTTTTAATTGTCTTATTACCTTAGGCTAACATTAGTGAATGCTCAACAATCAATCGATAAATCGAGTTTCGGTTGGGTCCTGGAACGAAATTTGTAACAGTACGCAAAATGGCATGAAAATATAATTTGGTAAAAAAAGACAAGCCTGATAGTTGTTTTGCAAAAACAATTTTTTATTTACTTGTTAACATCGGACAATATTTTTTGTGTTGTCATATAGATAACGGGCTTTTTTGTTATCAATGCGTAGGCGTTTTCAAGGTTGTAATTTGCTTTATCGTAGCAAGAAAAGGTGATTTCAGGCTGACCCTTGTGCTGATTTCTTTGAATTCGCTTGTGGTACTTGGATTGCAACAAATCCTATTCCTGGCGACCTGACATCGTATTCAACCTTCAGAAAAGTAGACGATAAAGTCGAACTGGAGATGAGGGGTAAGTTTCGATTCATATTCTCCCTACGAATTTTTTTTTACCTGAACAAGTGATATACGCTGCGTGCAATCCTTACTTTTACAGTTGAGGATTGGTGTCGGTCTGTTTGTGTGTGTGTGTGTGTGTGTGTGTGTGTGTGTGTGTGTGTGTGTGTGTGTGTATGTGTGTGTGTCCGCCGCTAAACTACGCCCGCTGTTCTGAGTATCTCTTATTCCCTCGCTCTCTCGCCTAGCGCTTTCGCACGTCACGGAGAAGTGACGGAAATGCAGCGAAGCTTCAGAGTGACAGAGGGGATTTCGTTCATTTCCACCGGGACCGGTCGGTCTTTTGGTTTACTACCGGTGGGAGTGGAAATGCGCGTAAGTGAATCAAGGGGGAGGGGTGGTCATTTTTTATGGGAGGGAGCGATTGAGCAGTCATTCTCCAACTCCCTTTATTAACACCTTTCCCTTAAATGTGCACCCATTTCTTAACACTTTTCCAAAACATGCGCACCCACACCCATTTCTTAACACTTTTCCAAAACATGCGCACCCACACCCATTTCATAACACTTTTCCTAAAGATGCGCACCCACACCCATTATATATCACTTTCCCAAACATACGCACCCACACCCATTTCTTAACGCTTTTCCAAAACATGCGCACCCACACCCATTTCATAACACTTTTCCAAAACATGCGCACCCACACCCATTTCATAACACTTTTCCTAAAGATGCGCACCCAAACCCATTATATATCACTTTCCCAAACATACGCACCCACACCCATTTCTTAACGCTTTTCCAAAACATGCGCACCCACACCCATTTCATAACACTTTTCCAAAAGATGCGCACCCACACCCATTATATAACACTTTCCCAAACATACGCACCCACACCCATTTCTTAACGCTTTTCCAAAACATGCGCACCCACACCCATTTCATAACACTTTTCCAAAAGATGCGCACCCACACCCATTTTATAACACTTTCCCAAACATACGCACACACACCCAATTCTAGAGACCTTTCCCACAGATGCGCACCCACACCCATTTCTTAACATCTTTCCCAACACATGCGCACTCACAACAATTTCTTAATACCTTTCTCACACATGCGCACCCACACCCATTTCATAACACCTTTCCCACAGATGCGCACCCACTTTGTTTTCAACACTTTTTTCACACATGCGCACCTTCTTAACACTTTCCCCACACATGCGCATCCATATACCCATTTCTTAACACATTTTTCACACATGCGCACCCACCCTCATTTTCTCAACATTTTCCCCACAGATGCACACCCTCACCATTTCTTAAAATTGTCCTCACAAAAGTTCATTAAGAAGAACAGGGTAACGTTGTCACCTATGTGGTTAACACCCACACGTATACCCATTTCACATAAACACACACCCAACCTCGCGCGCACATTTATTATCAAACAAAAGCCCAAAATTTGCCCATCCCACACGATCCAGGAGTGATGACCCGCCGTAGGCGGGTCAGAACTCCTGGTCCATACTATTATAGTGCGTTTCCAAAAAAAACAGTCAAGGAAAACGGGGATTTTTAAAGGACTAGGCACATTAGGTCCCGCCGCGATTTCTTAATTGCCTGCGCACTCCTCTTTTACTGTGATGTTTCACATGTTAAAGTTCGATTCACTTCAATGTTTCAAATCGTCACTGGTTAAATATGAGTGGAAATCAAGGTCAGTGGAAAGTCGCCGACTCTTTATTGGAAATGGACTATAATGAATTTCCCTTTTCAACATCGGAATCTGTTCGTAAGGCTTTGCCTGATCATTTGAGTAAGCCCATACTATTCATGAAGCCCTAAAATGACTTTAGGGCAGCAAGAAACGTGGCCAAAAAATATTGGCACGCAGTGTAAGATATCTGCGAGCAATCACCGAACCCAGGACGGAATAAAAAAATTTTCCGATTGAGCTGGAACGTTAAATCTGTCCCATTTTCTCTAGAAACCAGCTAGGTTTCACAGGATTTCATTCCGCAGCGAAACAATTTGTGAAAATTCTTGTCCCTTTCTTTGAAATGAAGCATATCGCCAATTGAACAGAGCAGGGGTTTTGCACCCCCAAAAGGCTAAAACAGCGTGCGGCGTGCGCCTCATAAATTACAAAAACTACCGAAAAAGGACTTTTTGAGGAAAATATGAACGAATTAAAGTAAAGTACTCCAATAAATTGGAAAAAAACAAGTTTCCCTATACTTATTGGACGTGGTTTAGTAATGTTCTGTTATGTATTTTTGAAATTTTGACAAATTGAATGCTTTACGTAATAAATATCATAGTGACGCAATTTACTTTCAGAATGCTCGAAAATAATATGCTTTCATTATTTCAGAACTCTACGAATCCAAAGAAATCTCATCTTCCAATGCAATCACCAAAGTCCGAAACATTTACAGTGCCTGTATTGATGAGAAAGCAATCAATAAGGTCGGCACAAGTGAAGTTCTGAAAGAAATTGCGGTGATTATGGCAATTATCGATTTAAAAATGTAAATTTCAGTCAATGGGCTTCTGGCCAGTCGTCCATGGAGCCAAGTGGAAAGCTTCGAAATTCAACTTAACCACGCTTCTGACAAAAGTTGCCAATTTCAGAGGAATCGATTTATTCTTTTCATCGGCAACTGATCCTGATAGCAAGAATGTTACTAGGAGATTGCTTCAAGTGGGTTAGACTATCTTTTTTTGATATTTCGTTTTTCAAAATTTCTCTTTTTTTAGATTATAGTAAAAATGAATGTTTCAGTTTGACCAAGGTTCCCTGGGCCTTGGATTTGGGACCCGCGACTTTTACCTGGATAAGAAACAATTCGGAACTCAAATTGCTGCTTATACTAATCTTCTTGTTCAGAGGGTTGGTTTTACGAGGATCTAAAAAATATACAGAAAACCCTACTCAAGACTGACAATTTTTCATTCAGCCCAATTTGAGATTTGATGGAAACATTAGGGCTGACGAAAAATTCACAGAAAAAATCACTTTACAAAAAACATTGTTGTGAAATTAGAACGTTGTCTGAGATTTTTCTCGGAATTATTTGTAATAAACTCACAGTTTTGCCAAAAAAAAAACAACCAACGCATGAATGCATTCGAAACAAAAGAAAGGTAAGCTCTGATTTATTTATTGTGTTGTGCTGATGTAAATTTCAAAAAAAATAGCATCGTAGCAGTTATTTTTCGATTGAATGACATTTTTTCAAAAAAAAAAAATCAACAAAGAAATTCAACAACAAAAAAACTAAACTTTGTTTTGCGGTGTTTTTCATTGCACGAAAAATAATTCACTGTGATCAAGTTCTACAGTAATCGAAAAAAAAAACACTATTTTTTCGAAAATGTGAGAAAAATGGGAAAAAATGGCCGATGTTCAAAAGCTTTGTTGTAATGTTGAACTTTTAAATGTTGAAAATATTAACTTGAACATTATTTGGCAAGATTTAATTTTATAATAACTTGAAACTTTGCGCCAAAAACTGACGCCAACTGTGAAACAGTTATGCCTGAAAACATTTAAATTTTTAAACTTATTTTTCGAATATTTTTACACTATTTTTATTGCAAAAATTTTTTGAAAGTGTTTCAAAAAAAAAACACGAGTGCGTCCGTAATTTTGCCCAAAAACATTGATGAGCTTCGTACTTTAAAAAAAAGTTCTTTTTTATCCTTTTGACACTTTTTCGCCTAGCCATCTACCCGAAAGTTAATTTTTATTTTAAAAAAAGTAGCAAAAACGGAAAAAAACTCAATCAAAGGCAATTTATGAAAATATAAATATCTTATTGCGGAGAAATATACAACAGTTAGAGAACACCAGGGAAAGACCGTTGTTTTCCAATTAAGCTCAAAAGTAAGATCTGATTAAAACACTGGATTGAGCTGACGAAAATTAAAAATATAAATGGCAAAAGTACAAAAGCTAACTTACAAAAAAAATTATTAAAAATGTTTGATCGTCTAAACATCTTTTTCCCATATTAAATTGTTTTAAGTTTGGTTATAGATAGGGACCGCAGAGCATAAATTATTTTTGAGAATTTCGACTTTTTATGTGAATATTTAAACAGATGATACTCCAACTTAAACTTTTCCTTTTTACATTGTGAAATTTCATCCACAACAAAACGAGATATTTCATTTTGAACGCCTATATTACAGTTCCGTTTTTCAACTTCCGCCGTGGTTGGGCGGGGTCTTTTTTGGCCGAGTGCACAGGCGCCGCTAAACACCGGGCAAAAACTTGGTTGAATGCAAAATCCCTCAGACTGAAGAAAATGAAAGGATCTTGGTATTGTAATGTGTAACCGTATTTTTCTACGATTTATGGTACCAAAATGAACCCCAGAGCAATAAAAATACACGTTTAATAAACCGTTTTCGAAATTGCTGTGAGAAGGGGATTTGGCATTGGAGCGCAAAAACTGGTTGAAATTCATAAAAGGTCACTTTTAAATTACATTTTTACAAATCTGCACGATTGAAATTGGCTCAATTTTACATTAAACGAAAGAGAATTAATAGTAAATTCATAATCTTAAAACACCTTGAGCGCTTCGGGCCTGTATTTCGCACACATAAGAAAAATCCAAAGAACGCTTGAAAGTTGACTGCTTTTAAAATTGTTTTGCTGCAAAACAAAAGTGGTTTTTTCAAGTTTTACTATCTTAAAACAAAAAAAACACTTAAATAAGTTTATTGCGCACTAATAATGCTACCAAACGTGATTGTGCGACAAATGGGAGCGCCGCAAATGTTTAAATTCGGCGTAACTTTTTTATGCACATAAGTATTTTTGAGTTTTTGGGCAAGTATATGTAAAATAAGTTGAGTAATCATTTTTATTTAAAATCGGACGCGCTCCTTGACCAACCTGTTTTTAATGACCAAAAAAGCGAAAACTCATGGGTTTTGGCCCAGAAGACAAAGAGGTAACGGTTTGAAAATAATTCCATCGGATTTCTCGTGTTCTTTTACGTCGGATTCACTGTTTAGGAAAACAAAATAAAAAATAATACGCGCGAGAGCGATTCAAACCATATTTTCTTAACATTTCGGGCTGCACTGCTGTGCGCACCTTTGCGGTCCCTAGTTATAGAGCGTGCAAGCGTTTATAAAGACCAACAATATTTTACAACTTTTATGTCTGCATCCGCACTGAAACTGCACATAATTAACAAAAAAACGAATGCAGCATTGAGCTACAAAAAAGTTTTTTTAATGGCATCACAACAAATTGACAATACAATTTCAGGCCACTCAAATAACAAAGGATGCCGGTTTGAAGATCAACGAGAAGCAAATTGCGGCAGATGTCCAAGCTGTAATCGATTTTGAAACGAAATTTGCTGAAATTACTGTTTGTAACTCGAAAATTTTCATTTTTAAGCCAATTTCAGGTCGCCGAAGAGGAAAGAAGAAACTACAGTGAGCTTTACAACAAACTTCATTTTGACGAGTTGAACAATTTAATGCCGTTGGTTTGTTATTTTTCTTTTTTTTTCGACAAACCTTTTTATAATTGAAAAGCTAAGATAATTTGAGGAATTTTTTTCATAAAGCTCAACGTAATTTTGAAGACTTTAGCATCAGTCTTGTCAGTTTTTTTTTTGAAACTTTTTTTTTAATTCAACAAATGTTTCACAACTCTTTTTTGTTTTGTTTTGTTAATTTATGTCCGTCCAACTGACATGCATAATTTTCTAAAGCAAATTAAAACGTAATTTTGAAGACTTATTTTTCCTTTAACTAAATTTTTAATCTTTTTGATTACAGGCATTTTTTTCGATTCGTTTGGTTTTAATTCAATCAATGTTGGAGAATCAACCATTTTTCAATTTTTTAAAAGTTATATTCCAACAAAACTTCCCTTCTGTATCTTGTCAACATTTTTTTTAAAAATTAAGTTAATGTTCCAGTTCAAATGGATTTAGCAAACTTTTTAATTTGTTCGCTATGACATCGTTGTTGTTCTCGTTTTTAAAAAAATTCTCGTCAGGTCCAGTTGAACATTCCTGGAATCAAAATTAGTCAAAAAATCAGGGAAATTGTAATTCTTTATTTTTGTCACTTAAATAAAACAAATACGTTTCAGCTTGACTGGAAGAACTATTTCATCGCTATTACGCCTCCTTCAATTCACAAGTATCTTAATAAAAACCCCGAGATAATTATTTCTGAGCCTGATTTTCTCAAAAGGTTAGTTATACTCAATTTCCAACGAATGGGCAGACAGCAACGAATTTTAAAGGACAGGGCACCTTTTGTCCTGCAACGATCTTAGATAAATGTCTGCGCTCTCCTCTTTCACAGTGCTCTTTCGCATATTTTACCTTTGTTCACTTCAATGTTTCAAATCGTTTTTCGATAAATACGTGTCATTTTCAAGATTTCCCAAAAGTCGAACACCGTCCCTTGGAAACAGACTATATTCGTTTCAAATAAGAGATGTTAGAGCAAAATCTACATTTGCGCCAAAATTTTTTCTATTTTGCATCGCACGACGAATTGCGTACTGAATGTCGAAACGTTCTAAGAAGATGTTTTCGAGAAACGCCATAGTCGATGTAGTATTAGCGGTTTATTAAATGATATTTGAGCTATATGTTTTATTAGTTATATGCCTTAGAGAGATTAAAAAACATCATTTTAGATTGACGACATTGCTGAACTCTGCTGATCCAAAAGTTGTGACAAATTATGTAATGTTTCGCTATTTGGATACTTTTGGACTTCAACTTGGAACCGTCTACGATAATATTACACAAGTGAGGAAAGATCCAGAGAGACAAAGGGGCAAAGAAACAAAGAGACAGAGAGACAGAGAGACCGAGAGACAGAGAGACAGAGAGACAGAGAGACAGAGAGACAGAGAAACAGAGAGACAGAGAGACAGAGAGACAGAGAAACAAAGAGACAGAGAGACAGAGAGACCGAGAGACAGAGAGACAGAGAGACAGAGAGACCGAGAGACAGAGAGACAGAGAGACAGAGAGACAGAGAGACAGAGAGACAGAGAGACAGAGAGACAGAGAGACAGAGAGAGACAGAGATCTTTTAGGACTTCAATCGAGAAATGTACGGAAAGAAGGAGAAATCCCCTCGATGGAAAGATTGCGTAACCGAAGCCAACAACGAAATGCAATATGCGTCAGGCTCAATGTATGTAAGAAAACACTTTGATAAGGTAATTAAGTCCTTAAAAGCACCTAATTAAGGTTGTTCAGAATGCAAAGGCCACTACACTCGCAATGATCGCAGATCTCCAACAGGCCTTTAAAGGAATGCTAAAAGTGAATGATTGGATGGATGCCAAGACTAAAAAGATCGCCGACGATAAGGTTAACAAAATGCAGAAGTTGATTGGATATCCGGATTTCATTCTGGTGGATAAGGAATTGGACAAGTGGTACAAGAAGGTGAATTTATATGTTTCTATGACTCTCTCACTGCAAAAAATTGTGTTGAATCAAATAGCGCTGAAACATTGACGAAAGCTAAATGTAAAAAAATGTATTTTTAAAATTAAAACTACAAAGTTCTGCCGACACACCGTAGACACAAATTGTTTCCCAGAATGAATCAATTATGAAACATTGAAAAATTTCTAAATACAAAAAAAACATTTTTGGAAAAATAAGTGTATCATATTTGAAGGTTTAATCGTATAGTGCCCGCCAAACCTACTTCGGGGACTTTTGGTGATGAGTGAAAATATTGTGATGTTGAAATTCAAATTTCCCATTACTACATCATAATATTCCGGTACAAAAGAGGCGTGGCCCCATTTTGGCAGAAGTAGGATTGGCGAGGAGTATAAAAATATTCTTGAATTCAAAGAAAACGCTAAATCTATATTCTTTAAACATATTTGAACCACTGAGGGTTTGAAACAACTTAATTTTACATTAAAATCGAAACATATAATCAGTCAGAAACAGAACTATAGTGCGTTTCCAAAAAAGAGTCAAGGAAAAAGGGAATCAAACAGTGCTGAAATATTGGAGAAACTTAAATTTAAAAAATACACACAAATTTCAAGAAGGGCCAGGTTGAATTTTCAAATGAAAGGTATAAATTCACGTTTATATAACCTAGGAAATCCAAATAACCAAATGTTAAAATTAAATTATTGAACCTATGACGATTCGAAGCAACTAAATTTTAAATTTTAAAAAAAAATAATTGGATCAATCTAACAAAATTAATGATTGCCCGCCTAAATTAAACTAAGCTGAAACAGGGAAGGATTTAGAAAGATATCGCGAACGATATTTTGCTATTGAAAAAAAAATTATACGGATTTCATCTGTTAAAATTAGCGTTCAAATATATTATTTTGAAAAAATCTAAAAGATAACACAAACCGAGCACACGCTGAAAAACCAGACTAAATTTTTTTAAAAATAAAAGATATACAGAAAACATCAGAAATAACAACCGGCGAAAACTAAAAAAAATACAGGCAAACTATCAAAGAAATTAGTGAAATGAAACGCTTCCGCGCAACATCTTTTGCCTTTGTTGGTTTGATTCATACAATGTTGAAACATTGAAATAAGTTAAAACATTTTCGTAAAATGTATCAAAAAATTAAGTTTAACCTACTAGCTTGAATATTTTTCTAGTGTGATAAAAAATTAGTGAAATGTAAAAAACAGCCAAAGTCAAACTTAAAGAACAAATGGGGAAACCTTTGTTGCGTTTTAATTACAGGTGATGACTGAGTGCATACATACAACCGCAAAAAGGAGCAATAAAAAACAATGCTGTTGAAGTATTATGGCACGAAAACTAAAAAAGAAAAAAAATTGTTTTGTATCAAAAAGTGCTGAAACATCCAAAATTTAAATATTTTGAAAAGCACAATTTTCAAGACCGATTTGTTTGAATTGAACTTTTTTAAAAAAATTTTATTGAACTACTTTATTTATTTTTTTGAAATTAAAATTTTATTGAACTATTTTATTGAATTTTATTGAATCTCGGCCAACGACGTAACGAAAAAATATTTGCTAGTCAAAAACAAAACAATGGCGAAACATTCAAAAATTGGGAAACGTCTGAAAAAATTCAGTTGAAATTTTTATTTAAAAAAAGTTTTTTTTATCTATTATTGTGAACAACACGATGTAGATAATAAAAAAAAACACTGGAAATTAAGATTGAACATCAACTGGTAATTTCAAGAGCGAATTTAAAGAAACTCAGGAGCTATAGCTATCGCCAAACGAGCATCATGCCAATTTCGTGCCTTTATTTTCTGTTGATGCTGATTTAGAATGCTAATCTAATATCAACAGAGAATAACGGAACACAAACTGGCATGATGCCCGTTTGGCGGCAACTATATTAAATTGATCAATTTATACAAAAAAATGATTTGCTTTTGAAAAAGCGTTTAAAAAAACATTTGATCAACAACTGGCCACAATTTTATAATAAGAATTTCAGGCAAAAGAAAAGAAGTTGATCCAACAAATAAAAAAACATAATACTTCGGTATTTTTTTAGCCAGCAAAATCTGCTGATTCATTCTAACAAAATTGCTAATCAAAAGCGAACCGGCAAGAAGCAGACAAAGAAAAAATTTTAATTTTTGGAAAAATTAACAACGTTCATGGAAAAATTCATGGATCCATTAATTATCCAAAACATTCATGGAAAAATAACAAAAAATTAAAAATTTTTTTAATTTTTTATCGGATTTAGCTTTTTTAATCGGTTTCTTTAATGAAAACTGTTAGGTTTTCTGTGATAGAGTTGCCCGGGTATTATCTACAGTTCTGAAAACTCGGTTCTGATAATCTGACGAAATTTACTCAAGTTTTTCCTTAACGTGGCTAGTAAGAAGGCAGTTTCTAAAATTTGCAATGAAACAGTGAAAAAATAGCGGAAAAACTTTTAGTGTTCTGTCAATTATGAAGTATGAAAACAGAACACTAAAAGAACGAAAAAATGCTTGGAAAAAAACAGATCACAAAATTTTGTGGAAATTTTCAGATGTGTTTTTATTTTCAGATCTGAAACATTGTTCTTTTTTAAAATTGTGTTTTGCTTAAGTATAAAAATAACCGTAGATTACCAATCATGTCCGCGACCAAACAAAAACAAAATATTGATGCCTAATTTCAATAACTCTGAAACATTGAAAAAATTTAAAACGTCTAAAAAAAGAAAGGTCTCTCGAAATAATGATTATTTTTTAGTAAAAAATTGTCATTGACTAAAATCATTGATTATATTTATTCTAAATAGTTTGAACGATTTTTTTTGCAAACACCGACTGTTTGAATCACTTACTGAAAAAAAATAAAAAAATGTTTTGAATAGCGTTCGTCAAAGAAGTTTCAAAATATACAACAACATATATAAAAGAACTGACAAAAAAATATAAGTTAATTTTTAATTTAACATTTTATTATAACATTTTAACTTGTTATAATTTTTTATAATTTTAACATTTTCAGTCAGAGGCTTCAACAAAGATAATTCCTGTTTCTTAGAAATTTGAAAACGCAAAAAAAGGTCTTCAAAAAAATAGATAAAAATATCATGATGCTTTGCCTGAGTTATTCACTTTTTTTATTACGTTTGTAAAGTTGTTTCAGAGAATTGGTTTAAACCGTTGTGAACCATTAAAAATAAAAAAAAATCCAGTTAATTATCAAATCTTTAACTTTTTTACGTGGTTAGTTTGTTTAAAAAAATATAAATAAATTCATAACAAAATTATAAAAAAAATCTGAAACATTTAATTTCATATCACATAAAAATGTAATTTTTCGGCATTGTTGAACTGTCTTTGGGCCGCTGATCTTTTGCATTTTGAAAAACATTATCAGCCTAAATATAGCGTTTTTACTTGTGTTAAAAATCGATTTTGACCAAAGTGTTTCAGAAAAATGTTTTTAGGCAACAGAAAGATTTTAAACCTTTTTTGAAATTTTTTTCATATTTTTTTCTTTTCAACCAAGGCAATAGAAAAGAAGTTGATCCAACGAATGAATGTTTCACGGTTTTTCGGTTTTTTTAAGCTGGCCAAAAAAATCTATTGTTTCATTCAAAAAACATGTTGTCAATAAAAACCTGCAAGAAGCAAAGAAACCAAAAACTTTATTTGTAAAAACAATGTCAAAACATTCATGAGAAAACTTTTTGAAAAAATTTAATACATTTTCAATAACGTGATTTGTAAGACGGCAGTTTCTAAATATTTTATTGAAGCATTGACAAAAAAAATCAAGTTAATTGTTTTTAGCATGTTATTTTTAAAAAAAAGCCCCCCCCCCCAAAAGTGTCTAAAAAAAGAAAAGAAAATTGAGACATCGAAAAAAATACATGCGGTGAAAAATCGACTTTTGGCAAAATTTTGGATTGCTTTACTTGGTTCCTTCTTTTTTTACAGTGTTTTTATTAATAAGAAAAATGCGATGAAACCTAAATTTTAAAAAAAATTATTTTCTTTTTTTATCACATATTTTAAGCTAACCATCAAACCTTCCGATTCCTTCAACAAAATGATTTCGAAGACCATCAGATTCTACTCCGATCTGTTTTTCACCCGTCTTTTGGAGCCAGTTGACCGCACCGAAATGGATCTAAATGCCGCTACGGTTAATGCCTACTATTCAGATACACAAAACGCTATTTGTATGTTTGGAATTGGTTTTTTCAACTAATTTTGTCCATTTCAGTGTTTCCTGCTGCAATCCTTCAGGTCCCCTTCTTCGATCCGAAGTATCCAAAGTTGGTGATATTTCAGTTTATATAGTTCGTAAGTTCGGAAATTTTAAAAAAAATATCAGGGCCTTAAACTACGGTGGAATTGGAGCAGTGATTGGTCATGAAATCACACATGGATTTGACGACCAAGGTAATTTTATAAAAATTAATTTTTGCTAAAAAAAAAATAAAACAAAAGTTGCAAAGAAATTGCATTTTGGTAATTCAAAAACATTTGAAAATTTTGAATTTCGAATCATGACTTCTACGTACTTTTTTAATTAATTTCAAATAAATACAAAGCAATTTTCAGAGAGTTTTAGTTGGAAAATGGGAAACTACCAATTTGTAAATTGAAATTTTGAAATTCAAACACGACCACTGCCTATTATGCCCATGCTCCTGCGCGGGAGCATGGGTTGGTGTCGAAATTTGCGCATCGTCAGAAAATTTTTTTAAAAATTCCTAAAAATAGATCTTGCGATGCTGAATCGAAAAATGCATATTAAAATGTGTTCATCCAGGTGTCTAAGAAAGTTATGAATTTTTAAGGTCAAAAAATGACCCTTTTTGGCATTTTCTGAGAGTTTTATTGCCGGTTTGGAAAGAAAAAGTTGTGGGATTAGTGTTTGTGTTGTCGTTTTGTGAAAGCCAGTTTTCAAAACATTCATCCGCCGTTCAAAATTTCAATTCTTTTTCTTTTGAGTATGCATTACAAAGAATGTTTCCGAAACAAACATAATTTATCTGCGAACCATTAGGAAAAAATAATATTAGATACGCTTTTTTTTGTAAAAATTAAAAGAGATACTTTCATCACGTTGGCAAAAAATTATATTCAATACTCCAATCCGAAAGACTTTTCCACAACCTGCACATGTAATATACTGTATACGCAAATGTGTGATTGCGTACATACATTTTCTCCCGAACGCTACCAGCGAGTGGAAAAAATTTCAAAAAAATGTTTTTTTTTCATGGAAAATTTCATTTTACAAATAGGCTTTCGAAGAATTTGAAAATTCAAAAACAATTTTAAGTTGAAATTTTAAATTCAGAAATATGACTTCTGGTTTTTATTTTATAAATTTCTGAAGGCGAGTGCTCAAAACATTTTACCACCGTTCAAATTTTTAATTCGATTTCTTTTGGGTAAAATAGCGTAGGCATTGGAAAGACTTTTTCTATATTTCAATATAATACATTTGTTCTTTCACTTTTCATTTTACATTGTAGTGACAGTTAAACCCTGAAACTTTTAATACAAATTTTTAATCTTTGATGTGCAAAAACAGCAAAAACAACCCAAAAATGGGGGAAAATTGGATTTTTTCGGTCACTGTGCTCCAATGTCTTACCAGTTTCTTGAATTGAATTCGGCCGATCTATGCCATTTTTTCATTTAAAAAATGACAATTAAAAAAAATTTAAATTTCACAATTCAAATTTAAACACGTTTGTGCAGTTTTTGACATGAATAATTCAGGTCGCCAATTCGACGCTATCGGAAATCTCAAAGAGTGGTGGGACGCGGCAACAGCCAATCAATTCACGGATCGCACAAAGTGCATTATTGATCAATATGGAAATGTTACAGTACACTTTACAGTTCAAATCCGTGTTTTTAACCTTTTAAGGTCAACCTCTCTGGCCTAAAAATCAACGGAAAACTGAAAAGAGAATTCCTGGGTTTGAAAAGTATGACAACGATCAGATGTTTTTTATTGGATACTCACAGGTGGGAAAAATGACTACAAACTATAAAAACTGAGGCGCAATAAAAAGAAAAAGGAAAATTTTCTTTAGACTTTTCTAAAAGTGAAACGTTACAATCAACCTACCTACACCTTATTATCCTTAAAACAAAACTTTAGTTCTGCGCGTTTTTACTTGACAGCGAAATAATGGAAAATTGGCAAGCAAGTTATTTCCCATCAAACAAGGCCAGCGCTGAAGAATTGAATGAAGAGTTGCTCATTAAACTTACGAACTCATTAAAACATTTGATTAATTTTGAAAAATTACAAAAACTTTCTTGTATTAAAAAATTTTTGGAATTCATCATCAAAAATCTTCAAATTTTCACTACAAACTAAAAATTTGAAGAACTTTGAATTTTTGGACGTGCATTTAAAAAAAAATTTCCCTTGAGTTAATGATAAACTAGTACACTGACTTGTAAATTTTTTTATGTCTGCGTCGACTTTTACCCGCAATTTTGAACTTTGATTTTGTTTACAATTTGATACATCGAAATTTTTTAATTACCAATAAATGAATAAATATATAAATAAAAAAATTAATATATAAAATATATAGTAAACAAATATACGAACAGTTTTTTTAAGGTTTTGATTTTGCGCCTAAATTACATCGATAAAAACATTGAAATTTGATACCAAATTACTTTTCTAACAGCCACAAAGACATTGAATGGACTATTGATCATTAACTTTACCAACTCTTTGAAACATTGGATTAGTTTTAAAAAGTTGCAAAAACTTTCTTATATAAAAACATATCAGGAAAAAAATGTAACATCAAAATTCAACCTAGATGCAGGGATTTTACAATTTTTGCAAGTTTCTTTGTAAAGTTTGTAAGTTTTGTTGGGAAAAATGTTTTGTTTGCGGTGAAATCGTTGAAGTTGTAAAAAAAAGAATAGAAGAAAAGAAAAAAAACAAACAGAAAATTTCGTCTAGGAGGAGGTGACACTGAAACGTTGAATATAAACTACCTAGGGCATTGTTAATAATTATTAAAACAAAACTTTAGTTCTGAGCGTTTTATTTGACAGCGAAATAATGGAACGTAGACATGGCAGCCATATATCCCCTTTAAGAAATCCCACAAAAATACGGGAGTGCTCATTCTGTTAATAATTTTATGCTCAAAAAGAAATCCTGCAATATTTTAAACTCAGATTTTGCTTTAATAATGTTATATGGGAAGATCGGCTTTTACGAGGAAAAAACTCTCATATTTAAATTGGCTTTAACGTAGACAGACATTGCATTTTTGTACCAAAAGTAGCTTTTTTCAAAGATAAATTTTTAAACTTTTAACGCCAAGAAGTTGAAGGGCAAGACATTTTCAAAGTTTTTCGAATATCGAACAAATGGATAAACTTTGGCTGACGTCAACCTCTAAGTGACCTCTAAACACTAATTTCTTGTTAAAAAGCGATATTAGAAGAAAACATTTTACACAAACGCGTGTTGTGATTTTTTTCAAAATCAGTCAACGCTAAGCTTTTCAACTGTTTCCATTCGAATTTAAATTTTCACTCCAAACTGGAATGCAAGATATTTGAAGAAATTTGATTTTTTGAACTCGAAATTTTGAAAAATGCCTTTTTTGATAAGCAAATACACTTACTTGTAAATTTTGTTACGTATGCGTCGATTTTTAACCCGCAATGCCTAACTTTGATTTTTTACTATGTGGAACATTTTTTATTATAAATTTGCAAAACTATTAGTAATTTTTTTAAAATTACATAATAAAAACATTGTAACTTGCTAGAAAAAATTGCACATTACTTACTAATTTGCAAATTACTAATTTGCTAAATTACTTATGAAAAACTGTTTGAGAATGATGTGTTGAATAAAACAAAACAAATTTGAAGATTTTCCTATCCCACGCCTTTTTGTGAAACGTAGAGTCTTGATTTTTGAGTTCCAAAATTTTTGCTACAAATTAAAATGCCCGGGAAATAATGGATTTGCGGTAAAAAAAAGATTAGAAAAAATATAAAACCAAAAAAGATTTTTTTTAAAAGAAGAATTTTAAGACATGGTGTGGCCACCAAACGCCCGAAAGTGAAACTGACCAAATTCTTACGGATCCACACTCGCCTCAGAAGTACAGGTTTGTTTTGTTGTAAAAGATTATCGACACCTCAACAGTTGTAGCAGAATTTTGAAAAACAAATTTTGATAGAAAAAATGGAAGGCCGAAATTGAAATATCAAAATTGAAGACACTATACTCTTTTCAATGTAACATGGGTTTGAAGAATTATTTATTTTTCGTGGTTTTCCGATTGGCGCCTTCTTTCGTTGTTTGCAGTTTAAACTTGATTTTAAAAATTTTATATTTGAAAAACAAAAAAGCTACATTTAAAAAATGATTTAAAACTTATTCAGGGTGAATGTGGTTCTCCAAAACCAGCCGGAATTCGCAGCCGCCTTCAAGTGTCCAGCCGGGTCTCCTATGAATCCGAAGAACAGATGCTCAGTTTGGTAGAAAAAGGATTTAAAACGATCGTTTAACTATTTATTATATAGTTTAAAACGTTTGTTGGTTATTTGCTTTCAAGCAAATTTCTATGACTACCTTTTTCTGTGATAAAGTGTAGTAGATAAATCACAATAAAGTCTTTATGACACCATTTTTTAAAAAAGAGCGAGAGAGGGAGAGAGAGAGAGTAATCTGAACCTGAAACATAAACTGAGCTTTCATTTTGAAATCACGGGTGTCGCAAAATCAAAAGAAAACAAAGGAAAAGAAAAAAAGGTTAAGGTTAAGGTTAAGGTTAAGGTTAAGGTTAAGGTTAAGGTTAAGGTTAAGGTTAAGGTTAAGGTTAAGGTTAAGGTTAAGGTTAAGGTTTATGAAGATACGGAACTTGGATATAAAAATTCGTATCTGAAATTTATTCAATAGTTCCTGGTTATGTGCATCAATCTTGCAAAAACACATTTAAAATTAAAATTATAGTAAACAGTAAACAACATTGTTGTGGGCGAAAAAATATTCACTGACACAAATACACGCAGGGAGATATTATGTAAAGCCATCCTATACAAAAGTCCCTTCCCCTTCTTTCACAAGCCATCTAAATGGTTTTTTTACTTCTTTTACTAAAACTTGCTCTCGCTGTTTTCCGTGCACAAAACACTAACGATGAATCTGGATATGAACTCGCCTCTGAGCTTCTGAAGGCTGCTATGAACCTTTCGGTAATTGTTTTTGTGACTCAACTGCCCTATGCTAGTATCTTCAACTTTTGAAAGCGAGTCGAAAAATGGCCTTTTTTGCACATATTTTTTTTGCTCGAAAAACACCGAAAAGATTACTTCTTTAATTACAATTTTGAGAACAAAACGTTCATATGTGGCGTTAAAAGCTTTAAAAAAATGTTTTGTGTCAATTTTGAAAGAAAAACAAAAATATAATTTTCAGGCGGATCCATGCGAAGATTTCTTCGAATTCGCTTGTGGAAATTGGATTGCTCTAAATCCCATCCCAGGAGACCTGCCGTCTTATTCAACGTTTCGAAAAATGGACTATATCGTTAAGCAGAAAATGAGAGGCGAGATTTTCAATAGTTTCGAATCATAGCTTCTAGAATACACTTGTTTCATTTGATCATCTGTTTTAATCATTTGATTTGTTTTCATTTGTCAAAGAAACATTCGTTTTCAAAGAACTGGTCAAACAATTTTCCAGCTGTTTTACAATGACGTTTTCACATATTTTGTTATGTAGTTAACGTGCTCTTTTTTTAATACACTTTTACGTTCAATAACAATTGAAATGTAGGTTCTAATGATTTGTATTTCAATGATTTACACAACAAATATCTTTGCTGTGTATTTTACTTGGCGGTTCCACGGCAAGTAAGTCCAAAAATTATTGCTGTAGTTTTTTCTGTCCTCTACGAAAATTCGACATTCAACATTTGCAACCTTTTGTGAAAAAAACGTGTTAAAACACATGCAGTTTTAGTAACACTATCCGAAAGAATTTGCATTTAAATGAGCGAAAAAAATATATTTTACCAAATAACGGTGACTTTTTCTATCAAATCGATGGAAAATTTTATCTTCAAACTCAGGCTTTCTTTCTTTTTTTTTGTTTCAAAAAACGCAACAAAGGTCTGCATCTTTCTGTTATAAGGGCTTTCGCTTCTTGAGTTGAGTCGAAAGGTCGAAAAATGCGAAAATTTGCGATTTTCGCTTTTTGGGGGAACAATTTCGTTTATTGTGTTTAAGTTACCCATGCCAAAGGCTATAAAAAAACATTTCATTTACGTGTTTCGTCCGACTTTAAACCAACTTTGTAAAAACAAAAAGTGGTTTTCCAAACACGCTGAGTTTAAATGAATTAAATGAATTGCATTTTAATGATTCACGCAACAAAAATCATCCTTGCGCATTTTCCATTTTACTGTGCCTGATGTAAGCTTGAAAAATAAGTGAATACCTTTTACTTTAATGTTTTTCAGAACTCTATGAATCCAAGGAAACCTCCTCTTCCAGTGCAATAACCAAAGTGCGCAACATTTACGCAGCTTGTATGGATGAGAAATCAATCAATAAAATAGGAACAAGCGAGATTTTAAAGGAAATTGCGGTAATTATGGTAATTATCGATTAAACATTTGATTTTTCAGTCAATGGGCTATTGGCCAATCGTCCATGGAGCATGGTGGAACGCTTCAAATTTCAATTTAACCACACTTTTGACAAAAGTTTGCAACTTCAGAGGAAGAATTAATTTATTCTTTACAACGACCACTAATGCTGATAGCAAGAATGTCTCTAGAAGATTGATTCAGGTGATTTAGACTTTTTTCCTTTTTTTATTACATTTGAAAAATTGAAAGTTTTATTTATTTATAAACTTTTTAAAAATGAAAATGAGGTTTTCAGATTGATCAAGGTTCCCTCGGCCTTGGATTTGGAACACGCGACTTTTACCTCGACAAGAAAAAATTTGCTACTCAAATTCCAGCTTACACCAATCTTCTCATAAACAGGGTTGGTTATTTTTTCTAAAAGATAAACAATGTTTACAAACTTTATATTTAAAAAAAAAAACCAAAAACGCCCTGGTTAAGATTTTAATAAATTTTTCTCTTATGAGTTAGATGAGTAAAGGGTCCGAAAAATTTGCCTAAGCAAAATTTTGTCAAACGTTGAAAAACTGGATTTTTTTTATGGTAATTGTGATAAAATTTTAAATAATTCACTGTTTTGCAGCGTAATTGTATTCCTAATTAAAGCAAAATGTATTCTCAAATTTTTGGGGAAAGTTGTATTCAATAATGGAAAGTCATTTTTTTCGTTTAAATTATTCCAAAACGTAAAAAGAAATATAGTTTTCATTAATTTCACTCTATATCGGGGCTACATTGTGAGTATATTCAACCATCGCTGACTAAAGCTGTCTGAAACATTTAGTGAAAAAATGTTCGAAATAAAAATTAGAAAACAGTTTTTTTTTATTTTGGCGGATATGCACCCATTTTCTTGTCCAGAGGGCTGCTTTACTCTTAGAAATTACATTTGTACATTACATAAATAAAAAATCAGGTCTCGGTCTAAGAGTGAAGGTATATACTAAAACGACTGACTAAATTTGACCAAAACATTGGTCTGTCGAATGTTGTATTTAAAAATTTGTATCAACTGAAACTCGAAATTCGAAAAAGGAGAAAATAGGTTGTTTTCCATTTCAGAGAGAACAAATACGGCTGATAAATTTAATTTTTACAAAAATGAAAATCCAGGTTATTGTATTTGTTTTTTCGTTAAAAAAAAACTCTTTTCTTTCCCATCGTGAGTGAAGTTATAGCTGTCACCAAACCGAAATCTTATGCTAATTGCGGAAACATGCAAAGGATGCTCTGTCGAAGAGAATTAGACTACTAATTTTCGATATCAACAGAGCATCACTTGAACATTCTATTTTAAATGGTACGATTCCAATTTGGCGACAGCTATACATACTACCGTGAATAACAAAAGTTGACCGAAACATTGGTTTGTCCAAAGAAATGACAAAAATAGCGCAACTGAAGTGTGAAAATTGTATTCAAACATTGGAAGTCACAAAATTTTCAAAACAAAAGTTAGTAAACGGATTTTTTTTTATATTTTTGCGTTGTTTTTATCGGTTATATCAAACCTAAAACACCGTTTTCTGAAAAATTAAATAAAAGTAGATTTCAAACATTTTTTCTAAGATAAAAACGATAGTAAGAAACTTTATATTAAAGAAACCAACATTGCAAAGGGTGAGATTTTATTAATTTTAAGACTTGTGATCTAGGATACAACGAGCAGCTAGGATACAAACTATATCTAAGTAATGTTGGTCGAAACACTTGTCTGACCAAAAATTTGTCAAAAATATTTTTAAAAAAACTAGCTATTTGGACAGTATAATTTGGATAAAAATTTGGAAAATTTCTCTATTTTGCAGCATAATTCTTTCCTTATTTAAGCAAAAAGTAACCTCAAATTTTTGTAAAAGTTGTATTCAAAAATAGGAAGTCTTGTTTATCGTATAAAATGTTCCAAAATGTAAAAGTATTATGGTAGTTATATATTGATGACCACTTTGTCCTGAAATGATTGTGAGCGAGTTGAACCTTCACTAACTAAAAATAACTGAAACATTCAGTAAATAAAATTTTAAAAAAAATTAGACAACGGATCTTTTTATTTTGAATTTATTTCTAACGGTTTTATCAATCCTTTACAACCGAAAGTTTTCTTTTTAAAAAAAAATAAAAAAAGATTTACACCCGCCTGCTTGTTCAGAAGGAATCTTTTCATTTCAGCTGAATTTAATTTTTACAAAAATGAAAATCTAGGATAACTGCTTTTTTTCGTTTAAAACAAACCCTCACTTTTCGGAAACTTTGGGTAATTAACTAAAGCTGTGTGAAACATTTTGTAAAAGAAATTTTTGAAATAAAAATTGATTTTACCGATTGTTCTTTTTAATACTTTTTTATCGGTTAGATCAAACGTAAATATTTTTAAGAAAAAAAAAGTGTATACACCTCTTTTATTGTCCAGATGTTTTGTTTTGTTTGTCTAAGGGAAAAACGATGTTTTGAAAATTTAATTTTTTTTTTAAATAAAACCAACATTGTTATGGTTAAGATTTTATAACTAAGTAATGTTGGTCGAAACATTTGTCTGACCAGAAATTTGTCAAAAAAATCAAAAATCTTAATTCTTTCCTTATATGAGCAAAATTAAATTTTCTCAAAAGTCGAAAAGATGGATATATTGACGGTAATGTTTAATAAATGAAGCCTCAAATTTTGGAAAATTTTTAGTCTAAAATATATCGTCTTATAAGTCTTATTTCTTTTTTAAATAAATCCAAAACGTAAAAGTATTATTATTTTTATTCACTTGAGCGTATATCGTCACCAGATGGTGGGTAAATTCAACCAAACTAAAGCTGTGTAAAAAACAAAATTTTCAAAATAAAAATTCACAAGAGCGAAATTTATAATTTGGAGATTGTTTTTATCGGTTATGTCAAACTTTAACAAGAAAAGTTTTCATAAAAATCAAATTTAAAAAAAGTAAATACACCCATTTTCTTGTCCTGAGCGTCATTTTTCATTTCAGAGACAAATACGGCTTAGAAATTCAATTTTTACAAAAACGAAAATCCAGGATGTAGAATCGCTTTTTTTCGTTAAATGCAAACCCCACATTGCAGAGTTTGAGATCTTCTAAATTTTTCATTCAGAAATCGCACGAAGAGTGAGGGTACATCCTACAATGAATGACTACAGTTGACCGAAACATTGAACTGTCGAAAAAATGACAAAAGCACGCAACTAAAGTTTGAAAATTGGATTCAAAAATGAAAAGTTTTTTATGGTTTCAAATATTCCAAAACGTAAAAGTATTATGGTTTTTTTTCGTTCAATTCTATTTATACAGGCACAAGATTGTGAGTACATTCAACCATCACTAACTAAAGATGTGTGAAACATTTAGTTAACAAACTTTGCAAAATAAAAATTGTAGCAAGGACATTTTTTTTATTTTGAGGTTGTTTTTACACTTACATCAAACGTTAACATCCTACTTTTTTCTTAAAAATAAAAATAAGTTTATGCACTCTTCTTGTTGTTCAGAGGGCTTCTTTTGACTTCAGTTAAAAAAATAATGCCGAGAAATTTTATTTTCACAAAAATGAAAGTCCAGGATGATAAATCGTTTTTGTTTTTTCGTTAAAAAAAAACCACATATGCGGAAATTGAGGTTATGTAAATTTTTCTTTGACAAGCCACACGAAGAGTGAGGGAACATACTAAAATAATTGACTAAAGTTGACAGAAACATTGAACTGTCGAAAAATTGCAAAACTCCCCCTCCCCCTTCCCCCCCCCCAAACTGAATAAATCTTCAGTAAGTTTAATTATATAAAAGCGGAATAAACTCCGCGAGCAAAGCATTTAGTAAAGTCAACTTATTGAAAAGCAGGCTGAAACATTTTGTGAACAATTTTTTCAATATAAAAATTGTATAACAGGGAAATTTTTTATTTTAAGGTTGTTTACGTTAACATCCTCAATTTTAAAAAAAAAGTGTTTATACACTCATTTTCTTTCCATAGGCTCGTTTTTCATTTCAGAGACAAATGCGGCTTAGGAATTCAATTTTTACAAAAATGAAAATCCAGGATGTATATACTTCTCGCGTACACTGCTGAGTATCCTACATTGCACGCTTTACTCTATGTACAACAATAAAACATTGGCACGTTGTAACGAAATAGTTTTGGCATCAACTATAATTGTAATTTTTTTCGTTAAAAACAAACCCTCACTCTGCAAAAATTTTTGATAATTTTCCTTTTGAAAATATGGTCAAGAGTGAAGATACATACCAAAATTAATGGCTAAAGTTGACCGAAACATGGACCTGTCAAATGTTTAAAAAAAAACAAAAAAACGGAATATTATTGAATTGCTCACTATTTTTGTCTTTGAAACAAAAAAATTGAAACGCTCAATTGAATTTTCAAAATTTCAATTTTCAGGCCACTCAAATAACAAAGGATGCAGGTTTGAAGATCAACGAGAAGCAAATCGCGGCAGATGTTCAAGCTGTAATCAATTTTGAAACTAAATTTGCTGAAATTAGTGTTTGTAAAATAATAATTTTCAAATTTTAAGCCAGATTCAGGTAGCCGAGGAGGAAAGAAGAAATTATAGCAAACTTTACAACAAGCTTCGTTTTGACGATTTGAACAATCTGATGCCTTTGGTTTGTTATTTGTCGTCTTTTTTTTCAACAAAACTTTTTACTTAATTAATTTTCGAAACATTTTACTAAGTTAAATTATTAGTACAAGAAACATTATAGGACTTTTTTCACAAATTTCCCAACTAATCCTACCTACCGAACCCACAAACCTATCTATACTTGAGGGTCCCGCTGCGAAATCGTGTGAGAACTTTGCTAAAACAAATATCCTTCAATTGGAGTATAAAAGTGTTTGTCGATAAAGCTTAAAACGACAACAAAAAGCCTAATTCCAATAGGTCTGGCAGCGAAAGCGTGCCAGAAACTTGCCAACATTTTATAATGCTTCAGTTTGAGTAAAATTATATAAAAAAGGGAGCTTATAAAGACAAAAGACAAAATTTCTCCTTTCATTCACAAACTTATCTTATTCAATATGTTTTCAATTTATTTATTTTATTCTTATAAATAATAGAATTTCTGAAAAAAACGGACTTGTAAAACTTCCTTTTAAGCCGTTTTGTAAAATTCATGATTTTACTTGTTAAAAATCAATGTTTTATAATTGTTTTATTATGCCGATAATTGTGTACCAAGTAGTGCAGAGTGAAAGCGTTTGTATAGGAGAGGACATGAAAACGTTGGGGCGATTTTACAAATTTTTTTTAACAAACTGGTTTTTAAAAGTTCGAAAAATTAATTTTAAAAACAACCCAACACTGTTGTCATTTAAAGTTCAAACACATAAAAAAAATTTTGTGGCCGCACGTTTAATCACTTTTAAACACGTTTAGACACAATCAATATTTTTTGATTTGTTTTTTTTTAAAATATCTATTCATACACACCATTTTCTAAAGTAAAAATCAGGGTTAGTCAAATGAACAGGCCGGCCCAGGCCGGCCTGGGCCTGGCCTGGGCCTGGGTCTAACCAGGCCGTCATTTCCAGGCCCAGGCCAGGCCAGGCCGGTTGGCAGGCCGAATGAAGTTTGCTTAACTTGGAATTCTAATTTTTTGGTCACTTTGAATAAGAGAATCAATCGCTTTCCTTCACTTTTGCATCACTTTTTTCTTGCTTGCTCGCCTCCTGCTCGCCTATTCGGTAATCTACAATAAGTTTTTCATACTCTTCTTGAAAAAAACATAATTAGTTTAGGTACATCTATTGGTAAAAATGCTATTATCAAAAATTGTGTATATTTCTTTGAAGCAGTTATCGATGAAGAGATTACAATACACAATACATAAATACAATGAACTTTTTGTGAGTTCTGCAGTTAATTGCTTGGTTATTTTTGGTTTCGACCAGACCCAGGCCAGGCCAGGCCCAGGCCGCGGCCTGGCCTGGAGGGGGCAGGCCAGGCCGCGGCCTGGGCCTGCATTTCCAACTAACAGGCCGGCCTGAGCGGCCTGATGACCAACCCTGATAAAAATTACAGGATTTGACTTGGAAGTAAAACTTTCTTGTGAAGAATCATATAAACCGTTTTATATAATGCATTAATGATTTTTTTACAAATTAATGTTTCATTATTGCTATAGTTTGCCAATAATTATGTACCAGACAGGATAGTCTTCTCGATCAGTTCGTAGATAAAATAATATGGAAACATTGGTTCACTTTTACAAACATAAAAAAAAATTTTAAAAAAAGTTGAAGGAATGTTTCAGCAGTTTTTTTAGATTTAGATAAAATTTTCTTTTGTATTTTTAACATATTGCCAATGTCAGTTTCAAAAAGAGCATATTCAATTAAACAAAAATTTCACTGTTGTTTTTTAAAGTTTTCACACAAAACACATTAAGGTAACACATTTAAACCCTTTTATATGTAATTTACAATTACATTTTAGCACCACATTTCTTTTTGCAGTTTTTAAACAAAAACATTTCAGCTCGACTTCAAAAAGTACTTTCTGGACATTACGCCTTCTTCACTCCGTAATTATTTTAATTCAAATCCGGAGATAATTGTCGCCGAGCCATATTTTCTCAATAGGTATGCTTCAGAAACATTTTTAATTTCTAGAAACTGAAAATTTTTCATCACGCGCCGAAATTTGTGAGAATAAAGAGGAAACGGCTTGCGGCATTAATGTCGGCAAAAATTTTTTTGTTCAAGTGTTTCAGAAATATCGCAATTGTTATACTTTATTGCTATTAACGTTTCGTCTTCGTTGTTTTAAATTTAAAAGTTTGTTTTAGATTGACAACATTGCTGAAAACCGCTGATCCAAAAGTTCTTACAAATTATGTTATGTTTCGCTACTTGGATACTTTTGGGCTCCAACTTGGGACCGTATACGATGATATTTTACAGGAAAGTTAGGAGAGACAAAGATAGAAAGATACAGAGATGTAGAGAGAGAGACAGAGAGAGAGAGGCAAATAGATCGAAAGAGAAACAGAAAGATAGCCAAAGAAAAAGAGAAAAAGAAATAAATTGACAGTGAAAAGGAAGATGACATAGAGAGAGAGAGAGAAAGAAAGAGACAAAGACAATTTGAAACGGAATTAAACAGGCAGAGGGAGTTAAAAAGTGATAGAGAGAGACAAACCAATAAGGAGAGGTAGAGGTACAGAGAGAGTCATTTACAGAGAAAGAGATATTTGTCGGGAGAGAATCCTACAAAAAAGAGGCAAATAGTTAGAGAGAGAGAGAGACAGAAAGAGCGAGTCAGACAGAGAGACAGAGAGGAAGAGAGACAGAGAGACAGAGAGACAGAGAGACAGAGAGACAGAGAGACAGAGAGACAGAGAGACAGAGAGACAGAGAGACAGAGAGACAGAGAGACAGAGAGACAGAGAGACAGAGAGACAGAGAGACAGAGAGACAGAGAGACAGAGAGACAGAGAGACAGAGACATTTTAGGATTTCAATCGGGAGATGTTCGGAAAGAAGGAGAAATCTCCCAGGTGGAAAGAATGTGTAGCTGATGCCAACAACAGAATGTTGCATGCCTCAGGCTCTATGTACGTAAGGAAACACTTTGATAAGGTAATTAAGTCCTTAAACCAACTAATTAAGGTAATTAAGAATGCAAAGGCCACTACCCTTGCTATGATCGCAGATCTCCAACAGGCCTTTAAAGGAATGCTAAAAGTGAATGATTGGATGGATGCCGAAACTAAAAAAATCGCCGATGATAAGGTTGACAAAATGCAGAAATTGATTGGATACCCGGATTTTATTCTGGTGGACAAGGAATTGGACAAGTGGTACGAAACGGTGAGTTGCTAAACGATAATATTGAGGAAACAGAATATTGTTTAAAATCAAAACAATCATAAAACATTGCGCTAAAAAAAAGCTAAGAGCATAATGTGCAGTTTTTTTAAACGCATCGCCTGGAATTGGCCTGGCCTGTGTTCACGATATACTGAAATATTTTTTCACCGTTTTCAAAGAGATAAATTTACCTAACAGAAAAATGAAATTTTTCGTGAGTTCACTTTCAAAGGCATTTTTCGCCATAATTTCAACTTCAATATGTTGACGGATAAACCGAAGAAACAGAATTTGGTTGTAAATTAAAACAATAATAAAACATTGTGGTAATGTTAAAAAAGCCAAGAGAATAATGTACGTTTAGATAAAACATTTTGATTTTTTTATTTAGAATTACTTTTAAAAAAAAAGCTAATCCTGATTTCATCTTCAAAAAGTTTTTTCAAAAGCTTTTTCAAAAAAAAAGCGAAAACCTGCATTTTCAAAAGCAAATTTTAACCTCTTTTTTTAGGTTTCCTGCGTCCTGCGGGGAAGTAGACAAACACTGCGTGTTGAAATTTTAGATTTGGTGTTATGAGCTCGCTTCTGAGCTTCTGAAGACAGCTATGAATTTTTCGGTAAACTTTTGATCATCTCTCTATTTATGTACCTTACTTGCAAAGTGATTGAAAAAAACAGTATTGCTTTATTTTTACTGAAAGCATCCTCCCCGATCCTACATCGGCGAAAATGGGGCCACGCCCCTTTTGTAGCCTACTATTTTGTTGTAATAGTGGAAAATTTGAATTTCAACATCAGAATATTCTTGCTCATTTCCAAGAATCGGAGAAGTAGGATTGGCGGGCACTATAAACAAACTTATTTGGCAGTTAAAACGGCGAGAAACAATTTTTAAATATAATTTTGAGCAGTAATTTACTTTTTTTTGAATGATTTAATGACACGAATCGGTATGACAAATTACACTCCTTTGGTCACACAGCCCAACATTAAAAGCGTGGTTAACTAAATTTTTTGTTGAAACATTCAACTTGTGAAAAATTTCAGCATGATTGTTTTTGAAAAAGGAATAATATTTACAAGATGCAATCAATAGTTCGTCAAAAGAGCAGTTCCATTGGTTTTCTCATGCAATTTTACCCCATATTCTTTTCTATAATGATCGGAAAGAAAAAATACGCGCGCGAGCATTGAAAACCATTTTTTATTACCATTACGGATCACCCCGCCGCGGCCTCCTCTGCGGTCCCTACATAGAAACCATTTGTTAGTTTTTCAGAAACTTATAAAAAGCGATTGTTTCTAACGTTTCAAATTTTTTTAAACAAGATAAAGATCTCTCGGAATTTTTTAATTTGCAATGGTTTTTCTCTTTGTTATTACCGTAAATTTATATCAAGCCGTTTTTTTAGACTGTCGCTAAGTTTTTTATTTCCCATTGTTTAAAACTATTGTAAAACCTTCAAAATATATCATCAAAAAAAATTCAAGTAGATTACTTGCAAATGTTTAATTAATATATTTTTTTCAAATGTTCATGTTGTTAAAAAAAATAGAAAAAAGGTCATAACAAAATTATATTCCATTCTGAAACGTTGTATAGATACACAGAAAAATCACTTTTCGATATTGTTGAACTACTTGTTAGGCCGTTGATATTTTGTGTTTTTAAAACATTTATTCAACATGAATATCGATTTTTCATCCATGTAAAAAATCAAATCCACTCAAGTTTTTAGACCGGTTTTTAGATTTTTATTCGCTTTTTTTAACCTTTTATTTTAGCTATCCATTACGCCTTCCGATTCATTCAACAATATTGTTTTAAAAACTATTAAATTCTACTCCGATTTATTTTTCGTTCGCCTTCTGGTGCCAGTTGACCGCACAGAAATGCGTCTAAACGCTGTCACTGTCAATGCCTACTATTCTGATACACAGAATTCCATTTGTAGGTTTCAAATTGGGAATTTCAAATTTCTGGGACGTTTCAGCCTTTCCAGCAGCAATTCTACAAAATCCCTTCTATGATCAGAGCTATCCAAAGTTAGTATTTTTTCTTTTCTAATTGAAAAATAAAAAAATATATAAAAATTTCAGGGCCCTAAACTACGGTGGAATTGGAGCACTCATTGGACATGAAATTACCCATGGATTTGACGACCAAGGTTGGGGTTTTGGAATTTTTAAATTAGAAAAAAAGGTTTTTAAAAAAATATTAAATTTTTCATAAATTTTTCGTACTTCGCTGGACTAGGAAGTTCTATTTTTATAGGCGTCTTAAAAAAATTTATCCTACAGTTACTCTGAAAAAAATTCATTCACTGTTACTATTAACAATACTTAAACATAACGCGGCAAATATGTTTTTTTGCGAAACACTTGGAAAAACTACATTTTTTCGCACTATTTTTTATCTTTTCTGGATTTTCGCTTCAATTTTCATGTGTTACAAAAATAGCATTGCAAAATTTTAAATTCTAATGGGCACATTTTTTGGCAACGTTGTGAGCGAAAAAAAATATGCCCTTCAAAAGAGTATTTTGGAATTGTGGATTTTGTTTTGGAAAATTGGGCAAACATCAAATATTGGGGAGTTATATATTTAGACTGTTTCAATTCATAAATAATAAATCTTAAAAAAATTTATTAACAATCTAGGCAAATCCTCGACGATTTACCGATAGCTGAAAAAATATTAAATATTGATTTCCAGGTCGCCAATTCGACGCGATCGGAAATCTCAAACAGTGGTGGGACGCGGCAACAGCCAATCAATTCACGGATCGCACAAAGTGCATTATTGATCAATATGGAAATGTTACAGTAAATTTTAAATTCAAATTCAGTAATTTCCAAAATTCTAGGTTTCATCTTCTGGCCTAAAAATAAACGGAAAACTGACCCAAGGAGAAAACATTGCCGACAACGGAGGGGTAAAGGAGGCATACAAAGCTTATAAACAGTTTTTGGCCAAAAATGGAGCAGAAAAGAGAATTCCTGGGTTTGAAAAGTATGACAACGATCAGATGTTTTTTATTGGATACTCACAGGTGGGAAAATGAATACAAACTATATAAATTGAGGCACGATAAATAGAAAAAGAAAATGTTTGTATTTGGTCACTGAAATTTTATTTTAAAGCAACCCAGAACTAAGTATCCCAACAAACAAATCTTTTATTTTTAGCGTTTTTACACATCAAAACAATGGAAAGTTGACTTGCATTAAAATAAAGACTTCTTAACTAATTTCGGTTACCAACTCACTGAAACATTTCGTTGTTCCAAACTTAACAATAAAAAGGTTTCTTATAAAAAAATAAGGAAAGTTCTTTTTAAATTTATACCCTTTTCATTCGATCTCACATGAATTTCAACTATGATTCTTGGTTGTAAAACCACTATATCAGTTACGGATGTTTCATTAAAAACGGATTTTACATTTTTGTGAGAATTTTTTGTGAGAATCAATTCTGTTCAAAATGAAACTGTGTCATTTGCAACGCCTTTTGTATAAAATGAAACATTTAACTGCTTAAAGTTTTCGATAGTTTCGGAACGATGCAAACGTAGTGACCAAAAACTTAAGTTCAAGATTTTTCCCAATTTTCCAAGTTTTATTTAAATCTAAAGTTGAGTTTTGTGGTTTAAGTTATAGTCTGTTTCCAACAAACAGTGCAATTGTGAAAAATTCAGGCAAATGTAAAAATTGACACATATTTAACCAAAAAAGATTTGAAACATTGAAGTGGACAGAGATAGAATTAGCGAAAGAGCACTGTAAAAAAGGAGTGTGCAGAGAAAATACTTGCCGTTGGAAATGAAGTATACTTTTTTTCAGTTCAAATTTATTAAGATTAGGCAACCGCAAAAAAAACGTTTTGAATGAAAATATGGTACTTCCAGTCATTGTTCCATTATTTCGCTGTAGAATTGAAATGACCTGGAAAGTATATTATTATTAGTCAGAATAATTAACCAAGTGATATTTAATAAGATATTTATGATTTTCAGACGTGGTGTGGTCATCAGACGCCGGAAAGTGAAACTAACCAAATTCTTACGGATCCTCACTCGCCTCAGAAGTACAGGTTAGTTGTTTTTTCGTAGCAGAAGATTTTATTTTAAGTGTGTAATTTGGGGAAAAAATAATAATAACGAGGTCTCCATAAAACTACCAAAAAAAGTTTTCAATGTTACAGTGATATGAGATAGAAAGAATTTCCAGAGATATTTGATAGTTCTTCGTAATCAGTTTTAGCTTGGTTAAAATTTATAGTCGAAGTGAAAAAACAAAAGTCATATTGTAGTTTTAAGTATAAGAATGAAACATGTCAATTATGTTTATATAAAAACTTATCATTAAAATTGCAGTTGTTCAAAAACCTGTTTCAGGGTTAACGTGGTTCTCCAAAACCAGCCGGATTTCGCAGCCGCTTTTAAGTGTCCGGCCGGATCTCCTATGAATCCAAAAAACAAATGTTCAGTTTGGTAGAGAAAAAAATAAAACCATTTTTTGAACTATTTGTTTTAAGGAGATACAAAGCGAGAGAGGGAAGATATATACCTTAAACTTAACCTAGGCGCCGCAAAAGTTTTGCTGTTACGACTTAGGACTACAACCACGGCTAAAAATAATTTTGAAATTGCAATGGTAAAATTTCGGCTTGCGGTCCCTAACTTAACCTTAACTTTTACCTTACCATTATTCTAATCTTTATCTTAATAATGCTCATTTTAACTACGAATTGAGGATGTTATTTGTATCCTACATGCAAACAAACCATTGAAGCGAATAAAACTTTTTAAGGATAAATTTTATTTAAAATGTTTTGAACAGATGTTTCGTTGTTTGAAACAAAATATTATAATCAATACTTCAGAAGGTATTTTCGAAGTTGCGACCATCCAAATTCGATAATTTCTTCTTTGGTACTTCCTGCTAACTCATCAAATTTGAAAACTCCGCAGTATAAATATAAAATGTAGTGTTTGAGTTTGTAGTAGTTTGAGTTTGTAGTAAAAATGAACGCGTTTCCTCCATTTTTGCCACAAAAGGCTACGTCAGATATTGGGCTGATGTGGTGTTCATTTCCGCACCATAATTGAAAATATTCCAGATTTTTAAGCAGAGTTGAATAAATTTCGTCTTCGTTCCAAAGGCCACACCAAAGATAGAGACTTTGTACGAGAGGGGCCTAAAATGTGAAAAAAAAAGTGTGATAAGAAACGAAAAAAGGGAAGTTTCTCCAACATATTGCATATTGCTTGAGTTACACGTGATAAGGTAAATGACATTTTTTGAATTACAATTACAATTAGTTGATTTAATTGTAGAAATCCTGTATTTAGTCACATTGCTGACAACAAATTTTTTTTGTTTTGAAAGCTGGGCAAAGTTTACAACGATTATTTAAACATTTATTACCGTGATTTGATGTTGAAAAAGGTAAGTCAATGATTTTAGAATGTTTCACTCTTCTAGCTAAGAATTTAGATGTGAAAAAATAGGTTTTGGAAGTATTATGTATGAGTGTGTGAGTGTGTGACAGAAGAAAATAGAGACATACCTTCAAGTATTCATTCAAAACCTCGAAAGTTAACTCCCGTTGTTTTGTCCACCTTAATGTTAAACTTTTCGCATTTAAGGCAAATAATAAACCAGGTGGAATGCTACATTCTCCAATCAGAAGAGATTCTAACTAAAACAATATTTTGCAAAAAAAAAATATTTTAAAAACAACCTTTGAAAAAACGATTTCTGGTGAATAGTCAATAAATGGTACTTGAAAATCTACTGCAGAAAGTTCCAGACGTTTGACTTTCATTCTCTGAAAATTATTAAATTTTAACTGTTTTATCTGGATGTCCTGCGTTTACTACTTATGTGCGTAAGCACAGGACAAACCCTGAGGTATATCGAAATTTCGTTTGTAAGATTTTTTTTAGTAATTTTTACAAAAATATAATTTTAGTTAATGAAAGTAGAAACAACGAAAAAGTTAAATCTCATGTTTCCAAATTTTACAACTTGCTCGGCTTGTGTTTAACCCTGTGCGTAAACACAGGGCTTCCTTCAAATAAAAAGTTGTCCAGAACCTTGATTAAAAGCGGATTTTAAAACAAATCTATCACTTTCGGAGGCAAAACTTTCAAAATATTAGGTTCGCCGTAAACGCCCGTAAACGCAGGGCGTAAACGCAATTCACAAAAGCGTTTAAAGAAAACAAAATTCTAAATACTACATAATAGTACAAAAAACTGGCAAATGGTTCGTAAAATGTCATGTTTTTACAGATTGAACTGCTCTACGTTTACACCACAGCGTAAACGCAGGGCAAACTTTAATGTAGGCGTAAATGAAGAGCTAAGAACGACAAAACTGTATAAATTTAATTTCGGTTTTTTTTTCAAATAATTATTCAAATTGCTTACCTTTGTTATCCTTTTAATCATGGCCAAACTACAAGAAAACTGCTTCGTCAGGCCCCAAATGAGATATTCCGTTTGCAAATAACCCATTTCCAGATTTTTCACTAATTCTTCAAATTGTAAGCGGTCATCGATTTTCTAAAAGAAAAATTAATGTTTATAAATGTTTCAACCAAAAAACTTACATGAATCACCATTTTCTTCGTAATAATTTTCACAGGAACCAGCGAAAGTTGGCTAAACAACGGGCGAAAACTGGGAAAAAGTATGACAGTGCATGGATCCTGCAATGACTATGTAATTACATAATTAAAAAGGTTTACAAACCCTTTTTTCAATTTGCATTTGACTTATTTCAAGTGGCAGTTTTGTTCGAAGGGCTTTTGAAATCGAATTTGAGGCCGTCGAACATTTGCGAAAATTTGAAAACTCGTCGAAGTTGAGCTGAAATATTGTTTTTTAAAATAATAAAACTGAAAGTTACAAACTTTTTTGATAACTGCGAGTTGTAAATGAGATGTTATGGCTGAAAAAGTCACCGTCATGGGGTTTCGGCGGTCACAAGGATGATTTATCGATTGGTTAGTCAGCTGAGCAAACGCTATCTCTGCGAAAAAGAGATAATGTGCAAATTCTTGTGACTATAAAGTATCCTGGGGTTCAAAAATAAAAAACATTGACATTTATAGTTGAGAAGGTGGTTCTCGAAGTGCGATTAAACCTTACCATTCAGATTGATGTTTAACTGGAAACATTTAAGCGAGCTTACGAGAGCTTATTTTGGTCAGTATGGCCAATTAAAACGAGGAACACATTTTTGGATAGCCCTAGGCATCCCATTTACGAATCTGTTTTCAAAATCTGCTGAGCAGCCCTGGGAGCCGAAATTTTTCAACTTTTGTTTTTGGACGATTTGCATTGCAACCTGATTTTGAATATATCACATCGGCTGATGACAAATGTGATAAAATGTGTAAGCCATAAAAGCGGATGGCTTTTCGACCACCGTGGCTTGTATTAATTACCACATATTCGTTTGTTGCTGCTTTCGTTTGGGCGAAAATATAGTCCATTTCCAAAAAAGAATCGACGAATTTTCAACTACCATTATATCTGCCCGTATTTATCCACTCACAGTTGGAAACATTGATGTGAAAAGAAATTCAACCACCGAAACAGCACTGTAAAAGAGGAGTGCGCAGACAATTAAAAAAATCGCGGCGGGACCAAATGTACCTGTCCTTTAGAAAAATCCCTTTTTTCTTGACTCTTTTTTGGAAACGCACTATACATGTACGCAAACACATAATTGCGTATACATTTTTAAATGTGCAGGTTTTCAAATTGGAAACTGACGGAAAGATTGTTTTATAAGAAATTCAATAGCATTGACTCAGCAGCTCAACAGATAGGGGCAATAAAAACAAAATAACTGAAACGAACTTATCATTAAAATTGCAGTTGTTCAAAAACCTGTTTCAGGGTTAACGTGGTTCTCCAAAACCAGCCGGATTTCGCAGCCGCTTTTAAGTGTCCGGCCGGATCTCCTATGAATCCAAAAAACAAATGTTCAGTTTGGTAGAGAAAAAAATAAAACCATTTTTTGAACTATTTGTTTTAAGGAGATACAAAGCGAGAGAGGGAAGATATATACCTTAAACTTAACCTAGGCGCCGCAAAAGTTTTGCTGTTACGACTTAGGACTACAACCACGGCTAAAAATAATTTTGAAATTGCAATGGTAAAATTTCGGCTTGCGGTCCCTAACTTAACCTTAACTTTTACCTTACCATTATTCTAATCTTTATCTTAATAATGCTCATTTTAACTACGAATTGAGGATGTTATTTGTATCCTACATGCAAACAAACCATTGAAGCGAATAAAACTTTTTAAGGATAAATTTTATTTAAAATGTTTTGAACAGATGTTTCGTTGTTTGAAACAAAATATTATAATCAATACTTCAGAAGGTATTTTCGAAGTTGCGACCATCCAAATTCGATAATTTCTTCTTTGGTACTTCCTGCTAACTCATCAAATTTGAAAACTCCGCAGTATAAATATAAAATGTAGTGTTTGAGTTTGTAGTAGTTTGAGTTTGTAGTAAAAATGAACGCGTTTCCTCCATTTTTGCCACAAAAGGCTACGTCAGATATTGGGCTGATGTGGTGTTCATTTCCGCACCATAATTGAAAATATTCCAGATTTTTAAGCAGAGTTGAATAAATTTCGTCTTCGTTCCAAAGGCCACACCAAAGATAGAGACTTTGTACGAGAGGGGCCTAAAATGTGAAAAAAAAAGTGTGATAAGAAACGAAAAAAGGGAAGTTTCTCCAACATATTGCATATTGCTTGAGTTACACGTGATAAGGTAAATGACATTTTTTGAATTACAATTACAATTAGTTGATTTAATTGTAGAAATCCTGTATTTAGTCACATTGCTGACAACAAATTTTTTTTGTTTTGAAAGCTGGGCAAAGTTTACAACGATTATTTAAACATTTATTACCGTGATTTGATGTTGAAAAAGGTAAGTCAATGATTTTAGAATGTTTCACTCTTCTAGCTAAGAATTTAGATGTGAAAAAATAGGTTTTGGAAGTATTATGTATGAGTGTGTGAGTGTGTGACAGAAGAAAATAGAGACATACCTTCAAGTATTCATTCAAAACCTCGAAAGTTAACTCCCGTTGTTTTGTCCACCTTAATGTTAAACTTTTCGCATTTAAGGCAAATAATAAACCAGGTGGAATGCTACATTCTCCAATCAGAAGAGATTCTAACTAAAACAATATTTTGCAAAAAAAAAATATTTTAAAAACAACCTTTGAAAAAACGATTTCTGGTGAATAGTCAATAAATGGTACTTGAAAATCTACTGCAGAAAGTTCCAGACGTTTGACTTTCATTCTCTGAAAATTATTAAATTTTAACTGTTTTATCTGGATGTCCTGCGTTTACTACTTATGTGCGTAAGCACAGGACAAACCCTGAGGTATATCGAAATTTCGTTTGTAAGATTTTTTTTAGTAATTTTTACAAAAATATAATTTTAGTTAATGAAAGTAGAAACAACGAAAAAGTTAAATCTCATGTTTCCAAATTTTACAACTTGCTCGGCTTGTGTTTAACCCTGTGCGTAAACACAGGGCTTCCTTCAAATAAAAAGTTGTCCAGAACCTTGATTAAAAGCGGATTTTAAAACAAATCTATCACTTTCGGAGGCAAAACTTTCAAAATATTAGGTTCGCCGTAAACGCCCGTAAACGCAGGGCGTAAACGCAATTCACAAAAGCGTTTAAAGAAAACAAAATTCTAAATACTACATAATAGTACAAAAAACTGGCAAATGGTTCGTAAAATGTCATGTTTTTACAGATTGAACTGCTCTACGTTTACACCACAGCGTAAACGCAGGGCAAACTTTAATGTAGGCGTAAATGAAGAGCTAAGAACGACAAAACTGTATAAATTTAATTTCGGTTTTTTTTTCAAATAATTATTCAAATTGCTTACCTTTGTTATCCTTTTAATCATGGCCAAACTACAAGAAAACTGCTTCGTCAGGCCCCAAATGAGATATTCCGTTTGCAAATAACCCATTTCCAGATTTTTCACTAATTCTTCAAATTGTAAGCGGTCATCGATTTTCTAAAAGAAAAATTAATGTTTATAAATGTTTCAACCAAAAAACTTACATGAATCACCATTTTCTTCGTAATAATTTTCACAGGAACCAGCGAAAGTTGGCTAAACAACGGGCGAAAACTGGGAAAAAGTATGACAGTGCATGGATCCTGCAATGACTATGTAATTACATAATTAAAAAGGTTTACAAACCCTTTTTTCAATTTGCATTTGACTTATTTCAAGTGGCAGTTTTGTTCGAAGGGCTTTTGAAATCGAATTTGAGGCCGTCGAACATTTGCGAAAATTTGAAAACTCGTCGAAGTTGAGCTGAAATATTGTTTTTTAAAATAATAAAACTGAAAGTTACAAACTTTTTTGATAACTGCGAGTTGTAAATGAGATGTTATGGCTGAAAAAGTCACCGTCATGGGGTTTCGGCGGTCACAAGGATGATTTATCGATTGGTTAGTCAGCTGAGCAAACGCTATCTCTGCGAAAAAGAGATAATGTGCAAATTCTTGTGACTATAAAGTATCCTGGGGTTCAAAAATAAAAAACATTGACATTTATAGTTGAGAAGGTGGTTCTCGAAGTGCGATTAAACCTTACCATTCAGATTGATGTTTAACTGGAAACATTTAAGCGAGCTTACGAGAGCTTATTTTGGTCAGTATGGCCAATTAAAACGAGGAACACATTTTTGGATAGCCCTAGGCATCCCATTTACGAATCTGTTTTCAAAATCTGCTGAGCAGCCCTGGGAGCCGAAATTTTTCAACTTTTGTTTTTGGACGATTTGCATTGCAACCTGATTTTGAATATATCACATCGGCTGATGACAAATGTGATAAAATGTGTAAGCCATAAAAGCGGATGGCTTTTCGACCACCGTGGCTTGTATTAATTACCACATATTCGTTTGTTGCTGCTTTCGTTTGGGCGAAAATATAGTCCATTTCCAAAAAAGAATCGACGAATTTTCAACTACCATTATATCTGCCCGTATTTATCCACTCACAGTTGGAAACATTGATGTGAAAAGAAATTCAACCACCGAAACAGCACTGTAAAAGAGGAGTGCGCAGACAATTAAAAAAATCGCGGCGGGACCAAATGTACCTGTCCTTTAGAAAAATCCCTTTTTTCTTGACTCTTTTTTGGAAACGCACTATACATGTACGCAAACACATAATTGCGTATACATTTTTAAATGTGCAGGTTTTCAAATTGGAAACTGACGGAAAGATTGTTTTATAAGAAATTCAATAGCATTGACTCAGCAGCTCAACAGATAGGGGCAATAAAAACAAAATAACTGAAACGACCGTCTGACATAGCATTTATTCAACTAGTATGAATCATCCTAGCCACGTCTTCCTGAGAATGTCGTTAAGGTCGTTGGCCGAATAGCGCTTGTCTTGGCTGATCTGCTCGGCGTAGAACAGCCCCGGATCTGAGTCGACTCGTTGCAGAAAACGAAGGATCCCATCCGACGGCACAAACTGAAGCTTTTAAGTATTATTGTTGTTGTTGTTCTAGTTGTTTTTATGGGGTAGGATGGCTTAAGTACCCATTTAGACAGTTTGAAGTGGTGTTTTCGCAGTCTTGCTAGTTGGAAAACGAAGAAAAACAAATGTGTGAGTGTGTGAGTGTGTGAGTGTGCGAGTAAATCTCACCCTGGGTAATTGACAGAGCGCCAAGACGATCGTCGATAGCAATAGGATCAAAACCCTCATCAGCATTTTTGTACCTAAAACAGTGCGGTGATCCTAGCACCCAAGAATTAAAGAGAAAATTTTAAAAATAAAATGAAACAGCTAAGTCATAATTAAAATTTTCGAAACGTTTTTTATATTTCGATAGCAAACTCAGCAAAAAATGACAAAACATGAAAAAACAGAATCGCGTGTTGCAAATGTTTTCGGGTCCAAAGTTTGCAAACTAAATAAGCTGTTTTGTGAATGTTTCAAAAAACACAAAAAGATCTTGGACGGAAAACAATGCGGTCAACAACACGTGAGAAACACTGGAACTTGAGAAATGCTGGAATTCTTATGTAAAAAAATGTTTGTTATTTATAAAATTTTGCTCTTTTATACCGCACACTTTTTACGTGTTTTTGAAAAGAAACTCTCTTAATCGGAAGTAAAAGTGAACAGCTACGCCAAAAATTGCCCTTCAGACCACTACCGCTTCCAAGTGTATGTAATTTTTTGATGTCGATGTTTCAACGTCACCCGAAGAAAATGGAAAACAAATATAGAGGTTGCATTCCACAAAATTTCTCTAAACTTGGTAAAAAAAACTCAAAAAAAAATTCAGTTTAGTGTCGATTGTGTCAGGCAAAATATGTTTTCCCTTTTCCTGGCAATGTCAAACTTTTTTTGAAACAGTTGTGCACTTTAAAATTGTTTTTAAAAAAATACACATTTCCTAATTTGTTGGTAATTATGACTTAATTCAATAAAAGTCGAAAGTAAGAAAAAATATTCTATGCTTAGCACCAGACGAACATTTTTTATCAAAAAACAAATTGACCAAATCAGATCAACGGGGAAACTAAAGATAATACCGACGGACGAATACTAATGCACTGAAACATTGACATGACGTCAACTTTTTTTCGATTTTAAAAATTTTTTAAACTGCACGATTATTTCAATAATCCGGTTTCCCATTTTTCCTATAATCTACAACTTACAAGTAATAATGAAAGCTAAAATCTCTTAGTTCAGTGTTGAAGTATGTTTTCGACTTTCGTGGAAATCTCAAAGCTTTTTTTGAAACTGTTGTGCACTTTCATTTTTGTTTAAAAATTAGTGTTGGTTTTTAATGGCCAAAAGACACAACATTTTCTTTTTGGTGGTAATTATGACTTAATTCAATAAAAATAGTGAAATATTCTTTGCCTAAGTTGGAACCGAGCAGTATAATGTTTTGATAACGTTTTGTTAAATTTAGCACCTTATATTTTATCAACAAACAATTCAATAAAAATTCCGTGCAATTTCCGATCTAAAGGAGCTAAAGAACAAATTACTGTGACTTGATTGTATGCACGAATAATAATCCACTGAAACATTAGCATAACATAACAATTTTTTTAAAATTATTTTTTTGTTTTTTAATTTATTTTTTCAAACTTCACGCTTCTTTAAAATATCAATTAAACGGTTTCCCAATTTTCCTAAAATGGAAAATTTTATTAAAAAGGAAAGTAAAAGGAAAGCCAAAATATCTTGAGTTTAGCGAAGGTGGCGAAGTATGTTTTGGCTTTTCTGACAATGTCAAACTTTTTTTTTTGAAACAGCTGTGCACTTTATTTTTGTTTTAAATAATCAAAATTTAGAAAAACACACAAAACTTTCTTTTTTGTTAGTAATTACGACTTAATTCAATAAAAGACGAAATTTACAACAACAAAAAAATTAAGGTTCTTGCCGAGCAGTATGATTTTTTGATAAGATTTTGATAAATTTATAGTGCGTTTCCAAAAAAAAAGAGTCAAGAAAAAAGGGATTTTCCTAAAGGACAGGTACATTTGGTCCCGCCGCGATTGCTTTATTGTCTGCGCACTTCTCTTTCACAGTGCTCTTTCGCTTGTAAATTTTCTTGTACCTTCAATGTTTCAAATTTACAGTGGTTAAATAAGACTAGGCATAAAGGTCGTTGAAATGGCGTCGATTCTTTGTTGGATTTGGACTATAGCACCTTAAGAACATATTTTTATAAAACTAATTGCCAAAAATTACGAGCAGCTTTAGACGTCCACCCACTACTGTACCTTGATTGAATGCACGAATACTAATGCAATGAAATATTGACATGACGTCAACATTTTTTTTGTTTTTTTTTCGGTTTGCAAAATGTTCCCAACTCCACGCTTTAATAAGTTGTCAATAAATGGGTTTCCTAATTCTCATAATATGGACAATTAAGACGCAATTTTGATAAGGCTAAAGTTTTTTTTTGGTTCATTTGTGACATAGGGGAGTATCTTTTTTTCGGAATGTGACTCAAATATGATATGACTATTGAAAGCAAATAAAACCGTTTTTTGGGTTGGTCGGGTTACTGTAGCCCAAACTATCGCTGTCGTACTAGAATTTCCATATCTCGCTTCAACGTGCATCAAATTGAAAATGGTTAATTTGAAAAAGTGGATAATTTTTTGTGGAGACGTTTGGGATGACATAATGTCTATGTTTACGCCATGAATTCGAAGAAGAAAAATCAAAAAAGTCAAAAAACCGTTGTCTTTTGCCTGCTTAATTCGTACAGGGACGATGTTTTTCATCATGCGAGTCGTTTTTTCACATTGGCATACCGTAACCCTAAGTAAGTTGGGTTCGAAAGTTATATTTCATGGCATCGTTTTTTGGTAATTTGAGCGATATTCATATAGCAAGGCACTTTTAGCGATTTTGAGAACACTCTCCAAAATTAACAGTGTCGAAGCAAAAGCTGAAAAAATAATTTGTTTGATTATGTGTCTCAAACAACATCCTAGGAAAAGAAAAGTGGTGTTGAGAGCCGAAAATCAACGCCGAAGACGCAATATTCATAAAGCCATTCAACGAGAGTTGGACAAAACAGAATCTTGCCGGAAAGGTTTGAAATCTTGTCACCAAAGTTACACCCGAGAAAGTTACCACCTCCCTACGGTTTCTTACAGGGTTTACGGTAAATTTAAACATTTTATTAGGCGTGGTAAATGTAAAGTTTTTAAGTGAGCCTTATAACCACCGGCATCTTTTCAGCACATGCCTTATAATACGCTGTTTTTTACCTTCCTTACACAGAAAACCTCACACAGAAACGTATGGGACCATACAGTGTCCGCAAAAAGTATAGGGCACCCCGAAAGTTCAAGATTTTGGAAAATCGGTCAGTCTGGAGTTTATGGGGTTGACGCCAATAGATTCCTCGTGGTCGAAAACCCCGGGGGCCATTTTGTCGCCTAATTAAATTTGCATATGCTAATGAGAGCCAAGATATTCGAAAATACACAATACACAGAAACGTATGGGACCATAGATATACGTCCGGGTTACGGTAGGCGCCCAGATGGTACGGTAGAAACTTATATAACTTTTATTATTGCTGATTCAACTTCCAGATCTATCGTTATAAGACCCACAAAATGGTCTCAGTTTGGAAAAATTTTCTTTAAAAAAAACTTTTCCAGATTTGGGAACTTGTCGAACATTCGTGCAAACACCATAAACACAGGGTCAGATTCTATAGTGTGTTTCCGAAAAACGGCACCGGTTTTGGCCAAAAACCTTGAAGGACGGTACATTAGGTCCCGCCGCGATCGCTTAATTGTCTGCGCACTCCTCTTTTACAGCGCTATTTTGCTTATTTTATTTCTATTCACATCAATGTTTCAATTCGTGAGTGGTTAAAAAAGAGGAAAATATCAGGGCCGCTCAAAAGTCGCCAACCTTTATTTGGAAACAGCCTATATGTGAAAGGTGCCGAAAATTTAAATCAAAAATCGGATTTTTTTTAAAATTTTGATAATTTGTCTTCACAGGCATACTTCTGAATGAACTTTCTATGCAGAATTTAACAAACAAGATTCTAAAAGGGTAAATATCCACCGAAAACGCGCTTAGATGCGTTAAATTCAACATATACTAAAAATGTCACATAAACACACGAAAACAATTTGTGAATTTTGATCAGTTCTGGAAATTGATTGTGCAACAAGAAAACTTATATAACTTTCTATCTCTCTACCGTACCATTTGGACGCTTACCGTAACCCGGACGTATATCTATGGTCCCATACGTTTCTGTGTATTGTGTATTTTCGAATATCTTGGCTCTCATTAGCATATGCAAATTTAATTAGGCGACAAAATGGCCCCCGGGGTTTTCGACCACGAGGAATCTATTGGCGTCAACCCCATAAACTCCAGACTGACCGATTTTCCAAAATCTTGAACTTTCGGGGTGCCCTATACTTTTTGCGGACACTGTATGGTCCCATACGTTTCTGTGTGAGGTTTTCTGTGTAAGGAAGGTAAAAAACAGCGTATTATAAGGCATGTGCTGAAAAGATGCCGGTGGTTATAAGGCTCACTTAAAAACTTTACATTTACCACGCCTAATAAAATGTTTAAATTTACCGTAAACCCTGTAAGAAACCGTAGGGAGGTGGTAACTTTCTCGGGTGTAACTTTGGTGACAAGATTTCAAACCTTTCCGGCAAGATTCTGTTTTGTCCAACTCTCGTTGAATGGCTTTATGAATATTGCGTCTTCGGCGTTGATTTTCGGCTCTCAACACCACTTTTCTTTTCCTAGGATGTTGTTTGAGACACATAATCAAACAAAATGCCAAACGTTTCAGTGTAATTTGTTTGAGTCATAGGAGAGTTATATATCAAAAAATAGCCAAATCCAAGGCGAAAAGATGTCAATACAAAACTTTTATAGAGGCGATGTCTTAACGGTTTCAAACACCAGCCCGGGGGAAGGAAGGAGGCGTTGGGAACCAAACTTCTGACTGACTGGCTCCCGCCAATTGGAGGAATCACGTCAGTCTGCGACTGAGAAATGGTGCGCGGACACGCGTTGACGACGGACGACCGGAGGCACTAATTGGAGGGGATGGGACGGCTCGTTTAACACGGCGACGAGGTGCTCAGGGACTGCGCGAGATTACTGGAAGAACGAAGGGAGAAGGTCCAAAAAGAGCAAAAAGAGGCAGGCTTGAGTCTAGTTCAATGTTTCATTAGAAAATGGAATGGTCTAAAAGTGAACCTCGTTTACTCAAATATAACAACTTTATCGGTAATGCGACGAAATTGAGTTTTTTTTAGATTAGAAAAGGTGAATTTTCATCGGTATCCCACGCAAATGGTGACGCAATCTGTGAGGAGGCGAGGGTTGTTATGAAAAATGAGTCGCGGTAGGTCACATTTCTAGCGGAATGAGGAAAAACGTATGACACAGTTAGAGAGAGAGACAGAGAGAGAGAGAGAGAGAGAGAGAGAGAGAGAGAGAGAGGTGAGAAATGGAGGCATGAGGAGAAAGCTCGGAACAAAGAGCGAAAAACAATCTTGACGTAGATGTAGTTACGTAGCAAGCCAATAAAAGAAGTGATTTCAAAACACCGCAGTCCTTGGTCTAGAAAACACTTTGTTAAATTGGTCTCTCTCTATCTCACTCTATCTCTCTTTCTCTCTTTCTCTCTTTCTCTGTTTCTTTTTCCCTGTCTCTGTGTCTCTGTGTCTCTGTGTCTCTGTGTCTTTGCGTCTCCGAGTCCCTGCGTCTCTGCGTATCTGTGTCTGAATCTCTGCATCTCTGCATCTTTGCGTCTGAACCTTTCTGTATATCTGAGTCTCTGTATGTCTGTGTCTCTGTGCCTTTATGTATCTGCGTCTCTGTGTCTCTGCATCTCTGTGTCTGCGTCTCTGTTTCTCAGTGTCTCTGTGCCTGCATCTTTGCGTCTCTGCGTCTCTGTGTTTCTGTGCCTTTGGATCTCTGCGTAGCTGCTTCTCTGCGTCTTTGGGTGTCTGTGTCTCTGCGTCTCTGAATCTCCGCTTCTCTGTGTCTCTGTGCCTGCGTCTCTGTATCTCTGTGTCTCTGACGTTCTGCGTCTCTGTGTATGCCTCTCTTTGCCTCTGTATCCCTGCATCTGTGTGAAGTGTTTCTGCGTCTCTGTTGCTGTCTCCGTTTTCAGTGATTTTTGTTTATCTCGCATTATGTCAATTTCGCTGGCATAATTCGACATCTTCAAGACGATGTTATTAAAAAAGGTTAGTTTATAAATTTCCAATTTTTTTTGAATCGATTTTCAGCTGGATTTCGAAGACTTTTCCCGTTTTTGGCAGGCATCTGTATTTTCGCTGAATTTTCCATTGGCAACTTGAACAAGATTACCCCTCAATGTGCGTCAGTTTCGGATAAACCAGAAGGTTAGAAAAGTTAAAAGATTTAATAAACATTTTAAAGACAAAAAAGATTTTTATTCAAAATTAATGGGTGTATTTTTTAATTTTCAGTTTATTGATTTTGTGGAAATTTTTATGATAAAATTCAATGGTAGCCAACGGAATGTTCCAACCTTTTTCATTCGGGTAACCAATGTTTATTTAAATTATACAATTTTTTTCAGAGAATAAATAAAAAAGACATTTCCTATCAACTTCCGCACTTTCTTCGAGGAATTTACTTTCGCACGTCCCTCCTTAGGATATCTCTTTCTGACAGACACTGGAATCCGACGATACTTGATATAGGGCATTTCCAAATCTGAGACAAGGAAAAGGGGATTTTCCTAAAGGACTAGGTACAATGGGTCCCGCCGCGATTGTCTAATTGTCTGCGCACTCCTCTGTTACAGTGCTATTTCGCATATTTTATTGATATTCACTGCGCTGTTTCAAATTGTCAATGGTTAAATACCAAGGAAATCCAGGGTCATTCAAAAGTCGTCGTCTCAAGATTGGAAATAGCCTATATGGCTTGTCGACAGTATTCTAAAGGTTAGAAAAGCAATTTTTTTAAAAATTGTGTTTATTTAGGTTATAAATGTGTTTCAGCTACACATTTTGCTCCCTCGAAGCGGTACAATCATTAACTACTCAGATTTGTCATCTTTGTCAAAGTTACGACTCAAGATTTACGGCAGGATCGCCCCCGACTTGGTCACTCACTTTCGTGCGCATTCATTGAGTTTGATTCAATATTATTAAAGCGTTTTCACACCTGAAGCGATAAATGAGTTGTCAGTTTAAAATTATGTATTATTAATGTTGAGAATCCAGCTGCAAAGCGGCTCAAACTCTGTTTTCCATATTTCAAAAGAACCCTGAAGACTTGTTTCGAAAATTGTTTCAAGGATGTATGCATTCCCATATTTGGAGTTCTGACCTTCACAAAACCAACAAAGTTCATATGGTTTATATATATTTTTTTTGTTCTCTCTCTCCCCCTTTCTCTCTCTCTCTCTCCATCTCTCTCTCTCTCTCTCCTTCTCTATCTCTCTCTCTCTATCTCTGTATCTCTCTCTCTCTCTCTCTCTCTCTCTCTCTCTCTCTCTCTTTTTTCCCCATTTTTTTGCGTTGTCAATAAACAGGTGTCAACTCAAAAGGCAATCGAATTTTGTTCTCTTTATGCACACAGTTAAACAGGTTGTTAGTAGTAAATAGCAGAATTCCGGTTTACAAACCTTTTTAAATCTTTTTTTTTTTGATTTTTCGTTAACTCAATTTCAGTTTATTCACCTTTTTTTTCCAGCATATCAGTAGTTCGGAAAGTGAATGCCGGGCACGCACATTGTTTGAGGTCCCGAACAGAAAACCTCAAACACGGCTGTTTAAGTGTGCGGCGCAGGATTTTCCTCTCAACGGCGTACGCAAAATCGCGTGACACGTCAGTGTTCTTGCTTTTTAAAATTTTCATTTTTCATTTCCTGTTGAATTTTTATTTTGTTTTCACTATTTTTTGTTACTGAAATAAAATTTTAAATTAAATTTCTGTAACATTAGAAAATTTGAGTGAAAAAGCTTCAATTTCAAGTGAGTGACGTGGCTTTGAAATTTTGGAATGTGACGAAATTTGTTTTCTTCTTTTTTCTCTTCAAGTTTTTGGTTTTCTCGCTTTTCCCTTACTTATCAGTAAATTTTCTCGTTGCAGATCCTCGGATTCAAGTGGGAACCGCCTCGAAATGATGAATTTTGAGGTTTCCAGCACGAAACGTGAGTTTTTCTTGTTTTTCTTTTTGTTTATTCATTTATATTATTTTTTTATTGTAATTTTAAATGAATATTTTTCAGAAATCGGTGTTGGGCTGACGGCCTTCGGCTCTTTCTTCATTTTCCTCGGCGTTTTGCTCTTCCTCGATGCCGCTCTTTTGGCCATTGGAAATGTAGGTCTACTTTCTTATTTATTTTTCTTTTTTTTCGTATTTATTCGCAAACAATATAGTAAAATGTAGAAATCGGCGTAGTTCTTCATTAATCTTTGGAATTTCTTCACATTTTCATTGTGGGGGGGCTTTGAATTTGCCCAGATTTGCAAAATCACGGTAAATGAAGAACTTTTGCATATATTACGGTAGTTTTTCGAATTCTGCAACTTTTTACAGTATTTCCGCCATTTTAAAGGACCGGATGGATTCCTGAACTTCCACGGAACTTAAAATGCGGATGTCGGTGATAGTCTTCGCTTTGGGAGTTTCCCATTTAATTGGTCATATTCTTGTTTTTGGTGACGTTTGTTGAATAGTTTTTCATCCGGGATCCGAAATCTCACAGACCTTTAAAATAACATCACCATAAAAGAGATTCGGCGACTTAGAGCGTATTCACCGTGATTTGGCTCATAATTTCACTCGCAGAGACGGGCTAGTCCGCTTAATTAAAGAATATCACCTAATTACTTCCTTAATTATGTTATTTACTTTAAATTTCTGTTTAATGTATGATTTACCTTCCATTTTCCCTGTATATACTCCCAAAATTAGCAATTTCTGCTTTGGATTCTCACTTTTTTGGTATTGGTCGCATCGCTTTTTGGTTCTGGAGGCCGGGCTAGCCCGCGTAAATAAAAAAAAACTACCTAACTACCCTATTTACCCAAAATTAGGTTCATTTTCTATTCTAATTTTTATTAAAACTCAAATTCCAGTTGTTGTTCGTGGCGGGAATAGTCTGCATCATCGGCTTCCAGCGAACGGCCGTCTTCTTCTTCGAACGGCGGAAGCTCAAAGGCAGCGCCCTCTTCTTCGGAGGTTTGTTTCATTGTACTCTGTAGTTTACTTTTTCATTTTTTTGTCGATTTTCTGGGTTTAACCACCCCGTTTTCAGGCATTTTCATCGTTTTGTTCGGATGGCCGCTGGTCGGAATGATCCTCGAAGCCTGGGGCTTCATCATCCTCTTCGGGTTCGTTTTTTTTATATATTTCTTTGCTTTTTTTATAATTCTCCTACTAATTTGTTAAAAATTGGTATAAATGTGTATAAAAATCAGTTTTATTAAACTTTTATAACTGATTTACGCCGGAAATATGATTACTTTCGTGTTTTATGATGATAACCGTAATTTTTCCCGTAAAATCGGTGTCGTTACTGAGCTTGCTCGTTCCCCCCAATATTTTTGTTTGTGTTTCTTGGCGTTTTATTGTTTCAAACTACGCGTTTCTGACTTTTTCGCAACGAAAACTTGCATTTTTTTTTTGTTTAAATCGGCGAAATCTCTGGAATTTATGTTAAAATAACGTTTTTGAGGTATTTTCTTGGTTGTATTTGCTACAATTTGAATTTCATTTTTACTTTAAAAGATAAAAATTAAGTAATACTAATTTTTGGGTGGAAAAAATAAATTTTTCGCCTTAGATATGATAAGAATTAGATATTTTCTCTGTTTATGTCGTGTTTGGACTGGCTCGCTCATAGGAAATTTATTATTTCATCTTTCTTGACGTGTCTCGGGGTACTACGCGTTTCAGACTTTTTCCCAACGAAAACTTGCTTTTTTGCGTAAAAATCTCTTGAATTTGTGTTAAAATAACGTTTTTGAGGTCTTTTCTTGGTTATATTTGCTACAACATTAATTCTTAAGCTATTGTTGGCTTCAAATTGTTCTGATATAACCAGATTGGGAAAAAAGTGGTTTTTCGTTTGCTTTCGTCGAAAAATATGACCAATTTGATTTCAAATCGCCAATTTGGGTTCAGTTTTTGCGGTTTCCTGATGTAAAAAGTTGAATTTTTCTAATATTTTTATAACAAAATTTCCCGCTTTCAGTGGTTTCCTGCCCGGTCTGGTGAATCTGCTGCGGAGCATTCCCGGCGTGAACACCATCACCTATCTCCCCGGCATCAGACAGGTAGGAGATTTGGTTGTTGTTTTTTTTAATTTCACAGGTTGGAAGAACCGGGGTTTTTTTTTCTGCTAGCCGGTTGCGTTAAGTCTCATATTGGCGTAATTTTAGTTCCTATTGACACCCGGCTGGTACGAATTAGCCACGAAATACCGAGTTTATTACAAACGGGATTTCATTCAGAATATAGCGCAAAGTTTTGGACCATGCTTGAATTGGGGTGCTTTTCTGCCAGCCAGGTGCCATTATATAAATCCTGATTGTGTCGGAACTGTATTTTGTTTTGCGCGAAACTTTTTGGGAATCCCCCTTTTCGAGGATGCTAGGCGCGCGATGGAATTAAAAGGGCTAACCCGAGGCATCATTTGAGGGGGCTGACGCGTCGAACCCCCCAAACGCTCTCCGTACAGTTAGCTATGGGACCCCCATTTTATTGCGCCACATTTCCCCTCAACCGAAAATCACGGTCGGTGTACTATGATTGGTATGTTTCCCTTTCCTTTTTTGTTCATAGTTCTCACGGGCCGGGGGCCTTGAAAAAAATCTTCGGTTCGACCCGGCCCGCTTCGGCCCGTCCCTTCGGACCACCCAGTCAAACTGTCACCCACACGACCCAGGTTCGATCCCGGTCGGGGCACTTTGTTTTTTGTGAACTTAAAACCAGTTTAAATGTGTAATAGAAGTATTATGAAAGTGTTTGCGGGGTTAAAAAATTTGACGTAAGCTAAAATAACGATTTAAAGAATTTTTTTTATTTGACAAGTTCACAAACCGGGCCGGGCCGACACTTTTTCCGGCCCGGTTCGGCCCGCTGGTTGGCCCTTCGCAACCAATTTTTGTGTTATACCACACGGGGCACCATACCTCAATTTCTGATGTTTTTCTATGAAAATAAGTGGTTCTTTTCATACCTGGGCACGGTACGGAGGGGGCTGAAAAGTAAGGCCCCCCAAAAGGATGGAAACCTCGAAAGCTAAGTATCTCCATTATTGGGAGGTCCGCCTACACAGCAACCATCCTTTCAAAACGAAGGCCCTGCAAGCACTACGCATCCATTTATGGTTCTGTTTTCAAGGAATATTGAAATTTCCATGTTTTATCATTGAGCTACAGATTTTAGAAAACAACACTTATTTCCACGTTTTAATGTTGTTGGTAAATTTCTCTTTTTCAGATCCTGGAGCGTCTGGCGCCAGAGTCCAAGTACCCCGTCTAATCCGCTGCTCACCCGTGCATCTCTCGTCTTTTTCTTCATATCGACCGTCTTCTCGTAGTTAAAGAAAGCTTTGGTTTTATCCCCTCCCTCGAATCGCAATTATTTGTACATTTGTAGAGAGCAAGTAGTTCTATTTATGCGATTTCTATTATATTTCTGTGGTTTCGTACGAGTGTCGCCCAACGCGGCAGAATGTGGCTGTGGTAACCCCGTCTTCTCTCCTTGTGATGTGATTTGATGACCATAGTGCTTATAACATTTCAGAACATTAAAGAATGTTATTTATTGGTGTTAGACAGACGAGAGAGATAGAGTGGATCACATTTTTCGATTTGGGGGGGGGGGGGGCTGACAGATCAAGCCCTCCAAACGCTGTTTGTCCAGCCATGGTTGTTATCGATTTTTTCGCACTTCATATTTCATGGGATGTCCCCAAAGTACAGTAAAATATCAAATTCAATCAAACTACAAACTATGAGAGGCTTTCTTACGGTTGTATTTTTTTTCAAACCTTCTAAGGTTGTATAAAAAAGAAAATTAACTTTGTTACAAAGTTAGCAGCAAAATAGGTAAAAAAATTCTTACATTTTACAATGCATTTTTAATATTTACCATTTTCAAAAGCAAATAAACATTAAAACATGTATTGTATATTAAAAAAAGGCCTACTGCAATTTTTGGAAGCCTAAAAAGCAAAAAAAAATTGTCTGAAGTGAAATTCTTTTTGAGTAGCTTTTTAATTTTATATTTTCAAATTGAAAAGACGGTTTCGTATAATTTTTTTGGCAATATTGTGCTCAAACGCGAAAACGTTTGCGTGAAAACCAAAAACCTTAAAAATATCATGGGAAATGGCTAATTTTGTATTCCCGCTGCCTCACATTAAAATAATTTCAGAACCTGTTTTTTTTCCATAAACTTCGGTCAAAAGTAGTTTTTACTCTCGTTTTCAATTGATTTTTACTGTTTTATTTATGTTTGTGCGTAACTTTCCGGGAGAAAAAAAACAAAACAGAGGTTTGATCGGAACTTTTTTTTGCTTTATTCATTTATCAGGGGTGCGTAGCATTGCAGTGTTTGAAAGTTAACTTGTCTAAAATCAGATATCGACCTTGTTTACGCTTTTTTCAACGGCTTCTTCAATTTTTGTTTTAACCACGTGAAAACATCAGTTGAATGGAAAATTCGCAAACAGAAGACTTTGTAAACGTCGGACACGCAGGTTGTACGTAAATCCGCTTAATAATGATTGTTCGTTTTTGGCCACAGGATCCTTTCGATTTTCGTTGGCACATGAACCAAAGTTGCAAAATTCTCTGATTGCCGCTTTTTCGATTGGAACAAAACTGACTGTTTTATTAAAGAAATACAAGAAATGACCACGAACGTTACAACAAGAAATTTCCTGGTTGCCACAAATTCTTACAAATTCATAACATTGTACTGTTGTTAATTGAATTTTGCTAAAATCTAGCTTTTTCAGCGCCTTTTACAGGAAAGAACCGCATAAAGGACATTATTTATTGTCCGCTTGCGCCGCGGGGAAGGCCGGTCTCGATCTGAAGCGGGATAACAGTCAGCCGCACCAGCTGCCAGCCGGACCCTGGAAGATGGCCATCTACGCCTTCGTGATTCTGTAAGTGCAAGGGGTTAACATTCGAAATTTGGGGGAAATGGAGCAAGGAAAGTTTTTTTTTTTCAGTCAGTGAGATTTTTTTTGTCTGAAAAGTCAAAAAACCGAATAAGGGTCTTTTGGAAAACTTTTTCGCCGTTTTCAAATGATAAGAAAAAGTGCTTTTTGAGTTGTAAAAATACTCCTCATAAAAATTGTATCACATAAATTTTCCTTTCATGGATAGTGCTTGAAAAACTAGAGCAAGAGTTCAGTTCTCCGCGGGGAATCCAAAATTCTTTGGTCTTCGGCTTTGTAGTTTATGCCCCGTGACAATAACTGGAAAACACACACTCACACAAACTTACACACTCACACACTCACACGCGCATTTTCAGCTTTCTTCCTTTTGTTTTCTCAATGTCAGCAAATGAAAAGCTCATCCGTTGTTGTCAAACAGACCCAGAGATCGATCAATATTGCGCTCAGAAGTACTGCCAAATTCCTCAAATTTCGGCACTCAACGTGAGTTTTAAATAGGTTTATGATGAAATTGCTGAGCTTCAAGGTTTGGACATTTATTGGGGAATGTTCGTCCAGAGGAAGCACAGTGGGTAAGATTTGGGAGTGTATTTCTTCTAAACATGATCATACGGAATGCTGCCAAAATCAGGTAAGGAGGAAGTTTCATGAGTGAGTGAAAGAGAGATTGAGACAGAGACAGAGACAGAGACAGACAGAGACAGAGACAGAGACAGAGACAGAGACAGAGACAGAGACAGAGACAGAGACAGAGACAGAGACAGAGACAGAGACAGAGACAGAGACAGAGACAGAGACAGAGACAGAGACAGAGACAGAGACAGAGACAGACAGAGACAGAGACAGAGACAGAGACAGAGACAGAGACAGAGACAGAGACAGAGACTGAGACTGAGACTGAGACTGAGAGAGAACCAGAGACAGAGACAGAGACTGAGACTGAGACAGAGACTGAGACAGAGACAGAGACAGAGACAGAGACAGAGACAGAGACAGAGACAGAGACTGAGACAGAGACAGAGACAGAGACAGAGACAGAGACTGAGACAGAGAGAGAACCAGAGACAGAGACAGAACCAGAGACAGAGACAGAGACATTTTCACTTTCAGGGCGTCCTACCCCTTTGCATGGCTTACTGTAACGCAGTTGGTTCAGTTCCAACAGATATGATCAAATATGGAATTTGTGTTGGTGAATTTGAAAAATTCCGGGTGTGCTTTCGCTCTTATCTTCAACATAACCCAAGTATTAGAGGAGATGTTTAAGGTTCTGATATTATGTACATTTTATAATAAAACATTCCATCTTATGCATTCGATTAATTGAAAGAGGAACAGAAAGCGAGAGGGAGAACTCGCTCATTCACTCACTCACTCACTCACTCACTCACTCACTCACTCATTTTTTAAAGCAGATTTCAAAAACGCTTTACAATTAGTCACAAAACTAGTTAGTGGAATCACCTCCGGTCGTTTTTCAGTTCGCTAATACGATTTGCGTAAAGTTTCAAAATATTTGTGAAACCAGCTTTGAAATTACCGGTATGCAGCTATTTCTCATGATCCCAGTGAGTAATTTCGGACTCCTCCGCCCATTTTAATCAAAATATAAGCCCTTTTTTCAGTTCTTTACATTTCACTTCCTGAATGTTACATATTCAAGGCTCTACTGATATTTGCTCCGCTGACGTCATGCAATCTCGCAAGGAACTTCCTAAACCAGTTACTAGATTCGGCAACATTTCTAAGTCAGATAAAATCGACAAATTTTCATTCAAGTCAGATGAAAGAGATAAATTCTCAATTTGGAAGAGGTCCGGATAAATGAAGCTTAAGATAAAATGAGTTAAACTGTTGTAACATATAATAATAAAACTTTTTTCAGGTTGTAACGAATGTGATGGTATGAGCTAAGCGTGTGGAAGCGTGAAGCTTTTATAAAGAAAATCAAGAATTTGTATTTATAATTGAATTATTTGTCTAAAAAGTTTTGGTCACTCATTCATTGCTATAAATAGTTCAATTAAAATTTTATTTAAAAATGAAATTTGTAAACCCGGTTGTCCTCTTACCAACGAACGCTCGCTGTTTAAATTGGGTCGATCAAATCATCGGAAAAAATACGATAATTATTTAGAAGAAAAAAAGAATTCAAAAATTATTTGAAATTGATTTTAACTAAAAAAAAAGGCAAAAGTGTAGCATTTTAACGGGATTTTAAGACACGTTTTCCGATATACTCTATTTCCAACGAATGGGCAAGGATTTTCACAAATTTTAAAGGACTAGGTACCTTTGGTCCTGAAACGATCTTTGCTAATTGTCTGCGCACTCCTCTTTTACAGTGCTCTTTCGCTTATTATATCTCTGTTCACTTCAATGTTTCAAATCCTTCTTGGATAAATACCAGTTTTTATCAAGTTTGCCCGATAGCCTAAAACTTTCTCTTGGAAACAGACTATAGCAGTGAGCAACCCTTGTTTATAAGGCAGTTAAGAGCCTTTCTATGAAGTTCGAGCATTTGGTCAAACCTCATGTTCAGAATGAAATTTTTTGTCTCCGATTCGGCTGAAACGTTAACTGTGGACTACTTAGGACCCATTTAGTCAAAAAATCACTTTGGTTTTGAAGGTTTTACTTTCACAGCGAAATAATGGAACCGATTAAGATCCGGGTGGGCTCATTGTGTTTATAATGTTGTGCCAAAAAAGAACTGTTCTAACGTCAAAACTGTATTTTTGTTTTAAACGTGTCAAATAACCCAAAAGCTGTATCAAAAGTTTGTTTTTCGGTCGCCACGGTTTTATCCTTACGAGGCGAGAATCGCGACCCCACTCAATCGATTCGTCGTAAGATTTTCGCCTAGATACAATGGTAAAAGTCAGAAACGTCGGGTGTTATGATATCTAGAAATTGATTTGAACATCAAAAATTACCCCAAAATGACCGATTTTTCGGTTTTTGAGCAATATATAATTTTGTATAATTTAATTTCAGCAATATATAATTTAATGTTCCGAAAATTTATCCAATGTTTGGCCTTTTTGTAGTTTAATATTTGTGCATAAATTTAAAACTCTCGTAAAAATATTATCGATCGGAAAAATATAGCTTCCTAATTAAAAAATTTGAAGTTTCATAATGTACTGTGTTTTTGTGAAAAATTTCTTGCTTTTAATGATTTTTTCTTGCACTTTGCATGTTCGTATTTGTATAGAATTTTGCACACTACCTGTTTTTTTTAAAAGTTCGCACTACTTCACTTTGCTCAATTTTTACTCAAAATTATAAAAATGTTGATTGATCTTTTTTTTTCAAAGTATTTTTGTTTCGTAATGTAAAGTTGAAATTCAAAAAAGTTTCTGTTTAAAAAAAGAAACAAAGAAAAAAGCATTGTAAGTTGATAACCGAGAATCTTCTGCGTTTGTGACAAAACAGTGACACAATCTAAAAATGGTTTTCTCATTTTTACCAACAAAAAATAGTTTTGCAAGAAAGCCACTTTTCGGACTGCAGAAAAAACTTTTTTTTTTCAAAAATTGTTTTAAAAGCAGACAACAAAGGAATCGCGGCGGGACCAAATGTACCTGGGAAAGGCACATTTTCTATGTTATAAACAACATTTTCTCATTGTTTTCTCCCTGACCGCAAAAGTGTAAACATTGACAACTTGCTCGTAGCGGTGATATTTGTCGTCATTTCCGTGAGCCTTTTCAAAACAATTTTCCAAAACTGCTTCAGTTTTCACAAGAAAAATTCAACGAAGCCATAAACAGAAAATCGCATATAGTGCGTTTCCAAAAAAGAGACAAGAAAAATGGGATTTTCCTAAAGGACAAGTACATTTGGTCCCACCACGATCACTGAAATGTCTGCGCACTCCTCTGTTACAGCGCTATATCGCTTATTTTTTTGATATTCACATTAATGTTACAAATCGAGAGTGCATATATACGATTAAATATCAAAGTCGCTGAAAAGCCGAAATCCTTTCGTTGGAAATGACTATAAAGCTGATGTGTTAGCGCAGTTGAAACAATTTTATTTATTTTCAAATGGCCCACTTGATTGTTTCATTCTTTTATTGAGAGCAGTTATAGTCTGTTTCCAAATTAAGGTCGGTGACTTGTGAACAGCTTTGATATTTTGCTCTATTTTAACCACTGACGATTTGAAACATTGGTGTAAATTGAGAAAAAATATACGAAATAGCATATAAAAAGAGGAGTGCGCAGAAAAATGAGCAATCGCGGCGGGACCTAATGTACCATCCTTTAACTGAGCCGGAGCCGTTTTTCGGAAACAGACTATAAGACAGCCTTTCTAAGAAGTTCGAGCATTTGGTAAAACCTCATGTTCAGAATAAAATTTTTCGTCTCCGGTTGGGCTGAAACGTTATTTTTGGACTATGGATCCATTAAGTCAGAAAATCACTTTGGTTTGGGACATTTTTTCACAGCGAATTAGTGAAAAGATGACCCGACATGTCATAACTCCCTTCAAAGTGATGCAACCGAGATGCAGGTCGGCTCATTTTGTTGATAATTTTTTGTCTAAAAATATCTTTTCAGATTTAAGTACAAGTTTTTTTATTTAAAACGTGTAAAAACGCTCGAAAACTGGTTCAAAAAGATGTTTCATCCTTACGAGGCGAGAGTAGAAACCTAGCGCAATAGATTTGTCGTCAGATTTTGGTCTAGATGAAAAGTTGAAAGTTAAAAATTTTGCGTGTTTACTTTCTAGAATTTGATTTTTACGTTCAAATTTTCCCCAAAAATGCCGATTTTTCGATTTTTGAGCATTTTTGCATCTCTACTAACTTAGCCGCAAATTAAAATTTGTGGCTAAGTTAGTAGAGATCCATATTTCTTTAGAATTACGAAATCGCTTTTTTCCGTTGCATATTTGATCCTCAGTCAATGCTCGAAGCCAAATCGGCCGAAATCGCTTTTAAAAACTTGATAAAAGTAGCTTTTTTTCATTTTTTTTTTTCAAATAAAAGCCAATATTTTGCTTTTTTCCACGCGGTGCTTTTTTCATTTCGATCCTCCTAACTCTCAGTTTTTGCCTCCAAAATCGCTTCTAATTTCAAAATGGGCGTCATATTTTCTTATCTTAAAATCTCACCCAACGGTCCTGAAATCGTAAGTTGAAAACACAACTTTATTTAATTTAAAAAAACCTTTAGGATGAAATTCACTTCAATTCTTTGCCCTATTCTATTAAAACGTCGATTATCAAAAAGGTTACTCGATTGTCGTCGAAATACAAAAAATACATTTTTTTCAGTTCAATTATCAACAAATGATCAATTTCGAAGAATGTTGTTTCAATACTTTTGAACTCTGTGAAACATTTTCAAAATTGAAATTTCCTCATTCAGATCAAACAATTCTTCTCAGGGTGATAATTTTTATATTTTTTCAACTAATATTTTTTTTAGAATAACACTATTTATCGATGGGATAACAAAAACATGTTTAAATATGTGTCTTTAATCTCTGAAGTTCCACAAGTTCAATTGGAGATTGAAAAGTTTTATTTAGATGTAAATTTATAATTCAATTTGTTTAAAAAAATATTTTTAGGATGCTGTTTCAAACAAGAATTTGGATTTTCTCTCTTCACACGTTAAAAAATGCAATGTTCTTACTATTCCACCCAATCTGATTTTGGAAAATCCTGAAATTTTGAAGGTTCGTTTTTTTTAAAATCAATATAATATTAATATTTAGATTGTGGAACCTAATCATTTGGTATTCGATCCGCGCTATTTGCAATCTGAACTTCCAACTGATTATGGAAATGTTGAAACTGTGAGTTTTCTTTTGAAATTTTCATCAAAAAGCGTAAATTTCAAATCATGAGTGCCCCATCACTCGAAAGAGTGGCAAAAAAGTGGCATAAAAAAATAAATGCTTGCGATAAACTTTAAGTTATCTAACTCTTTTCCTAAAAAAGCCATTTATTGTTTATTTATTTTTATTAGAGTGATTTAAAATTTATTAGAGCGATTTAAAAACAAGTTCAAACGTTTTATGACGTCTGAGTGTACTGAGCAGCCTGCAGACAGATTGGAATTTTTTTTGTCTGCGATTGAGCTTTTATATGTTCACAGTTGGGTACTTGGGACCCTAAAAGTTGAAAAATTACTTCACATTTCCATTTTCATTTTTCACAGCGAAACAATGGCACGTTAATTTGAAAATTCATATCTTTCTTCAAAATTGCGCTATCAGGATGTTCGGGGGTTTATTTAATAGCAGTTTGTTTGTTGATAACAGAAAAATTCAACATTGGTCTTGGTTTTTAGTTTCGGGCTATGAAGAAAATCAAAAAAGAAAAAATGTGTGAAAAAATTCTGTTTTCGGATTATCACGGTTTCATGTGTTGCGCGCCAGAAAAACTATTTTGATCATCAAATTCCGGCAAATTCTGCGCAGAATGAAGTGTTGAGATTTGAAAATATTGTATTCCAGTTTTGAAAAAACAAAAAACCTGTTTTCGACGTTTCAATCGAGTTTTTCAAAGCTTTATAATAAAAAATTTTCCACTTTCGTTGTTTCCTTCTGCGCAGAATTTGATGGAGAATCGACAGATCAAAACAGTTTTTCTGGCGCGCAACACATGAAACCGTGATAATTCAAAAACCGAATTTTTTTCACTTTTTTTTGTCCTCTTCGGCCTCATTGCGCAGTTTTGAAGGGAGGTATTCATTTTCAAATTAACGTGCCATTGTTTCGATGTGAAAAATGAAAATGGAAATGTGAAGTGATTTTTCAACCTTTTGGGTCTTTTATGGAGAGATTTGCTGTTTTTTGTTTACCAGGTGCATATAGTCTTTGCCCATGGACCTTTGATGAAGTTATAATTAACCTGCGCATCTAACCGGCTAATGAGCGTGCGAAACATGGAGACGCAGATAATTTTCTGGGTCAAATGCGCACGCCGTTATAATACTCCATTTCCAGCGAATGGGCAAGGATTTTCTCAATTTTTAATGGACTAGGTACCTTTGGTCCCGCAACGATCTGATCTAACTGTATGCGCTCTCCTCTTTTGGAGTGCTCTTTCGCATAATATATCTCTGTTCACTTCAATGTTTCAAATCCTTCTTGGATAAATACCAGTTTTTTTTCAAGTTTGCCCGAAAATCGAAGACCTTCCCTTGGAAACAGACTATACAAGCTCTTTGGGCGAGTGGTATAGTTATATAGTCTATTCCCAACAAAAAGTCGGCGGCTTTTCAGCTACCTTGATGTCTACGCATATTTAACCACTGCTGGTTTGAAACATTGAAGGGAAAAAAATTTAACAAGCGAAATATCACTTTAAAAGAGTAGTGCGCAGACAAAAAAGCAATCGCGGCGGGACCAAATGTACCTATCCTTTAGGAAAATCTTTTTCTTCCTTGACTCTTTTTTGGAAACGCACTATATCGCGTTTCCAAACAAGAAGTAAATGAAAACGGCTATTTAGTCAAGGACTGCGTTCATATAACCCTGCCTCGATCGTTTAAGACATAATTTTAAAACCTTTTTTGAACTGTTATTTTTTTCGATTTTGTGCCAATGTAGACACCATGGGAAAACAAACATTTCTTTGTCTGTTTTGAATTTCAATTTCAGATTCTATTCGCCAATGCGACTTATATTTCGTCAAGAAAAGCTTTTTCCATGCGATGCAAGCAACAAATATCGTTTTATAAAATATTTATGAGCGAATTTGAACTCTTTCAACAGGTCCAGGTATGATTTAAAACTTGTAAATAAAAAGAAAAATTTAAAAATTTGTTTTCAGTTGTGGAGGGAAGGAAAATGGAAATGCGCTCAGAGGTTTCACTTCGCCTATGTTAGAGGTTTCATTCCTGGCAATTTCCTCATCATTATGAAAAGCTTTCACTTTACCGAGAAAAAGCACGCTTTTGGAGAAAAAGCACATATTTGGAATGTGAAGAAAATTTCGGATGCAAACATATATCTCACGATTTGGCTGTTCGGTTCCACATTTGTCATGGGAGAAGATATAGATTTTTCACAGGGAAATGTTGCTTTTTACAATGTTATGTGATTTTGTAAAGCTGTAAAAAGAAATTAAAGGTGTTTATCAAAAATTGTTTCGCATTTCAACCGTTTACCACTTGGACCAATGTTTCATAGTTGTAACCTTAAGATTTTAATTGTTTTATGTTATTGGTCCTCAGACAACGTTAGAAGTCAATTTATTTTACGTAAGGACACATATTTCCTGTTGTTCCTGTAGATAAAATTGAAATATTTGAATATTTAAAGCCGCAAAAAACAAGATCACTCAAAAATCGAAAATGTGGCGTTTCGGGTTAAATATTAAAACCACCTTGGACTTAAACCTTGCTATAGCAAGGTTTGTATTTAGGGCCTTAAAACGACCTTAAACAAAACCTTGCAATAGCAAGATTTGTATTTAGGGCCTTAAAAAGACCTTAAACAAAACCTTGCTATAGCAACATTTGTATTTTGGGCCTTAAAACTCCCTTAAGCAAAACCTTGCTATAGCAAGATTTGTATTTAGGGCCATAAAAAGACCTTAAACAAAACCTTGCAATAGCAAGATTTGTATTTAGGGCCTTAAAAAGACCTTAAACAAAACCTTGCTATAGCAAGGTTTGTATTTAGGGCCTTAAAAAGACCTTAAATAAAACCTTGCTATAGCAAGATTTGTATTTAGGGCCTTAAAAAGACCTTAAACAAAACCTTGCTATAGCAAGATTTGTATTTAGGGCCTTAAAAAGACCTTAAACAAAACCTTGCTATAGCAACATTTGTATTTAGGGCCTTAAAACTCCCTTAAGCAAAACCTTGCTATAGCAAGATTTGTATTTAGGGCCTTAAAAAGACCTTAAACAAAACCTTGCTATAGCAAGATTTGTATTTAGGGCCTTAAAAAGACCTTAAACAAAAGCTTGCTATAGCAAGGTTTGTATTTAGGGCCTTAAAAAGACCTTGAATAAAACCTTGCTATAACAAGATTTGCATTTAGGGCCTTAAAAAGACCTTAAATAAAACCTTGCTATAACAAGATTTGCATTTAGGGCCTTTAAAAAACCTTAAACAAAACCTTGCTATAGCAAGATTTGTATTTAGGGCCTTAAAACTCCCTTAAGCAAAACCTTGCTATAGCAAGATTTGTATTTAGGGCCTTAAAACTCCCTTAAGCAAAACCTTGATATAGCAAGATTTGTATTTAGGGCCTTAAAACTCCCTTAAGCAAAACCTTGCTATAGCAAGATTTGTATTTAGGGCCTTAAAACTCCCTTAAGCAAAACCTTGATATAGCAAGATTTGTATTTAGGGCCTTAAAACTCCCTTAAGCAAAACCTTGCTATAGCAAGATTTGAATTTAGGGCCTTAAAAAGACCTTAAACAAAACCTTGCTATAGCAAGATTTGTATTTACGGCCTTAAAAAGACCTTAAACAAAACCTTGCTATAGCAAGGTTTGTATTTAGGGCCTTAAAAAGACCTTAAATAAAACCTTGCTTTAACAAGATTTGCATTTAGGGCCTTAAAAAGACCTTAAACAAAACCTTGCTATAGCAAGATTTGTATTTAGGGCCTTAAAAAGACCTTAAATAAAACCTTGCTATAACAAGATTTGCATTTAGGGCCTTAAAAAGACCTTAAACAAAACCTTGCTATAGCAAGATTTGTATTTAGGGCCTTAAAAAGACCTTAAACAAAACCTTGCTATAGCAACATTTGTATTTAGGGCCTTAAAACTCCCTTAAGCAAAATCTTGCTATAGCAAGATTTGTATTTAGGGCCTTAAAAAAACCTTAAACAAAACCTTGCTATAGCAAAATTTGTATTTAGGGCCTTAAAAGGACCTTAAACAAAACCTTGCTATAGCAAGCTTTGTATTTAGGGCCTTAAAAAACCTTAAACAAAACCTTGCGATAGCAAGATTTGTATTTAGGGCCTTAACAAGATCTTAAACAAAACCTTGCTGAAGCAAGGTTTGTATTTAGGGCCTTAAAACTCCCTTAAGCAAAACCTTGCTATAGCAAGATTTGTATTTAGGGCCTTAAAAAGACCTTAAACAAAACCTTGCTATAGCAAGATTTGTATTTAGGGCCTTAAAAAGACCTTAAACAAAACCTTGCTATAGCAAAATTTGTATTTAGGGCCTTAAAAAGACCTTAAAAAAAACCTTGCTATAGCAAAATTTGTATTTAGGGCCTTAAAAAACCTTAAACAAAACCTTGCTATAGCAAGTTTTGTATTTAGGGCCTTAACAAGATCTTAAACAAAACCTTGCTGAAGCAAGGTTTGTATTTAGGGCCTTAAAACTCCCTTAAGCAAAACCTTGCTATAGCAAGATTTGTATTTAGGGCCTTAAAACTCCCTTAAGCAAAACCTTGCTATAGCAAAATTTGTATTTAGGGCCTTAAAAAGACCTTAAACAAAACCTTGCTATAGCAAGGTTTGTATTTAGGGCCTTAAAAAGACCTTAAATAAAACCTTGCTATAACAAGATTTGCATTTAGGGCCTTAAAAAGACCTTAAACAAAACCTTGCTATAGCAAGATTTGTATTTAGGGCCTTAAAAAGACCTTAAACAAAACCTTGCTATAGCAACATTTGTATTTAGGGCCTTAAAACTCCCTTAAGCAAAACCTTGCTATAGCAAGATTTGTATTTAGGGCCTTAAAAAGACCTTAAACAAAACCTTGCTATAGCAACATTTGTATTTAGGGCCTTAAAAAACCTTAAACAAAACCTTGCTATAGCAAGATTTGTATTTAGGGCCTTAACAAGATCTTAAACAAAACCTTGCTGAAGCAAGGTTTGTATTTAGGGCCTTAAAACTCCCTTAAGCAAAACCTTGCTATAGCAAGATTTGTATTTAGGGACTAAAAACTCCCTTAAGTAAAACCTTGCTATAGCAAAATTTGTATTTAGGGCCTTAAAAAGACCTTAAACAAAACCTTGCTATAGCAAGATTTGTATTTAGGGCCTTAAAAAGACCTTAAACAAAACCTTGCTATAGCAAAATTTGTATTTAGGGCCTTAAAAAGACCTTAAAAAAAACCTTGCTATAGCAAAATTTGTATTTAGGGCCTTAAAAAACCTTAAACAAAACCTTGCTATAGCAAGTTTTGTATTTAGGGCCTTAACAAGATCTTAAACAAAACCTTGCTGAAGCAAGGTTTGTATTTAGGGCCTTAAAACTCCCTTAAGCAAAACCTTGCTATAGCAAGATTTGTATTTAGGGCCTTAAAACTCCCTTAAGCAAAACCTTGCTATAGCAAAATTTGTATTTAGGGCCTTAAAAAGACCTTAAACAAAACCTTGCTATAGCAAGGTTTGTATTTAGGGCCTTAAAAAGACCTTAAATAAAACCTTGCTATAACAAGATTTGCATTTAGGGCCTTAAAAAGACCTTAAACAAAACCTTGCTATAGCAAGATTTGTATTTAGGGCCTTAAAAAGACCTTAAACAAAACCTTGCTATAGCAACATTTGTATTTAGGGCCTTAAAACTCCCTTAAGCAAAACCTTGCTATAGCAAGATTTGTATTTAGGGCCTTAAAAAGACCTTAAACAAAACCTTGCTATAGCAAGATTTGTATTTAGGGCCTTAAAAAGACCTTAAACAAAACCTTGCTACAACAAGATTTGTATTTAAGGCCTTTAAAAGACCTTAAACGAAACCATGCTATAGCAAGATTTGTATTTAGGGCTTTAAATCTCCCTTAAGTAAAACCTTGCTATAGCAAAATTTGTATTTAGGGCCTTAAAAAAACCTTAAACAAAACCTTGCTATAGCAAGATTTGTATTTAGGGCCTTAAAACTCCCTTAAGCAAAACCTTGCTATAGCAAGATTTGTATTTAGGGCCTTAAAACTCCCTTAAGCAAAACCTTGCTATAGCAAGATTTTGTTTTCAGGGCCTTAAAACTCCCTTAAGCAAAACCTTGCTATAGCAAGATTTGTATTTAGGGCCTTAAAAAGACCTTAAACAATACCTTGCTATAGCAAGATTTGTATTTAGGGCCTTAAAAAGACCTTAAACAATACCTTGCTATAGCAAGATTTGTATTTAGGGCATTAAAAAGACCTTAAACAATACCTTGCTATAGCAAGATTTGTATTTAGGGCCTTAAAAAGACCTTAAACAAAACCTTGCTATAGCAAGATTTGTATTTAGGGCCTTAAAAAGACCTTAAACAAAACCTTGCTATAGCAAGATTTGTATTTAGGGCCTTAAAAAGACCTTAAAAAGACCTTAAATAAAACCTTGCTATAACAAGATTTGCATTTAGGGCCTTAAAAAAACCTTAAACAAAACCTTGCTATAGCAAGATTTGTATTTAGGGCCTTAACAAGATCTTAAACAAAACCTTGCTGAAGCAAGGTTTGTATTTAGGGCCTTAAAACTCCCTTAAGCAAAACCTTGCTATAGTAAGATTTGTATTTAGGGCCTTAAAAAGACCTTAAACAAAACCTTGCTATAGCAAGGTTTATATTTAGGGCCTTAAAAAGACCTTAAGCAAAACCTTGCTATAGCAAAATTTGTATTTAGGGCCTTAAAAGGACCTTAAACAAAACCTTGCTATAGCAAGATTTGTCTTTAGGGCCTTAAAAAGACCTTAAACAAAACCTTGCTATAGCAAGATTTGTATTGAGGCCCTTAAAAAGACCTTAAATAAAACCTTGCTATAACAAGATTTGCATTTAGGGCCTTAAAAAACCTTAAACAAAACCTTGCTATAGCAAGATTTGTATTTAGGGCCTTAAAAAAACCTTAAACAAAACCTTGCTATAGCAAAATTTGTATTTAGGGCCTTAAAAGGACCTTAAACAAAACCTTGCTATAGCAAGATTTGTATTTAGGGCCTTAAAAAGACATTAAACAAAACCTTGCTATAGCAAAATTTGTATTTAGGGCCTTAAAAGGACCTTAAACAAAACCTTGCTATAGCGAGATTCGTATTTAGGGCCTTAAAAAGACCTAAACAAAACCTTGCTATAGCAAGATTTGTATTTAGGGCCTTAAAAAGACCTTAAACAAAACCTTGCTATAGCAAGATTTGTATTTAGTAGCAAGTTTTGTATTTAGGGCCTTAAAAAGACCTAAACAAAACATTGCTATAGCAAGATTTGTATTTAGGGCCTTCAAAAGACCTTAAACAAAACCTTGCTATAGCAAGATTTGTATTTAGGGCCTTAAAACTCCCTTAAGCAAAACCTTGCTATAGCAAGATTTGTATTTAGGGCCTTAAAACTCCCTTAAGCAAAACCTTGCTATAGCAAGATTTGTATTTAGGGCCTTAAAAAGACCTTAAACAAAACCTTGCTATAGCAAGATTTGTATTTAGGGCCTTAAAAAGACCTTAAACAAAACCTTGCTATAGCAAGATTTGTATTTAGGGCCTTAAAAAGACCTTAAAAAGACCTTAAATAAAACCTTGCTATAACAAGATTTGCATTTAGGGCCTTAAAAAAACCTTAAACAAAACCTTGCTGAAGCAAGGTTTGTATTTAGGGCCTTAAAACTCCCTTAAACAAAACCTTGCTATAGCAAGGTTTATATTTAGGGCCTTAAAAAGACCTTAAGCAAAACCTTGCTATAGCAAAATTTGTATTTAGGGCCTTAAAAGGACCTTAAACAAAACCTTGCTATAGCAAGATTTGTATTTAGGGCCTTGAAAAACCTTAAACAAAACCTTGCTATAGCAAGATTTGTCTTTAGGGCCTGAAAAAGACCTTAAACAAAACCTTGCTATAGCAAGATTTGTATTGAGGCCCTTAAAAAGACCTTAAATAAAACCTTGCTATAACAAGATTTGCATTTAGGGCCTTAAAAAACCTTAAACAAAACCTTGCTATAGCAAGATTTGTATTTAGGGCCTTAAAAAAATCTTAAACAAAACCTTGCTATAGCAAAATTTGTATTTAGGGCCTTAAAAGGACCTTAAACAAAACCTTGCTATAGCAAGATTTGTATTTAGGGCCTTAAAAAGACATTAAACAAAACCTTGCTATAGCAAAATTTGTATTTAGGGCCTTAAAAGGACCTTAAACAAAACCTTGCTATAGCAAGATTTGTATTTATGGCCTTAAAAAGACCTTAAACAAAACCTTGCTATAGCGAGATTTGTATTTAGGGCCTTAAAAAGACCTAAACAAAACCTTGCTATAGCAAGATTTGTATTTAGGGCCTTAAAAAGACCTTAAACAAAACCTTGCTATAGCAAGTTTTGTATTTAGGGCCTTAAAAAGACCTAAACAAAACATTGCTATAGCAAGATTTGTATTTAGGGCCTTCAAAAGACCTTAAACAAAACCTTGCTATAGCAAGATTTGTATTTAGGGCCTTAAAACTCCCTTAAGCAAAACCTTGCTATAGCAAGATTTGTATTTAGGGCCTTAAAACTCCCTTAAGCAAAACCTTGCTATAGCAAGATTTGCATTTAGGGCCTTAAAACTCCCTTAAGCAAAACCTTGCTATAGCAAGATTTGTATTTAGGGCCTTAAAAAACCTTAAACAAAACCTTGCTATAGCAAAATTTGTATTTAGGGCCTTAAAAGGACCTTAAACAAAACCTTGCTATAGCAAGATTTGTATTTAGGGCCTTAAAAAGACATTAAACAAAACCTTGCTATAGCAAGATTTGTATTTAGGGCCTTAAAAAGACATTAAAAAAAACCTTGCTATAGCAAGATTTGTATTTAGGGCGTTAAAAAGACATTAAACAAAACCTTGCTATAGCAAGATTTGTATTTAGGGCCTTAAAAAAACCTTAAACAAAACCTTGCTATAGCAAAATTTGTATTTAGGGCCTTAAAAGGACCTTAAACAAAACCTTGCTATAGCAAGATTTGTATTTAGGGCCTTAAAAAAACCTTAAACAAAACCTTGCTATAGCAAGATTTGTATTTAGGGCCTTAAAAAAACCTTAAACAAAACCTTGATATAACAAGATTTGCATTTAGGGCCTTAAAACTCCCTTAAGCAAAACCTTGCTATAGCAAGATTTGTATTTAGGGCCTTAAAACTCCCTTAAGCAAAACCTTGCTATAGCAAGATTTGTTTTTAGGGCCTTTAAACTTCCTTAAGCAAAACCTTGCTATAGCAAGATTTGTATTTAGGGCCTTAAAACTCCCTTAAGCAAAACCTTGCTATAGCAAGATTTGTTTTTAGGGCCTTTAAACTTCCTTAAGCAAAACCTTGCTAAAGCAAGATTTGTATTAGGGCCTTAAAACTCCCTTAAGCAAAACCTTGCTATAGCAAGATTTGTATTTAGGGCCTTAAAAAACTTTGAACAAAATCTTCATATAGCAAGATTTGTATTTAGGGCCTTAAAAAACCTTAAACAAAACCTTGCTATAGCAAGATTTGTATTTAGGGCCTTAAAAAGACCTTTAACGAAACCTTGCTATAGCAAGATTTGTGTTTAGGGCCTTAAATCTCCCTTAAGCAAAACCTAAGCAAACGCTAAGCAAAACCTTGCTAAAGCAAGATTTGTATTTAGGGCCTTAAAAAGACCTTAAACAAAACCTTGCTATAGCAAGATTTGCATTTAGGGCCTTAAAAAGCCCTTAACAATACCTTGCTATAGCAAGATTTGTATTTAGGGCCTTAAAAAGACCTTAAACAAAACCTTGCTATAGCAAGATTTGTATTTAGGGCCTTAAAAAGACCTTAAACAAAACCTTGCTACAGCAAGATTTGTATTTAGGGCTTTAAATCTCCCTTAAGCAAAACCTTGCTAAAGCAAGATTTGTTTTTAGGGCCTTAAAAAGACCTTAAACAATACCTTGCTATAGCAAGATTTGTATTTAGGGCTTTAAAAAGACCTTAAACAATACCTTGCTATAGCAAGATTTGTATTTAGGGCCTTAAAAAGACCATAAACAAAACCTTGCTATAGCAAGATTTGTATTTAGGGCCTTAAAAAGACCTTAAACAATACCTTGCTATAGCAAGATTTGTATTTAGGGCCTTAAAAAGACCTTAAACAAAACCTTGCTATAGCAAGATTTGTGTTTAGGGCGTTAAATCTCCCTTAAGCAAAACCTAAGCAAACCCTAAGCAAAACCTTGCTAAAGCAAGATTTGTATTTAGGGCCTTAAAAAGACCTTAAACAAAACCTTGCTACAACAAGATTTGTATTTAGGGCCTTAAAAAGACCTTAAACGAAACCTTGCTATAGCAAGATTTGTATTTAGGGCCTTAAAAAGACCTTAAACAAAACCTTGCTACAACAAGATTTGTATTTAGGGCCTTAAAAAGACCTTAAACGAAACCTTGCTATAGCAAGATTTGTATTTAGGGCTTTAAATCTCCCTTAAGCAAAACCTTGCTAAAGCAAGATTTGTATTTAGGGCCTTAAAAAGACCTTAAACAAAACCTTGCTATAGCAAGATTTGTATTTAGGGCCTTAAAAAGACCTTAAACAAAACCTTGCTATAGCAAGATTTGTATTTAGGGCCTTAAAAAGACCTTAAAGAAAACCTTGCTATAGCAAGATTTTTATTTAGGGCCTTAAATCTCCCTTAAGCAAAACCTTGCTAAAGCAAGATTTGTATTTAGGGCCTTAAAAAGACCTTAAACAATACCTTGCTATAGCAAGATTTGTATTTAGGGCCTTAAAAAGACCATAAACAAAACCTTGCTATAGCAAGATTTGTATTTAGGGCCTTAAAAAGACCTTAAACAAAACCTTGCTATAGCAAGATTTGTATTTAGGGCCTTAAAAAGACCTTAAACAAAACCTTGCTAAAGCAAGATTTGTATTTAGGGCCTTAAAAAGACCTTAAACAATACCTTGCTATAGCAAGATTTGTATTTAGGGCCTTAAAAAGACCTTAAACAAAACCTTGTTAAAGCAAGATTTGTATTTAGGGCCTTAAAAAGACCTTAAACAAAACCTTGCTAAAGCAAGATTTGTATTTAGGGCCTTAAAAAGACCTTAAACAATATCTTGCTATAGCAAGATTTGTATTTAGGGCCTTAAAAAGACCTTAAACAATACCTTTCTATAGCAAGATTTGTATTTAGGGCCTTAAAAAGACCTTAAAGAAAACCTTGCTATAGCAAGATTTTTATTTAGGGCCTTAAATCTCCCTTAAGCAAAACCTTGCTAAAGCAAGATTTGTATTTAGGGCCTTAAAAAGACCTTAAAGAAAACCTTGCTATAGCAAGATTTGTATTTAGGGCCTTAAAAAGACCATGAACAAAACCTTGCTAAAGCAAGATTTGTATTTAGGGCCTTAAAAAGACCTTAAACAATACCTTGCTATAGCAAGATTTGTATTTAGGGCCTTAAAAAGACCATAAACAAAACCTTGCTATAGCAAGATTTGTATTTAGGGCCTTAAAAAGACCTTAAACAAAACCTTGCTATAGCAAGATTTGTATTTAGGGCCTTAAAAAGACCTTAAACAAAACCTTGCTAAAGCAAGATTTGTATTTAGGGCCTTAAAAAGACCTTAAACAATACCTTGCTATAGCAAGATTTGTATTTAGGGCCTTAAAAAGACCTTAAACAAAACCTTGTTAAAGCAAGATTTGTATTTAGGGCCTTAAAAAGACCTTAAACAATACCTTGCTATAGCAAGATTTGTATTTAGGGCCTTAAAAAGACCTTAAACAAAACCTTGCTAAAGCAAGATTTGTATTTAGGGCCTTAAAAAGACCTTAAACAATACCTTGCTTCAGCAAGATTTGTATTTAGGGCCTTAAAAAGACCTTAAACAATACCTTGCTATAGCAAGATTTGTATTTAGGGCCTTAAAAAGACCTTAAACAATACCTTGCTATAGCAAGATTTGTATTTAGGGCCTTAAAAAGACCTTAAACAAAACCTTGCTAAAGCAAGATTTGTATTTAGGGCCTTAAAAAGACCTTAAACAATACCTTGCTTCAGCAAGATTTGTATTTAGGGCCTTAAAATGACCTTAAACAAAACCTTGCTATAGCAAGATTTGTATTTAGGGCCTTAAAAAGACCTTAAACAAAACCTTGCTAAAGCAAGATTTGTATTTAGGGCCTTAAAAAGACCTTAAACAATACCTTGCTTCAGCAAGATTTGTATTTAGGGCCTTAAAATGACCTTAAACAAAACCTTGCTATAGCAAGATTTGTATTTAGGGCCTTAAAAAGACCTTAAACAAAACCTTGCTACAGCAAGATTTGTATTTAGGGCTTTAAATCTCCCTTAAGCAAAACCTTGCTAAAGCAAGATTTGTTTTTAGGGCCTTAAAAAGACCTTAAACAATACCTTGCTATAGCAAGATTTGTATTTAGGGCCTTAAAAAGACCATAAACAAAACCTTGCTATAGCAAGATTTGTATTTATGGCCTTAAAAAGACCTTAAACAATACCTTGCTATAGCAAGATTTGTATTTAAGGACTTAAAAAGACCATAAACAAAACCTTGCTATAGCAAGATTTGTATTTAGGGCCTTAAAAAGACCTTAAACGAAACCTTGCTATAGCAAGATTTGTGTTTAGGGCCTTAAATCTCCCTTAAGCAAAACCTAAGCAAACCCTAAGCAAAACCTTGCTAAAGCAAGATTTGTATTTAGGGCCTTAAAAAGACCTTAAACAATACCTTGCTATAGCAAGATTTGTATTTAGGGCCTTAAAAAGACCATAAACAAAACCTTGCTATAGCAAGATTTGTATTTAGGGCCTTAAAAAGACCTTAAACAAAACCTTGCTAAAGCAAGATTTGTATTTAGGGCCTTAAAAAGACCTTAAACAATACCTTGCTAAAGCAAGATTTGTATTTAGGGCCTTAAAAAGACCTTAAACAATACCTTGCTATAGCAAGATTTGTATTTAGGGCCTTAAAAAGACCTTAAACAATACCTTGCTATAGCAAGATTTGTATTTAGGGCATTAAAAAGACCTTAAACAATACCTTGCTATAGCAAGATTTGTATTTAGGGCCTTAAAAAGACCTTAAACGAAACCTTGCTATAGCAAGATTTGTATTTAGGGCTTTAAATCTCCCTTAAGCAAAACCTTGCTAAAGCAAGATTTGTATTTAGGGCCTTAAAAAGACCTTAAACAAAACCTTGCTATAGCAAGATTTGTATTTAGGGCCTTAAAAAGACCTTAAACAAAACCTTGCTATAGCAAGATTTGTATTTAGGGCCTTAAAAAGACCTTAAAGAAAACCTTGCTATAGCAAGATTTTTATTTAGGGCCTTAAATCTCCCTTAAGCAAAACCTTGCTAAAGCAAGATTTGTATTTAGGGCCTTAAAAAGACCTTAAACAATACCTTGCTATAGCAAGATTTGTATTTAGGGCCTTAAAAAGACCATAAACAAAACCTTGCTATAGCAAGATTTGTATTTAGGGCCTTAAAAAGACCTTAAACAAAACCTTGCTATAGCAAGATTTGTATTTAGGGCCTTAAAAAGACCTTAAACAAAACCTTGCTAAAGCAAGATTTGTATTTAGGGCCTTAAAAAGACCTTAAACAATACCTTGCTATAGCAAGATTTGTATTTAGGGCCTTAAAAAGACCTTAAACAAAACCTTGTTAAAGCAAGATTTGTATTTAGGGCCTTAAAAAGACCTTAAACAAAACCTTGCTAAAGCAAGATTTGTATTTAGGGCCTTAAAAAGACCTTAAACAATATCTTGCTATAGCAAGATTTGTATTTAGGGCCTTAAAAAGACCTTGAACAATACCTTTCTATAGCAAGATTTGTATTTAGGGCCTTAAAAAGACCTTAAACAATACCTTGCTATAGCAAGATTTGTATTTAGGGCCTTAAAAAGACCATAAACAAAACCTTGCTATAGCAAGATTTGTATTTAGGGCCTTAAAAAAACCTTAAACAAAACCTTGCTAAAGCAAGATTTGTATTTAGGGCCTTAAAAAGACCTTAAACAATACCTTGCTTCAGCAAGATTTGTATTTAGGGCCTTAAAAAGACCTTAAACAATTCCTTGCTATAGCAAGATTTGTATTTAGGGCCTTAAAAAGACCTTAAACAATACCTTGCTATAGCAAGATTTGTATTTAGGGCATTAAAAAGACCTTAAACAATACCTTGCTATAGCAAGATTTGTATTTAGGGCCTTAAAAAGACCTTAAACAAAACCTTGCTAAAGCAAGATTTGTATTTAGGGCCTTAAAAAGACCTTAAACAATACCTTGCTTCAGCAAGATTTGTATTTAGGGCCTTAAAAAGACCTTAAACAATACCTTGCTATAGCAAGATTTGTATTTAGGGCCTTAAAAGGACCTTAAACAATACCTTGCTATAGCAAGATTTGTATTTAGGGCCTTAAAAAGACCTTAAACAATACCTTGCTATAGCAAGATTTGTATTTAGGGCCTTAAAAAGACCTTAAACAATACCTTTCTATAGCAAGATTTGTATTTAGGGCCTTAAAAAGACCTTAAACAATACCTTGCTATAGCAAGATTTGTATTTAGGGCCTTAAAAAGACCATAAACAAAACCTTGCTATAGCAAGATTTGTATTTAGGGCCTTAAAAAGACCTTAAACAAAACCTTGCTAAAGCAAGTTTTGTATTTAGGGCCTTAAAAAGACCTTAAACAATACCTTGCTTCAGCAAGATTTGTATTTAGGGCCTTAAAAAGACCTTAAACAATACCTTGCTATAGCAAGATTTGTATTTAGGGCCTTTAAAAGACCTTAAACAATACCTTGCTATAGCAAGATTTGTATTTAGGGCCTTAAAAAGACCTTAAACAATACCTTTCTATAGCAAGATTTGTATTTAGGGCCTTAAAAAGACCTTAAACAATACCTTGCTATAGCAAGATTTGTATTTAGGGCCTTAAAAAGACCATAAACAAAACCTTGCTATAGCAAGATTTGTATTTAGGGCCTTAAAAAGACCATAAACAAAACCTTGCTATAGCAAGATTTGTATTTAGGGCCTTAAAAAGACCTTAAACAAAACCTTGCTAAAGCAAGATTTGTATTTAGGGCCTTAAAAAGACCTTAAACAATACCTTGCTATAGCAAGATTTGTATTTAGGGCCTTAAAAAGACCTTAAACAATACCTTGCTATAGCAAGATTTGTATTTAGGGCCTTAAAAAGACCTTAAACTTCAATGCGGCCGCAGGCCGCAAGCCAGGAGGGTCCGCGCCGTATGCGCTCGTACCTGACTGGTTGGTGTAAAAAACCCCACAGCCGAGAAAGTTGGTCAGAAAACCTCATTTTTTTTCGTCCTACAAACTTATTATATGTAGCTCAGAAAAAAAATGCATTTCGGGCAGAAATTAGGGATACGAATAGAAAATGTTGTTTCAATTTTTTTTACTCAACATCATCTTGGAACTAATATTACTACATGCTCATAAGTCATAAGAACACATAAGTCACTTTTGAACATAAAACCCCCTCTGTTAATTGGAAACAAAATGTTATATAAATCCGAAAATTGATTTGTAGCAGTCAATACAATTGAAAAATAACACTTTTCAATTTTTCTAAAGGAATCAAAGATTTTTTTCATTTTTAAGAGGTTTTCAGATTTGAAGTGGATGCTTCAAGTTATCGGTAAATTCGAATCCTAAACCCGAGCAGCTGTTCAGACACGAGACCTTACGAAATTTGCTTAAAAATCAGTTCATGTGCTAAAATAACTATGTCCGATTTTACCAGATAAATGGGAGTTGTATAAAACTAAAGTAAATCCGTCAAAAGCGAAGGTTTTTTCTTTCTCACTCAAAGCCAAGCCATTTGTTTTTTGAAGCACAATTCGCTTTCATGTTTCAACTCAAAAGCGAAAGCGATTTCGCTTTTTGGGGCAGTTTGCATAGCATTTTCAAATTTCGGGATATTTGGATAGTGAGCTGCGCGTTTCAAATGGTATATTAATTTTAACAATTAACATTTAATTATTTTAACAACTGTTTTAACAATTAAAATTTAAAATCAGCCATGTTTTAAAAATTCTATGTTTTTCTACTTTTTTTCTGTCTTCGTCTTCCTATATGTTTCACCTAGATGTTCGAAATTTCATTCACCGCCCTGCCATATCCAATTTCTCAAAGAATTTACGAAAAGGTTTGCTTCAAACTCCACAAAATTTATGAAATTGCGAAATTTCCAGTTCAACTACGATCAATTTTCAAATTTTGAAGAATGCAGTGAAATTTCTCATTTTTGGTCTTCCAACAGCAAAATGCTGTTTCCATTCAGCTTTTCTACACAACGAACCAGTTTCACGGTATTTTATTTTATATCATTCTTTTGTAATTTACAATTATAGTACGGGCATGTGGAATTGGAAATTGAAAAGAGTGGACATGTCATTTTTCTTTGGAGAAGGGCACCGCGAGTCTTCTTTCCAAAAACAAAAAATCTAACTATTCTTGTGGTGAGTTTCTAATTTTTTTTAAACTCATTATTAAAATAATTTTTTTTCAGAATTTTTTCCCCAATGATATATGCTCTTTCATAATCGAAAGGTTTCCGAGAATCACAGATCTGGCAACTTATGGCCAAGACAGTATTTCACCTGGATACGAAGTTTTGAGAAATGTGAGTTTTTACTACATTACTACGTTATGATTTGGTTCTTACGGAATGAACAAATTATTGTTGATAAAATTCACGAAATCACTAAAACATTTGATTGTTCTAAACTTTTAAAATAAAATTACAAATTGTTTTAAAAAACATAAAATTTACAGTTTTTTATAGCTGTCGCCAAATTGAAATCATGCCAATAAAATTAGAATGTTCCAGTGATCCTCTGTTGAAACTGAAGTCCGTAGTCTAATCAGTAGACGACAGAGCATCATTTGCACATTTCCGCAATTAGCATATGATTTCATTTTGGCGACAGCTATAATATACTAATTTTCTGAAAACTTTTTCTGAAAACTATGTTACTATCGCAGGGAAACTATTGTATGCAAAAGGGTTTCTGTGGTGAATAAACCATTAAACTGATAACGCAATTTAGTCTGTTTCCAAATATAGGTCGGCCACTGTTGAACGGCCTTGAAATTTGGCTTCCATTTAACAACTGACGATCTGTTAACCACTTACGATTTGAAACATTGATGTGATTAGAAATAAAATAAGCGAAATATCTCAGTAAAAGAGGAATGCGAAGACAAATAAGCGAGCGCGGCGGGACCTAATGTACCATTCTTTAAGTTTTTTGGCCAAAACCGGTGCTGTTTTTTAGAAACACCATGCAAATTTTACGTTAAATGGTATTGTACGATACTACATTTAAAGGGTCAGTAAGGCGGGGGTTTTCATTTCATTTTCGATACGGTCGGAAATTATGCAAAATTACTATGCTATAGTCTATATCCAACGAAAGGATCGAAGGTTGGCGACTTTTAGCGACTTTCATATTCACCTGTATTTAACCACCGACGATTTGAAACATTGAAGTGAATAACCATAAAATGAAGGAAATAGCACTGTGAAAGGGGAGTGATTTGCAGACAATTGATTAATCGCGGCGGGACCTAATGTGCCATCCTTTAAGGTTTTGGCCGAAAACATGTGCCGTTTTTCGGAAACACACTATGAATTATTGTGTGAAAAAGCGAACCGCGATAGATGGGGTGGTTTGGATGAAGGGTTGATAAAAAGAGAACAAAACGTTTCTTTAGCTTGACATTCAATTCTTGAAAATCGAACAAGAAATCGCTTTGAAAATCTATTTATTCAAATTGACCGCTATTTTGTCAGAAACAAATACATAACCAAACCACCTCAGCCTTTACCGTATATTTTTGTTATAGACATAGGTTCACAGAAGAATGCGCAGAAGTATCAACCCGACCCGTTTCGGCCCGGTTTGTGAAGTTGAAGCCCAAACCGCCAATGGGGAAAATTTTAATGAAACTTGCAGCAACAAACGGCCTTGGGCCGCCTATCTGAGCGGCCGACGGCCGCAAACCGTAGCGGCGAGATTATAGTTTTCATAGATCGAGATCATAGATCATAGTCATTTTACGTTTATGTACGTAAAATGGCGTTTGAGCTAAAATGTTTTATGGGATTGTGTATAAAACTATGAAAAAATTTCTGACCAATTTTATTTTAGACATTTAAACTGCAGGACCATCTGCTAGATGTGAGGATGTTCGGAGATAACTGTCCCAGAGACTTCAGAAATATTGAAAATGTGAGGGTTTTCTCTTCATTTTATAATTTTTTTTTAAAATTTAAAAATACAAACAATTTTCTGAATCATATTTGAATTTCGCGCTCAATACACGCACACTCACACACTCACACACTCACACACTCACACACTCACACACTCACACACTTTTCTAGGTTTACATTGTGAATGCCCAAGAACTAACCCCAGTTACGTGTTTCTCCATCAAATCTTCAAGTATGACAAACATTCGAAATTCAAGAATAACGGCCGTCGAACTCATGCTCCAAATTCAGGTTTTTAAAAATAATTCAAACTTTGAGAAAAATTGATTTCAGCTTTGGACTGACGGAAAACAGTGGCCCACTCCTCAATATCAGTTTCGAGACTTGGAATATTTTGATTTCGACTACTTTGGCGACTTGATGTCTGCAAAATTTTCAAATGGAGGTTGGGGTCATGAAGATTGCCCTTCTGTGATTTTTAAATGGACTTTGACCAGAATTTGCGATCAACATGCAGTTCTCAAAGTTTCTCTCTGCATGGACGATGGGTATTTTTTTATTCTTGAACAGAAATAGAGAAGTTTTTTATCATTAAACGTTTTTATACTGTTCCAAGTTTTATGTCTACAGTACAGATGATTTAAAAGGGATCCATTTAAAATATTTAAAAGGGATGTAAAGCATTTCAATTTGAACTAATTTTTTTTATATGAATTAGAAATGGTTTTGTGAAATGTTTGTTTTTGCGTTTTTAACGATGAAATTGAATCCCTGCGCTTAAAATTGGTTTTACCTTATTTTAAAAAATTAGGTTAATTGAATTTTTCTCAAATTTCGCACGTCAAAAGCTACACTAACTTGTTAATTTAGTTCACGTGCCGATTTCCTAAGATTAAACCGAGTTCTTCAAATTTCAGTTTTTTATATCATGGCAAAATTCCATTTTTAATTTAAAACGTTTTTATTTTTTTTTCAATTATATGCATCCTGTTTTTGATGTTTCTAATAAAAAAAAATACTAAAGCTGTCAAATGTTGCATGCAAACTTTATAAAAATCTTTTTAGTAACTCTTTTGATCTCGTGCTAATTCCGGATGCTCCAGCTAAAACTATCAAATTTTTTAATCGCCTTTTAAACAATGTATTTGTTGGAATGTTAAAAAACTAACTATAAGTACTTCTGACGACATAAGTACAGTGCAATTGCTGAACTTTTTTTTACCTTTTACAATTTTATTAACCAGAAGCCGAAGCCCCGCTGCGCGGTGTTTGTCAGAAACAAATGTTTTTTTTTGATTTTTTTCAGACCATAGTCCATCTCTCGACTGTTAAGCAAAAATAAGTATTAAAAATAATGTTTTTTGTTTAATTTAGGATTTTATTGATTTAATATATTTTAATTATAAGTAAACGCAGCAACGTTTTTGGCTTAACAACTTTTAAGGCTTTGTTTTTAAATCTATGCAAAAAAAAATTGAAATTCTATTTTTTGAAAAGGTTTTTCCTATATTTTATGTTGTTATATTTTTAAAGCGAACTTATTAAAGTTCCATTTTTTATTCTTTCAAAAATGTTTTTGAATTTTGCGAAAAAGTTATTTAAAATTTTTAGATTGTTCCACAGTTTTACCTCAAACTCATAATTTCTCCACCTGGTGGTCGACTAATTTAAATTAATTACTTAATTACGATAGTTACGATAAATAAATAAAATAATAATTTATTTAATATATGGGGAGAAATAGTGGCGCTCGGCTGTGAAAACTTTGAAATCATCGTCACGGCTATTCTTCAAATTAGCTAACGAGAGCGATTTTTATTCAGATTCATAAACTAGTAATTTTGATAAAAACCTACTTTTTTTACAATTTTTCTACAAAGTTTCATTTTGAGTACAATTGGCGCACATTATGTGATCAAATTTTTTGTTGGCAAGAATTTTTTTTAGATCAACTCTATGTTACTCTTATCCCAAAAATAGATTGATTGAATGCGTGCCATAGTAAATCAAGGCGAAGCAATCATAAATAAAGTAACATTTTAATTTAAGTTAATGTTGATTTAACAATTTTTAATTTAAGTGAACTTTGGGTGAACAAACTTTGAGGCTTCGTTTTTCAAAAGGTATTTCTCCAAAATTGTCTCGTTTATATTAATTTAAATTTGATTCATGTTGTTTACAGGAAAAAATGCAAAAAGAAATTTCGCGCCAAACCGATTTTTTAATTATCCTTTTCCATGTTTCATGCATTCGTGAACAAATTTTTCATACGACTGAAGCCTGGTTCAGTAATGCTTTGTGTTTTTGTAAAGCTTAATAGATTTTTTATAGCTTATCAATTCAATTAAAAAAATTATAATCTTTTATGTCTTAAATTTCCAACAACTGACGTTAAAAAAATGGGCGATGAGATCTCCCCAACTGGAAATTTGCTAATCCAGCGCGATTTTGTTCCATATTCAGAAACAAATACTTTTTTTTTTAATATAAACCTACTTTTTCATTACAAATAAATCACAAAGTTACATTTCAGTGCAATTAGTGCACACATGATCCAATTTTTTTGCTTGAAAAAAATTAAAAACTATTTTTTTAGATCACCTCTATGTTATTCTTATCCCCAAAAAGGATTTGATCAATTCGAGCCCTAGTAATTCTCATTGTCCCAGTTTAGAAAAAAACATTTAAAAAAATATTAAAATTTAAGTTTATTTTAAATTAATAATTGTTTTTCAAGTCAAAATTGGATGAACAAACTTTGAGGCTTCACTTTTAAAAAGTTATTTTTCCGAAACTGGAAAAAATCTTGTACGCAACACAGCTTGATTCGCAAAATGTTTTTAATGTTTTGATTTTGTAAAAATAAATTTGATTCATGGTATTAACAAGAAATTAATGCAAAATAAAATTCCGCCAAACTTATTTTTCCGATTTTGTATTACCTTTTTTCCATGTTTCATGCATTCGTTAACAAGATTTTCTTACGCCACCGATGGTCTTGCATGGGTGAGCAAAAATTTTTGCTAAAAGAACACTTTAGCTTAAGTTGTTTTTAGTATTTAGCTTTATCAGTTCAATTAAACTACTTTATAAATTCATATTAATTGGAGAATTACTAACTACTGACGTAAAGTGAGCAATGGGTGATGAAAATAAAATCAAATAAAATTCAAAAATTTTTTTTATATAAGTAATTTTTCTAGCAATTAGTCTCCGCCCACTTGTATTTTATAAAAAAAATTAATGGATAAAATTACTTTCTAGTAGTTTTGAATGACACAACAATAACTTAAAAATAGTTTGTGCTAGAAACATGATAAAAATGTTTATATTTTTCAAAAGTTATTTTTTTCAATTTTATTCTTATTTTCCATGTTTCATACAAACTTTCTTACAAGGGGCCGTGATAGGATCAATTCATTTCTGGACAAGAAATTTAAATTAATTAGTTAAGTGCGAAAATTACTCGAATTAATCATTCAGTTAAAATTAGCAGGTTTGAGAAAATCGTCACAACGTGTCTTCAAATCAACCCGAGCGATTTTATTTCAGATCCAGAAACTTACAATTTTATTAGAAAGTTAGTTTCTCAGTTAGACGCCGATTGAGAAAACCACATTACAAAGTACAATCTTTTTTATTAAAAAAAAACAAAACATAAAAATTACTTTCTAGGTCACCTATCTGTTATTTACAAGTGCGAGCCATAGTCAAATTGAATTTTACTGTACAAGAGTTAATTAAAAAATTGTAATTGTTCTTAATCGTATTTTTGATCTATGTTAATTCATAAATTTTAATTTAATTGGACTTGGAAATCTTTTATGAACAAACTTTGAGGCTCAATGTTAGTTTTAAAACTTGTCTTTTTACAAAACTTAAACTTTCTTTCAGTACGCAATACGGCGTGATGCGGAAAATGAGTTCAATATTTTCGCCTTTTTCCAGTTCAAATTAGATTCATGATGCTAAAAAATTCTTCTTTAATTAATAATTTAATTTTCCGATCTTTATTTGTTTATTTTTTCCATGTTTTATGCACACATTGACGCAATTGTACAAAAACCCAGACGTTATGTTTCCATGCAGCATTGGCGATTGCTGAAATAACAAAACTTCAAATTTTTTGAAACATTTGTTTCCCATTTCTATTTTTTACGCATTTGTTTACAGATTTTTCTTAAAATCACGATGTTTTACCGTCTGCCTTGATATTTAACTGAAAAAACACCTTATTACAAAATATTTGTAAGCGTCTTTTTTCCTGGTGAATTTCCAACTGAAAAAGAGAAACGGGGGTTGAGATCTCACCAACTGGTTGTCGACAAATCTAAATTAATTACTTAATTCAGATAATTTTCTTAAAAAAAGACTAATTGAGGAGAAGAAGGGACTTTTTTTGTAAACAAGAAAAAATGATTTCCCGCCACACTTAAGTTTTCGATTTTTCATTTACCTTTTTTTTTCGATTTTTCATTTACCTTTCAAGTTTTTTTTTAAATCCATATGATCACGCATGGTTCCGCTGAAATTTCGCTAAAAAATACTTTCGTTTCAGTTGTTTTTAGTGTTGAATATCATTTCAAATAAAAAATCTTTATAATCTTCTATGTCCTGGTAAATTTCCAACTACTGACGTAAAAAGAGGAACTGGGGATGAGATCTCGGCACCTGGTGGTCGACAAATCTAAATTAATTACTTAATTATCATAATTAGTTGAACAACTTACTGAGCAGGAGTAGGGACAGTTGGCCTTTAGCCAGTCGTCACAGCTGGTCTTCAAATTAGCTACCCAGAGCGGACACTGAAAAATAGGTATTTTATATAAATGTATTTATTTTTAGGATAAATCGCTGAACTTAATTGAAAGGTTACAATTTTCGTTAAAGAACAATAAAATTGTAACCAATTAAAAAAATTGTTTTTGAAAGAGTTATATTTTCAGTTTGACGCCGATTGTTGATCTGGTCGGAGTACGCAACACGGCGTCAGGCGGAAAATTTATTCACCTTTTTTCTATAACATTATTTCTTTGAAGTTCGCGAATATACAAACCAAAAAAAATTTTTTTTTTTTAATTTTTTGAACAACATATTTTTTCACTTCCATGTTATTATAATCCTGGAAAAAGATTTGCTCACAGGGAGTCATAATGTATGACATCTTTTGTGAAAAAAATAGAACAAAACTTTAGATAATGCTAATTTAGTATTTTTGTAAATAATAAGTAAAATATATTTAAACCAACCACTTTTTTTCGTTTTTTGATAAAGGACAAAGCTTGATAAAAGATTTTTTCAAATGTTTTGCTTGTGAAAGGTTGAAAAATGCAAAGAATTGTAGTTTGTCCCAAAGTAAAAACACATTTTCCGAAAATAGTTTCATTTTATATCCTTAAAAAAGTTTTTGATTCCGATTTTTAAGATATAATTGTTAAGTCTTTGTTTTTTTAAACATATATTTAAACTATGTTAATTATTGAGCACTATTACAGCTATCTGATAAACAATTTTCCATAAGAAAAGTCTTATGATTAATATTTTTTTATTCAGCGCGCAAGTAGTTTTTTGAACACTTGTTTTTCACCTCAATGTTTTTTACACATAGAAAAAGATTTGCTCAATGGAACCACAATACATTTGTAAAGTTATTAAATAAAATACTTTACATAATAACAATTTTTAATTTATTGTTAGTTCTTTTGTAAATAACAAAAAAAAAATTTAAGAAAACCACTTTTTCTTTCTATTTCTAACAATAAGATGTAATGAAAAATACCTGTTTTTTTTAAATTTTTATTTTTTGTTTGAACGTTATTTATATGTGTTATAACTAGTGTGTTACTGCTTTTTACAATTAATTTTCAAAATGCTATTGAAGGAAAAAATTTTTAATGTGGCCAATATTGTTGTTTTAAACTAATGTATTCAAGAATCGGAAAAGTTAATGTTCGTTTTTCCCAGTTTGCGCCGCGGGATTATGTTTCTGAAGATCTTTATTAAACTTTAAATTGTTTTTCCAAATTTTACTTACATACTTCCCTGTCGGCATCGGCGCAAGGAACCACGGCATCTGCAGGCACAACCATGAAAGATCTCAGGATGAAAAGCCCAATTATAGGAATCAAAGCAGCTGATGACTGAAGCTCATTCAGAATATAGAGAAGGAGGTTCATTGCTGAAAAAGTGTTGTATTTGCCTTACATATAAAGTTATAAAAATACCAATAATACAAACATTCATCCCTGAAAATAGTGGTTTCGTTTTGCTTACTCAATTAGAGGCAATTAAAGGAGATTTATTAAAAGGGTGTTGTTTGGTGTTAATTTGGTAATTAGAGGCAATATAGAGAATTTAATTGCTTGAAAAATTTCCAATATTTCAATTGCTTAATAAGAGGTTATTAAAAGAATTTCATCGCTTGAAATGAATTGTTTTTGTTGTTGTTGTGCTTTTAATTGCCTAATTAGTGGTAATTTAAAATTTGCTGCAATTGTGTTGCAAATGTTTTAAATGCTGAATTAGAGGAGTTTAAAAGATATTGCTTGAAAAGAGTGTTTTTTGTCGTTGTTATTTTAATTGTAAAATTGGAAGTAATTAAGAGAAACTCATTTCGGAAAAATTGTTTTTGTTTTAATTGCTCAATTATAAATAAAAAAATTAAATGTCGAAAAAGTGAAACGTTTGTACTTTTTTGCCTAATTATTGGCAATTAAGATGGAGATTCATAGCTGAAAAGAGTTGTGTTAGTTTTAGAAAGAAATTTTTAAAAAAAAATATGTCAGGATGTCAAATAGTGTTTTTTTTTGTTGCTTAAATTGCTCAATTAGAGATGCTTAAAAGAGATTCATAACTAAAAAAAATAAATTGCTTTGTTTTAATTGGTTTTTTGAACAACAGGTTGTTTTGGTTTTGAATGTTTAATAATAGATAATTAAGAGAGATTTATAGTTGAAACAGTGCGAAATTTGTTTATATTACGTAATTAAGGGTTTTCAAAAATTTATTGCTGAAAAAGTGTTGTTTCGTTTTAATTGGTTTATGTGAGGTAATTAAACGAGGTTAATTGCCGAATACAAGTTTTTATGTTTTACTTGCCTTTTAATGGTAAATAAGTAAGTTTTTTTTGCTGACAAGGAGTTTTTTGTTTTTGTTTTAAGGGCCTAATTAGAGGTAATTAGGAGAAACGTTCCAATTAGCGCCTTGTCACGAAAGAAAGACGATTAAATGAAGTCGGAGCGAGAAGGCTAAATCTGTTTTGTGCGCCGTCAAATCCGCGACGGAGGAGGCAACAACCAGTTAGATTGCATCTACTCACCACTGCCACTACCACTGCCACTTCACAAAACCAAGCAATTGATTTAATTATAAGGGGAAATGAAAATTGTTTTTTTAATGGCAAATACAAGTTAATTACAAAAATAAAAAGGGTTATTTGTTATTTTTTGGAGTGGGTAATTGAACCGCATTTGAGGAAATTATACCACTATTTTTAAAGAAACCTAGAAAGACAGCCAATTTTTGCAAATTTCAGTCAGCAGCAAAAACAGACAGGAATTTGCCTTGTTTTTAGAACATTCATACAATTTTTCAGACAACCCTTCTATTTAACATTTTTTCCAGATATTCAAAAAAAATTCCATTTGGACTTGTATGTTTTGAAGGGTTAGCATAAAAAACGAGAGATGGGGATGAATGTTAAGATCCCTTTGGATGTTTTTTAAAAACTTGGCTTTAACTCCATAATAAATTGTTTTTAGACGCTTTAGGCTAAGGTAGTTAGAAAGCTTTAAAAAAAAAGAACAACTTGTTTCTTTTCAATCAAATTAAAATTACGGTTTTTAAGGAAGAGTGTGGGTTTTTCTTGTTGTTTTCAAAGTTGGCATGGATGTTTTGTATGGTACCCATTTTGTTGGAAAAAATACGAAAATATTACGGATCCTGAATTCAAAATACGAACTGCCTAGATTAAAGAACTTTTCTTTTAAATTAGCGGATCATTTTTTTTAAATCCATAGAAAATCAAAATAACATCCTAGTTGACTTGGATGTTTCGTAAACTTTGGATAAAAAACGAGAGATGACCATTCATGCTGGGATACTTTGTGTACTGAAGCATAATTTATACGAAATTTGTAAACAGAAGGTATTTGCTGATCATAGAATTAAAAAAATATCTTAAAAAGTTGATTTTAACAATTAATTTCATAACAAACCGTTTTTAAACGTTAAATTAGGTCTATTCCACGATTTAAGAATTATTGACATGAAAACAGAAAACTTCGAAATTCAAAAAAAAACCTAGTTGTCTTGGATGTTTTGTACGGTTCGGATGAAAAAGAGAAATGAAGATGGATGTTTGAAACCTTTTAACGTTGAAGCATAATTAGTGCGAAATTTGCAAAACGAAGGTTCAAAACATTGAAAAATGATATTTTTCATAAATGTTACCAATGTGACTGTGATGTTTTGTAATGTTAGTATAAAAGTTCAAAGAGCTGAAAAAGTATTATGTGCGTTGTCTTTAGAAACCTAACTCATCCGAAAGAAACTAAAAAAACGTGTTGTCATAGTAATATTGTCATAGTATATTGCCAATGTATTTTCTAAAAAATATTATTTCTTTTGTTCCAGTCAAAAATTTTTTGAACGACTGATTTCATAAATAAAATTTTCAAGATGACTTCGATGTTTTGTGTTTCAAAAATATATTTCAAGCTGACTATAGAAACACTCTGAGAGAAGATAGAGTGCGTCGGCTAATAAGCTAATGAATTTTAAAAAATTACAAATTTGTTAAAAGTACGTTTATTTTCTAGTACGATAAACTAATACATATTTTTTTTCAAGTTAAATTTAATTAAACAAAATTTTAATTGACCAAAAACTTAAAACACAATATTTTTCGAGATATATTTTTTTCTAATTTAATTGTGATGTTTTGTAATGTTAGCATAAATTTTCAAAGAAATGAGAAAATATTACGTGGCTTTCTTCGCCCTCAAAAACCTAGCTTGATCGAAAAAATCTCAACAAAAAACGTGTTTTGTTATAGTGAGTTTCCAAAAAAGAGTCAACGAAAATTGGCATTTCCTAAAGGACAGGTACATTTGGTCCCGCCGCGATTTTTCTAATTGTCTGCGCACTCCTCTTTTACTGTGCTGTTTCGCTCGTTTAAGTTCTTTTTATTTCAATGTTTCAAATTGGCAATGGTTAAATAAGGGTAGATATCAAGATAATTGAAAAGTCGTCGATTCTTTGTCGGAAATGGACTATAAAACTTGAAAAACAAACAAACAAACAAACGTATAGTCCGTTTCCAAAGGACGGTGTTCGACTTTCAGGCAATTTTGAAAAATGACACGTATTTAACCAAAAAAGGTTTTAAACATTGAACTGAACAAAGATAGAATGAGCGAAAGAGCACTGTAAAAGAGGAGTGCGCAGACAAATAACAAAGATCGTTGCGGGACCAAAGGTACCTAGTCCTTTAAAAATTGTGAAAATCCTAGCCCATTCTTTGGAATTGGAGTGTAATAGTTTTTTAAATGTACGTTTGATTGTTTCTAAAAAGATAAACTAATATATGTTTTGGTTAAAGTTAAATTTGATTAGAAAAATTTTTAATAGACCGAAAGGTGGTAAAAAAGTTGGTTCAGGATAAACTTGGTTTCAAAAGAAGCAAATTCTCTAAAAATAAAGTCTAAAAAGGCTTGGCCAATTATTGGCAAGGGATAAATGCACAACGAAAATAAATATACAAACGAAAGAAAGACAGCATCTGTTTTTTTCTTGTGTTGTTTGGTTAAATAAATGTTTTGGGTTTAGCATTAAAGCAAGCTAAAAAAGACATTTTAAGACATAAGTCTAGAGAACTCTAACGAATTTCATAATAAACATTAACATTGAATTCTAGAATTAACGTTTGTATAAATCATAAACCAAAAACTTTGCCATATATTTCACCTAGTGTTAAGTTCATAAATTTTCATTATGTCGTTTCCTAAAAAAAAACTTTTCCGCGTTTCCAAAAAAGGAAGACGGACCTTTCTCAAAGACTGGGAACATTGAGTCCCACCGCGATCATTTATAGTTTGTGACAAACCAACTTCCAAACTACTTTTATGTTGTTCCTGGAGTAAAGCGTGCAATATAGGATACTCAGACCACGTACGCAGCCAAAAAGGCAGAAGTTGACTTCAAAAAAGCAAGTATTTATTAAGACAATCATATGCGAAGAAGATTTGCTTGTGAGTCAATAAAAAAACCACAGTAACGCACCAAAATGCGGAAGGGAACAACTGCAATCAGCCAGATATAAAACAAGCGATGTCACAGCGGAAACCTGAGGCAATCAAATGAATAGGCTGAGTTCTTTATCGGGATCGATGTAACAAGGTCAGAGTTTGCCGTTCAGCGAGAATAAAAGACCTGTCAGCTGGTTTTCGATCGGAGCGCAGTGTTTGGCGCGCGTTTTCGAATGGCAGCGACCTCCGACCAGCCGGTTTCCGCGCCGTAAGCCGAGAATGCTCGAGAGCGAAACGGCACGGCGGAGGCAATGGGGTGGAGAGAGGGGAGGAACGCGGTTCTGCCGACTGAAAGGCAAATGAACGCTTTTTCTTAAGTTTTATATTTACATTCATATTTTTTATTAAGATTTGATTAATCTGTTCCATAATTGTGGAAATTATCAAGATTACTTAAACTTTTTTGTTATCCTGGTAATTTACGGTTCCCTGGAATTTACAGAAAATAACGTGAACTTGTACCTTAACCTTAACCTTAACCTTAACCTTAACCTTAACCTTAACCGTAACCTTAACCTTAACCTTAACCTTAACCTTAACCTTAACCTTAACCTTAACCTTAACCTTAACCTTAACCTTAACCTTAATTTTAACTTTAACCTTAACCTTAACCTTAAGCTTCAAGCATAACCTCGACCTTACCCTTGACTTTAACATCCAAGTTACCACTAACCTAACCTTTACTTTATTCGAAAAGTTAACCTTAACTTCAACCGTAACTTCAACGGTTGAAGTTAAGATTTTAGCCTAAGTGTCAGTCTAAACGTCAACCCCCATTTCAACCATTAACTTAATTTTGACCTTAACGCCCAATTTTAATTAAACTTAATTTCAGCCTTACCTTTAACAACCTAAACTTTAAGAGCTGTAGTAAACTAAAGCACAACGTTAACATTTGTCTTAATTTTAACCGTAACCCCTATTTTAACCTTAAACCTAACTGAAAGTAACCTTAACCCTTATCGCAACCAAATTTTTGTCAAATACTTATGAAAACGTAACTAACTAAACAAGACAACTAGACAACAATAGTATTTCAATTCCCGTTTAGTTAATCTTTAAAACTAAAACATTGATTCAATTTATAAAACAAATACTTTTTATCATGGAATGTTTCTTTAGCAGAACTCGCTTAAAAAACCTTTAATAGAAAACGTCAATACAAGCTACATTTAAATTAAGAAACGCTCTTTGGCAGCAGTTAGGCGGCATATGCGACGGGACGAATGGGAGTCATAAACATCTGCCAATGTAATTCGGAAACAAGTTGGGAGGCGAAGGTTATTAGATACTCAGGGGCTGGGGGTATCGACTTCGATGGGAATAGAAGTTTCAGGCTTCGCTTCTGGCTTCGTTTCACGCTTCTGAAGCGACTGAACTCCAACACTTCTGAAGGCGTCTGAGTTAAGGGTTCGGTAGTAAGCGACGGCCGAAAGACGATCGTTTTGTTCTTCAGCAGCATTTTCAGCTCGTTTGGACATCCAGGCCAGCCAGAGGGCGCCGATGAACAACATGTCGACTGAAAAATGATTTTTTTTTAAAAATCGTAGTGTCGATTGGTTTTTTGCGGAACCAAAGGTACCTAGTCCTTTAAAAATTGGGAAAATCCTTGCCCATTCGTTGGAAATTTAGTATAAAAGTTTTAACCAGAAACGTTGACTTCAACACTTCAACAACTTTTAATCTAAGCATAAGATTTGTCGAAACATTTACCTTAATCCTAACGTCAACCTGAACTTTTCTTTTTTTTTCCTTAGTTTAAACTTTTAACCTTAATTTAAATAATTACCTTAACCTTTTGACTTCTTACTCATGACGAATTTAAACATTTACTTTAACTTAAACTCAAACCTGAAACACTTAAATTTAATCCGACACTTAAAGTCAACGTAAATCTCAACTTTAACCCGAACACAACTTTTATCTTCACACCTTAATCTTAACTTTACCTTAAAGGGACCGTCAGGGGCCTTTTTGGATTGGAAATGAATGGTATGCTAATCGAGTCATTTCAATTGAAATCATTTTCCCGAACACCGCTCCAGCCAACGGCCGTGCGCAAAATGCTTGCCAAGTCTTCATTAGCATACGATTTGGAAAAGGCCCCTTACGAACCCTTTAATATATCTTTTGAATTTTAAAACTGAATGTGTTACCCAAATACAATTGAAAAAATCCATTTTTCTTCAGATTAAATTTAAACATTGCAGCGAGTTAAAATCTTTATAATTTTTTGTTTGCTTTTTTTGGTATAAGTAGTGAAATAATGGAAACAAAATATCTATTTATCAGGAAGTTAGAAGTTAAGGTTAAGGTTAAGGTTAAGGTTAAGGTTAAGGTTAAGGTTGAGGTTAAGGTTATGGTTGTCTTTAAGGTAAAAAAAAAACTTCGAACCCACCAAATCCCATCACCCTTGTATAAACATGGGCATCTTCAGCCGTGCAGAGAAACCAACTACTATGTTTAAGTTCAAAAATTCGCAGATAGAAAGAAACTCCACACCTTAGAAGCTGTAAATTTTATTTTTTCATAGTTTGGTGATAAAAAATACCGTAGTCATAAAAGCAGCTAGAAGTAGATTTTCTTTTCCAATGTGAACTCCAATTAATGCTAAAATTGTGAGAGAGATCTGAAATTTTGTATTGTTTTTCAATGAATTTTAAATATTTATTTTAAATTGAATTTTAAATAAATATTAGTTTACCGTGAACAAGTGGAGAAGCCAATAAGACACTACTATGAGGGCATTATCGTCGTAAAAATCGTTTGGGTTTGTTTTGCATCGGCTTCGTAAAGGGACTGTTTCAATCAATGTGATTGCGATAATGAGAAGACCCATGAAGTAGGCAAAACTCTGAAAATTGTAACAAATAGTGAAAACATTTAATTAAAATATTTCAATTTAAAATTTTTTTCTTAAATTTTGCAAAAAAAACATTTTTGCACATTAATGAAAACTTAAATGTTTCAAACATTTAGCAAATAAAATAAAATAAAAATTTTCTGATTTTCTCGCCAATCTACGATTCTACGAATAAACCACAAATCACGTATGCTTTTGTAGTTTTGTAGTTGTGTAAGGAAAACGTTTTCTTTTAAGCTAGAAAAAATGTTTAGCATTTCCTTCTAACCATCATATTACAGGAGAAATAAAATTGAATTTAGTAATCACACTTAAATTTGTGGAGACTTTTCTTTAATGAAACTGACTTTTTTTAAACATTTTCACAAACGCAAAAAAGCAAACGAAATTGGGTATTTGCAAAAAAATGAAATTTGTTTCCTAAAATTCCTATGAAATCTATTTAGTTTTTTCTAAAAATGTAAACGGTAATATTTTATAAAAGTGTTGCCCAAAAATACTTAATGTTGGTTTACAATGTTTCCAAACAATCAAACAAGTTCGAGTAATAAAATTTTTGTAGTAAAAATGTCCTGTAAAAGACAAAGTGTAATTTTTCTATTTTGCTTAAAAGCTAGTTTTTTTAAAACTTAAAGACTGACTGAAGCTAATTTTTTCAACTAACTCAGGACATTGTTTCATTTAAAGTTCTGCATATGAAGCAACTCTAAGAACTGTTAGTGTCTGAAAAAAGACTCCGAAAATTTAAATAAAGTAATATACTGACACATTTTACTTTTTAAAACTTTTTTAAACAAAATACTTAAAAAAAAAGATTTGAAACAAGTTGATATTTTTTGGGAAACTGATGATTTCTGACGTGAAAAAATCCCGGAAAACATTTTTAAAAAATTTAAAAACAGCAGTTACAATTTTGGGAATAAAACAGCAATTTTCTAAAACAAAGCCAATGTTGCAAATTGTTGACAACTAAAATAAAAGTTTGGTTTCCCATTAGAACCTTAACCGTGTTTCAACCAGATATCAACAATTTTCAATCTTTTAAAATGATGTTAATATACAGAAACATTGATGTTACACAAAATTGACTATTTTTTAAATGTGTTTGTTCAGTGAAAATCGTGAAATGAATATAACACTATGGTTTGCTTATATATTAAAAACTGCCAACGCACGAAAAGAAGAATTTTTCTTTCAAAGAAAAAGTTTTTGGATTTTTTAAAATACATTTCTTAAAAAAGTGAAAAAATTCTATGCTTTATCAAATCAAAAACTTTATTTTTTATTGCGACGACAATATTAAATAAAGATTTTTGGCTTTGTCGAGTTTAAAAATATTATATTTATATAATTAAAACAAAAGAAAAAATACCGATTCAAAAATTGTAAGAACTACCTTCAAATTTTAAAAATTTAAAGAACTACAGACAAAAGCTAATTTTTTCAACTAACTCAGTAAATTGTTCCATTTAAAGTTTTACATCCGAAGCTCTTCTAGGAACTGTTTATAGATTTCGAAATAGACTGAAAAGATGAGTAAAGAATTAAACTGACACATTTCACTTTAAAACTTTTGTAAACAAAATAAGTTTTAAAAAAGCTATTGAAAAAAAAGTTGAAAATCCTTATTTTTTTGAGAGTCTGAAGACTTCTGGTGTAAATTTCCGGAAATAAAAATAAAAGTTGAAAACCGTACAACGTATGTGGTAGAGAAATCAGTTATTCACAAATTTTTAAAATGATCGAAATTAAAAGAAACATTGGTGTTCCGTAAAATCGACTTTTTATGAGAACCATAAAAGTATTTTTATGGTTCTTTTTTATGAAGAAATTTTTTTAAAAAGTTTATTTAAAGAAAGTTCAAAACATGTCAATGTTTTATGGGAACAGTTTGTTCAGTAAGACGGTCTATCAATCTTTCATAAAGATTTTTCGCTTTGTTGAATTTAAAAAAATGGTTACAATTTTACATATAGAAAAGAAAACAGCTGATTCAAAAAGTTAAATAACTACTTCCTTATTTTAAAAATTTAGAGAACTACTAACAAAAGATAATTTTTTCAACTAACTCAGGATATTGTTTCATTTTAGGTATTACTTCAAAAGCAATTCTAGGAATTGATCGTGTCAGGAAACAAGTATGAATAAAGTTAATAACTTTAATATTAAACTTTTGTAAACAATGTAAGTTTAAAACAAAACTATTGAAACAAGTATAAAAAATGATTTTTCGAGAAAGTGAGGATTTGTGGCGTGAAAAATTTCCGGGCAAAAACAAAAAAAAACTTTAAAAACTGTACTTTCAATTTTGTGTTAAACGGCAAATTTCTAAAACAAATTCGATGTCGCAAACTGTAAGAAAATCAAATTAAAATTATGCTTAACATTAAAGAATAAACGGTATATCTTGAAAACAATCAAAATTGTTCTATATGTTTAAAATTTTAATTCAGAGAGTCATTGATATTATGCAAAATCAATTATTTTTTAAATGAGCAAGGTGAAAGTCATAAAAGAAATAATACTACCTGGTGGTCTTTTATATTAAAAACTGCCCATAATGATAAGAAGAAATAAAAAAAAGTTGGTTAAAAAAAATTTTTTTTCAAATTTTTTTTTTACAACTTTTATTACTAACTCAAATCAAAAACGCAAATCAAAAGGCTTCAAAAAAAAGGAAAAATCAAAAGGCTAACTCAAATCAAAAACGGTTCTGATAATGAGATGGTTCTACGAAGATTGATTTTTCAGCTTTTTTGAGTTAAAAAAGAATTCTTACAATTTTACATTAAAAAAAGAAAAGTAAACTTACCATTGGTCCCTGTAAACGACACATTTCTCCTAGAAATTTTAGGAGTTCGGGCAACTTTTCCTTTCTAAAAGCGCCTTTTGTGCCCCGTCTGGCGCCAATTTGTGAATAGCTCCTTTGTGCTTCTTTTTAATCATAAAAGGAAAAAGACAACTCATCAAATTGGTTGAATTGGGAAAGAAATTCGACTTTTCAAGGCAATTTTGAAAAAGTTGGCTTTAAAAAAAGGTTTTTTGCGTTAAAATATATTTAAAAAAATAATGTTTAAAAAAATTAAAGTTTTCACAAATTTCAGGCAAAAACAAAAAAATTTAGTTTTGAAAAATTTCTCCACATTCAAATTTCCCTTTTTTTGCTTGAAACATTAAAAAAACAGAATTTTAGATACGTACAAGGAAATTTAATGCAGTAGGTTATTAGGCTTTTAGACTATAATTTTTCAATTTTTTTGAAATCTAATTTTTCTATGTTTTTTTTTAAATTCCTAAGACAGTTGTTATAATCTTTCATTAAAAATTTCACAAAGGGGAGTATGCTTTTTCAGAAATTGTTTTGTGCAATTTAATAAGTTTAAAAAAGGAAGTCAGTGTTTCACGTTTTTGCAGAAAACAATCTTAGGAGCTTGAAAGTACTTCTTCGTCCTTGAGATTGCATCATTTTGCACATTTTTTTCCTTGTAAACATTATTTAAATACCTGATGCTATTAAAAATAAATAAATACCTAAATTTGTTGAAAACGAAACCTGTTAAGGTCGTGTGTTTGGAAAAGTTTAGCATTTGTTTTTATGTATTTTTTAAAAGTATTTTAAAACTTTTGATTAACTTGAATTCTAAAATTTCACACAAAAGAGGCAATTAAAGATATTATGAAAAATTCGGCGAAAGAATGAGGAAGAATCGAACTGATTAAAAGTTTTAAGAATAATGTAATTTTCGAGAAACAGTGAGATAACAAAAAATAAAAAGTGAAAAAGTTCCACGGACAACAATTTACACGGACAACGTAGGTCTCAAGAGAAATGTAGCAATACAAATGAAACTCTTTTAGTTCAAAATCGTTTTGTTCCCTAAGGTGTGAAAAAAAAAGCATTACAATTTCTTTTAACATTCTTATTAACTTCCAACCACTAACAGAAAATGGTGTTTTCTTTTTGCAAAAAATTTTTTTCAAATAAGCGTCACGGAGCATTCATCACTGCAATAAAGTTTTTTTTAATGCAAATAAATAAAAACATGTATACAAAAATTAACTGTGATTGTGGCGAGATGAGGTGAACGGATTAAATAACCTCAAATATAAAAAATATCGAAAGCTGATAAAACATTGAGGTGAAGCAAGTTTATTAAAAATAGTTTAGGTACAAACAAAAAGGATCTTTATACCAATTCGAAAAAAAAGTAAAATAAAAAAGCGTTTGCTAAAATGTGCTTTTTCTGAATATAGAGCAAATCACTTTGCTTTGCAACTCTTCATGAGATCGTAGGTAATGAATCCAATAACCAGCTCTCCTGAAATAACTATTGCGAAATATTATTCAGGAAAACTACCGATCAAAACAAAGACTCCGTGCAAAACATGCCAGTAGGTGAAGTTGTTGAAAATTTCTTGAAATTCTGGCGATCCATTTGAGAAAGAAAGCAGATGATTACCAAGAAGAAGTAGCACAGCGTAGGTAGAAATCAGTGCGATGATTCTAAGTATCTGAATTTTCACGGTTTTAAAAAGTTGGGAAAAAATGCAAACTCTTCGATTTTTCTTAATTATACGGCAAAATTTTCAAAAATCAAATGAAAAAATTTATAGACATTCAATGTTTTAAATAAAACTTTCAAATGGTTTTTCCATTTTTGGCAAAATTTTCACTAAATTCGGTTCTTCTCAAGTTCTTTTTTTTGTAAACCATTATAGTTGCAACCTAAAATTTCAAACGTTTCAAAAACTGATAAAAACCTATTGGCAAAGTTATCATAACTTCGAAAACATTATTTGTTTAGATATTATGTTTCAAAAATCAATTTTTTAGTATTAAAGAAGCGTAGGTTAAAATTAGGCTCCACAACGTTTTTTTCAAACATATTTTATTTACATGAAAGTAACACCGTTAAATTATTCGGACTCTAACTAAGAAATCCTTATTGAAAAAATTAATTTGGTTAAGTTTGAACCGAGTAATTCAAGTTTGAATGGTGCACCCCAAGGCGGCATATTCTGACCTGGCCGTCGCTGCTGATGGAAGGCCACGCCCACTTTCGGCGACTGTCACGAGCAGCCATCGCTGCATTTTCGGTTGATATGGCTTCGTTTTCACAGAAATCGGGGTAAAATAGCAAGGAATCGATCACCTAACAGTGAAAGATCAATAATTTAATTAATATTCATAAATAGACGGTGAAATACTCCATTTTAACTCTCAAAGAGTCCCCAGAAGGTATAAAAGCGCTTTCTTTTGTTAATTTGTGTCCTATGGCGTAGAAAAAACGTTTTTATAAATTTATTATACCATTTAAGAATATTTCATGCAGGAAAACCACCGAAAATGAGCTTTTTCACCCAAAAACTCTAAACTCGGGAGATTTGGCAAGCTGCCAGTCGTGACTGGGGCGCGTTTACCGCATATTTTGAAGCAAAAATGGAAGAAAATTCAACTTTTAAAGTGAATTGTGAAAAATCGGCAATTTAAAATCTTTTGTTTTTGTTATTAAAAATAAATACATAGCAAATATAATATATTTTTATAAACACATCTTGCGTTTGCGCTTTACAACGGCATGTTTAAAGTGATTGAATGTCTTTGTTACCAACGCTGTTACATTCAAATGCTCGCCAAACACAGAGTTCTGGATGAAATTTATCATTTAATGTACTTTTCATGACCGCATTAGCATAGTTTTTTAATATAATTACTGAAAGCTAGAGGGTATCGCTGAAATTTCTGAGATAAAACGCGTTTTATGGAAGGCTGAAGTGTGTCTACTTTGAAATTATACCACAAAAAATCGGCAATTTGAAAATGAGGTCACCTAGTTTTAAAATGATCCAAATTATTTAAAGTTTCATTTGCAATGCTGAAACGCAGCGTTTGCCACTTGTAAACACGTTTTGCAAGCAAAAAACTGATTTTTTCGACTTTGAGGCGGAGTATCACATGTTTCAAATTTTTCCCTGCCAACAAACGGTACACAATTCGAAAGATCGTCTCTTTTTGTCCAATATTCCATTTTCAAAAGTCGAAAAAGTTCGCATTTACGCGTTTTGATGGGGTAGGCCCAGGATTTGCCTCCCTTTCGGCGCCGAAAAGTGGGCGGGGCTGCGGTGCCTAGTTAAAATCAGTGCGATGATTATTAGTATCTGATTTTGAAATTTTAAAAAAGTTGAAAAATTGCAAACTTTAAGACTTTCCTTAATTATACGCGTCTCGGAGAATTCATCACTCTTTTCAAGTGTTTGTTTTTTTAAGTTCAGGCAATACTCAAATAAATAAAAACATGTGAAGACAATTTTTTATATACAAATCTCGAACGGTTGTTTCCGAAATATAAACCATTTAAGCCATTTTTGGCACTTTCAAATTCAATTTTAATTAAAAATCGGCTTTTTTCAATTTATTATTCAATGCCGATTTAAATGTAGTTTTTGAGATTTGTGATTTTTTTCATTTATTTACTGAACTGGCACAAACCTCGAAAAGAGTTTTCTAACTTTTTAAGGTTTTTTTTTCTTAAAATCTAACCTTAAATTTGAAACTTTACAAAGAATTTTGAAACCGGCGTGGCAAAATTATCAATACTTACTTTCTTGAAACCTTACTTTTCAACATTGTGGTTTTGATTTGATGTTTCAAAAATTTTGCTCAAAAAGCAAATTCGGCAAAAAAACGAAGTTAGACTAATGTTTTTTTTTTGAGAATATCAATATTTTTAGCAAATGGTAAATTTAACATCAGTTCTTTTTTTCTTGGATAGTTCGTCTAAAACAAAAAAATTACCTGAATTACCAGCAGAATTTTCAACAGCCAGCGAAGTTTGAAAACCCCTCCTAGCAGAACTGCGATAGAAACGAAAATCTAAAACCATTTTTATTTATTTATTTTAAATGCGTTTTAATTACCCCTGTTGCAATCCATATTGAAGGAAATATCTTGTACGGCTTCATTGTTAGGTCAGCATTGAAGTAGAAAACAGTGGAGGCTTGAAAAAAGCCCAAAAACACGAGAAAAATCAGGTGAAACATCTGCAAATTTGGATGAGAAAATGTTTAAAAATAAAAACCATCAAACAACCAAAACCGATATTTTTTAGGACAACTATAATTGTTTTTGGGGAAAAATTGCCTTCAAATGGAATTTAAAAAAAAAAAAAAAGAAAAATCAATGGGATTTTCTTCAAGTCTTTGTTTCATTTTGTGCGTAAAATCTAAAAATCGTTTTCAGAATGCTGCATGGAAAAAAATGTTCTCAAATTGATTATGCAAATGCAATGTTTAAGTAAATGTTTCTATAAAAAAATTGTAAGAAGATACAAGTTCTACAAAAAGACCAATTTTTACGGTTTTTTCTTCTTTTGTGGGAAAAATGAATTGCGTTTTTTCGCTAATCAAACGCGAAACAGGCGTTCTATTCACAAAAGTTTTTATTTCACAGGCGCTGGTTCAATTACCAAAGTAATTGTTCGCCAAAAACATTGAACACCCAAAACCTAAAAAAAATTAATTTAAAAAAAAAGTTTTGTCTTCTCAAAGAACACATGCAAACAATAAGAGGTAATTTTCTTTTAAAAAAAAGTAATAAAATAAAATGGTTAGTATAAAACTATTAATTTTTACTTAGCCAACAAAAAGTATTGTTTTGTTACATATAAAAATGTAAAATTTTATTCTGCAATGGATAATCACTTTTGTAGAAAAATGTTTTTTTCACCGCTCGTTTTGTGTTTCACGCAGATTTTTATGGGGTTGCGAGTTTATCAATACACTACCACAAGATCTTAAAATAGAGAGAAAAAACGAAAACAATAAAAATTCATTGAAAAACATAGGTTCAATTATATACTCGTTTCTTTATGTTACTGGTGAGACGGTTTTTATGGAAATTATTCAAAAAAATTTAAAAAATAATATGTCTTCTTTAGCACAATTTCTTCTTTTCCAAATCGGATGTAAAGGAAAAAAATCCTCTGTTTTTCAGGATTTCGAGATAAGAAATCGATATTTCAGAGAGAAAAAATAATTTGAAGGTTACAAAATTACAAAGGTAACTAATACGTTGCTTTCCAATTTTAACACAAATTTATAGTCGTCGCCAATGCTACTTCGCCCAATGTCCCTGCTAGCTCTGTGCAAATGACTCTAGACGCGAATTTGCGAACGAAAATCCTGTGTTTTAGGATATTTACGCAATACTGCGTCAGGGTTACATTTGCAAAAAGGCCAAGAAGTAAATTTGGCGAAGACTATAGTAGATTTTTTGTTCAAGCAACTTTTTGTTCTGGTTGAACTGGTTTGTTTGGTTGAACTGAACCACCTGAAGTTGTGCCTTGTGTTTTGACGCATTTTTAATATATTAATAAAAACCAAGTCAACCCTCATTTGAAAATTAAAAAAAAAATATCAGTTTTCCCAATTTAAAAAAATAGTCACTTAAGTAAAGATGTTAAGGTGATTTTCAGAGAGTAAAAATATTTGAAGATTAGAAGATTACAAAGGTTACTGAGACCCAAAACCGTCAGTTTTTAGCATTTATTTCCAATTTTAACTAAAAATTGTTAAATTCTTTCAAATTGTTCAAGTTTCAACATTCTGGGCTGATTCATCTGGTCACAAAAAATCACCTGACGTAGCGAAATGTGTTTTGATTGAATTGTAATATAAACATCAATTAAAAATAAAATAAATCAACCATCATTAGAAAAAGTTTTACCAAAAAATAGAAATACTGTTTTCCGTATTTGATTGTAGATTTTGTCCATTAAAATCAGATGTCTGTTTCAGACTGATTAGTCTGTGAGATTAAAGTCCATTAAAGTTAGGCTGTGAGACGCGTTTTTCACTAACATTCAGTTTTTTTGTACTTTACATTGTGACCTTGATCCGTAAGAAACCATAAAATGTAATTATTACTTATTAGCAACATTTTCGCCGCAAATTTTGTTTTTCATGTAGTTGTTTCACATTTTTGGTTCAAACTACATTTCTCTTTTCTAACTACAGCTGACGTCAGTGTGCCTTGTGTTTTAAAAAATTTTTAATATGCCAGGAAATTTAAAAAAAAACAAATCAACCATCATTATAAAATTTAAATTAAAGAAACAGTTTTTTCGGTATTTTGTTTTTTTATTCACTAAAGTCATACGTCTGTTTCAGATTGATTTAGTAACGTTTGAATTAAAACAAATTTGTTTGTCAAAACGGTAGACGAAGCGTGTTTCACTAACATTCAGTTTTTTTTCATATTTTACATAATGATATATAAAACAAAAATTTTTGTTTATGAACAAAAGTTCACCGGGAATCGTGCGTTGCATGCATTTTTAGTAATTTTAGTGCAGCTGATGCACTAACAAAAATTAACTCGAGAACCATTTATTAAAAACATAAAACTTTGAGAAAAACAAAACTTTGTAAAAACAAAAAAAAAGCAAATATTTGCCTCCACCCGTTGATTTTTGCAGTTGTGAGTATCTTGTGCTGATGTACTTGTAAATTATGAAAATTTGATGTTAGAAGTCAGTTTTCTTGTATCAAAGAATGTCTTCTTTCCAAAATCCTATTACATCGAGAAATAGGCCTCTTCTCTTTGTTAATAGGAGCGGAATCGATGTAGTCAAAGTTGGTAGAAAGAGAAATATGCATCATTTTGAAGAAAAATTTGAAGGCAAGTCGAAAAACTGCTTGAAATTCGGAGAAAAGACGCTTTTATAGCCAAACCCCCATTTTCAGGAATTCCAGATAAGAAATTGATATGGTGATTTTCAGAGAAAAAAAGTTTGAAGATTAGAAGATTACATGGGTAACTGATACCAAAAAATTGGTGAAAAAAAGTTTTTCCTTGCGTATGTTTGTAAATATAAAATAAAATTATATATTTTTTGACTGTTTTGTTCAAACTACAATTTCCTGGGCTGATTCATAGGGTTTTACTGAGTCACCGGACACGCCCTGCATTCCGCTGGCTCAGTGTCATTACTATAACAGGATTTTGAAGTTATTGCTAAACTATGACAGAGTGTTAAGAGTGCTTCAGATGACATGGAAGTTATGATTTTGATGTGAGTGGGTCGGGAATTAGTCACCAGGCTTACTCATCATGAATGAAGTAGCGGTAAAAGGTTTGGAGATGTTTTTCGAGAGATGAAAGACATAAGAATTGTAGTTGTTTTTTTAAAGAAAAAAAAATTGGATTTTTTATTGACAACTTCAGTAAGCAGCCTTAATAATCACGATTTTTCTCATAGCCCAGTTGCTGAAAATGCTTCTTTCTCCGTGCCAATATTTTGATGCAGTAGTTTATACGTGCGATATAGAATACTCAGGCCGAGTATGCAGTCAAAGCTGTAGAAGTAGATTTTGGGAATGAATTGGAAATTAGTCAGTAGGTTTAACCGTCGGAATTGAATTTAACAAGTGATTTTGGCATTGCAAACCATTTTGTAAACATACAAATATTTATAATGTTTGGCTAACTAAATGTTTTATTCGCTTTATCAAGTTTTTTCCACTTTCAAGGGAACAGTTATTGGAATCTTGCTTCCTCAAATAATTATTCTTTCTAAAGTTGTATGTTTAGACTGTATATTTTGACAGTAGCTAATAAATTATGTTGTAAACTTTTTAGTATCTGGAAGAACAAATAAAATTAAAAATTAATTTTTAAACCTTCCTAAAAATGCATGGGTTAATCGGTTATAATGCAAACACTTCGAAGTAACTTTAAAAAAGTGTAAACTCTTTCCATATAAACGAACTTAAAAGTTATGTCAAAGCATTCTAATTGTGTACTAGCTGAAAGTTGGGTTTTATCGTTAAACATGGATAAAAAAATGAAGCGAAGAATAAGACTTTATAAAATTCTTGCTGCTAGAGTTTATAAAACAAATATTATTCAACAACAACAAAAACACGTTGGAGAGACGAGTTCACGACCAAGATTGGGCCCCACTTCCTTCGAGCAGCCAGTGACAAGAAGACGTGGAAGGAGAGACTAATGGCGCTGCATAGTTGGTCTATTGAGGATACAGCGAATGAATATGAATATAAAAAAAACACACAAATGGAATTTTTTTTTTAACTTGAGTCGGCTGTTTTTTAGGTCGATTAAGAACACAGATTTTTTTAAAATTATCTGGATAGTTTATTCAACATAAGTATTTTTTTTTTGAACAAGCGTAATTTTGAAATCATTCATATGCAAAAAATATCTTTTTAGGTTCATTGAGTCGAATGTTTCAAGTGGTTTTCAAAAGTTTTCCACTTTCAAGGAAACATTGTTAGTTACTTAATGTGTCAACGGATGTTTTTTTTTGTTGTTGAAAGGATATAAAATTGGCCCTTTTAAAAAGGAACCTTACACACAAAACAAAAAAATAGTCGGATGTTTTATTTTCATCGTTAGTCTACAGGCTCAATAATTCAAGGTTGTTGACATAGTACAGTATAAGGTAGAAGCTTCTTTCTCAGAATGTGCCAATGTTTTGATGTAGTACTTAGAGTAATGCGTGCAATGTAGGATACTCAGGGCGGGTACCCAGCCAAATAGGTCAAAGTAAATTTAGCGCAAAGCAAACATATTTTATATTAATGGACAACGTTGATATGTCTATGCAAAATATTAAAACAATAGAAAGTTTGATTTAATGAGTCGGATGATTCATTGATTTCCTTTTAAAGATCTTTAAAAGATGTAACTGTTTTCAAGACAACGATGTTTTTAAATATTGTTCAATCGTGAAATTTTAAGTAGCGGTTCGAGCCATTAAACATAAAAAAACGTTATTTTTATAACATATAAAATCGGGTAAGAATTTCTCAGAAATCGCGTCTTAAATACAATAAAAGTAATTAGAAAAAATTCAATGTTGTTGGCACAGTACAGAAGGCGCTTTTCATTTTCGGAATATGCTCATGTCTTCTATTCACTACTTAGAGGAACACGTGCATAATAAGATACTCAGGCTGGATAAGCAGCCAAATCGAGATTAACAATAAAGTTTGACATCATGATTGTAGTTGTATACATAAAACGACTCTTTTTGCAACACATGACGATTGTTTTTTTTTTTAAATTTGTTTATTGGGGCGAATGCTTCATTGATTTTATTACCACTTTCCACCTCAAAATGACTCATTAAACTGATCATTCTATCTAAAATATAGAACACACACATTTTTTTAAAAGTATGTTACAGAAAACAAAAAAAGAAATTTTTAGATTGGCAAAATTTCGGCACAAAGAAAAAATGAGAAAAAAATTAATAAATTAGAATTTATATAGGTGTGAAAACCAATAAACAAATATAATTTTTTTTTTAAAGGAAAAGAAAAACAAATATGGTACTATTTGGTTTCTGATGTAGTACCTCAATGTGTTCAAAATAGAAGGCATTTTGGAAGAGTTTGCTTGCTTTTTTTACTGTAGCGAACCTTTTAAGTGGTTTTTAGAAAAAAAAAACACAGTGGCTGAAATCTGTTCTTAAAAAATAAAAATAATTAAGCAAATTAGAAAACCAACAGAGCAAACAGTTTACAATGCAAAAAACAATTGTCCAAACGAAATTTCACAGATCAAAATTGGATTTTTTTCAAATTGAATTCCCACTTGAGATTTTAGCGAAGGTTTATTGTTCACAACAAAAACCATTCTATATGTGAAAGCATACAACAATGGGTCTACTTTGGTCTGAACAATAGATGAAAAAAAATTCTTTTGATTGAATCTTTTGTTTTAAGCAAAATTAAAAAAAGATCCGTGTAAAAAAGACAAATGTTTCATTGTTAAAAAAAACTTGTTTGTAAAATGAAAAGGTCGGGACAAGTTAGACGAAGTTAGATACTTATTGTGAAATGAGTTTTCACAACTTTTATAAAATGAAACTTTTGGAAGAAAGCTTTTGTTGCCATCGTTCAGATCGTGCGCTAAATCGCACCAATTTCATATTACGCCTACCAGAAATCAAAGTTCAGCACAGGCCTTCGGCCACATTCGAATCTTACAGAAACGCAGCTTTAAACAATGAAAAAGCATGCTTGTATTAATAATATTTATTAAATTTAAATGTTGAGATCAATGTTTCAGAGATCCATTAAAGCAGTTCGAGGTCGTTCGAGAAGTACCAGTAAAATTCAGAGATCCAATTGAATGGCCATCGGCGTTAAGGGAAATAGCCCAGAATTCAGAAGTCTCTGATCTCCTTCGTAGGAATAGTAGCATTTCGCGGTCGCTGGATCACAAATCGACTTTTCCTCTCGTTTGTAGCATTGAAGTCTTGAAACTCCGTCGAAATGTGAATGTGAATCATTTGAATGCTGTAGTTTTATGTGGGAAACCATTGAAAATCTCCCTTTATATAGCTAGAAGTAGGAGGTGGGCGCCGCTCTCCGATGAATCATTGTCCTTTGCCGAATCCAGCGGACAATTACAAGAAATCGCGTTTCCGTCGACACCAATTTGTTGGTTTTTCAGGCGGAATAGTTAGAAACTGCACCCGCGGACTGTTTACTTATGAGAAATCGGCTGAGTAAGTTTGACCTTTGTTGTTGTAAACAAGTTTTTTGATTGATAGAGCGGGCGACCCCGCAAAACTCTTATAGGAAAACTGGTTTTGTGAATTTTATAATCTTTGGTTATGCCAGACAAATGTTACAGTTATTTTATGTAAATTGCACTTGTGCTTTTCTTCATTGTTGTAGTGCTTCAATATTAAAATTTAAAAAAAAAAGAAATTCATGAAAAAGTCAAAAAAGTCTGTAAGGGGGGAAGTAAATGTTTCATACTTATGTTAAGGGCAGCTATAGTCTGTTTCCAAGGGACGGTGTACGACTTTCGGGCAATCTTGGAAATTGATACGTATTTATCCAAAACATATTTGAAACATTGAAGTGAACATAGATATAATAAGCGAATGAGCACTGTAAAAGAGGAGTGCGCAGACAATTAACAAAGATCGTTTCAGGACCAAAGGTACCTAGTCCTTTAAATTTTGTGAAAATCCTTGCCCATTCGTTGAAAATGGAGTATAATTGTTACATTTATTTAACGAAATCAGCACATAAAAAATTTTTAATTTGCTAAAATAGTGTAGCTTAAAAAATCGGGCGATCCCACTCCCTAGAAAATAATACTTTCATATTTAGCCTTCGTTTCAGACCGAAAATAAATTTTTACCTGGGTTACGGTATGGCACTGTAATTTTACAAAATTTGGCGAATTAAGCAATAAAAAAAAGCGTTGTAAAAAGCCGAAACTATGGAAAGATATTCAAATTTTTTCTTTTTTTTAACTAAAATCGAAAAATCTCCGTGAAAAATTCTTTGAAAATTAAGTTTTGCATCGATTTGTAAACAAAAATCACAATTGGTAGGTTAAAAACTTCGATCTATATTTGGAAATGCCAGACGAATGTTGCAGTAAATTCACGTAAATTGTACTTGTACACTTTTTCATTGTCTACTCGGCTTACAATTGAAATTTAGAAAATTGTTTCATGGAAAAGTCAAAGAAAAGTAAGTAAATTGTTACATAAAGGTTCTATTCGGTCTTAATCCATAAGTTCCATCCGATTCGAATTTTATATTTTGTCTGCCGTCGAAAAATATAAATTCTGTTTTTAGATTTGGCTCCGATCTCCTCTAATTCAGAAAACCAAAGAAATAATAAACCCTTATTTTTGTGTTTTGTACTCGACCATTTTTTTTGTTAATTGTTAAAGGGCTCGTCAGGGGCCTTTTCATTTTCGCATGCTAATGAAGACTTTGCAAGCATTTTGCGCACGGCCGTTGTCTGGAGCGGTGTTTGAAAAAATGATTTCAATTGAAATAACTCGATTAGCATACCATTCATTTCCAATCCGAAAAGGCCCCTTACGGTCCCTTTAAAGGGGCCTTTAAAGGGCCGAGTGGTCTAAGGCGCCAGCCAAAGAATGTTTTTAGGCTTGGCGCTGGTTCGAGTCCTTTTTGAGAAAACCTTTTTGCTTTTCTTTGTTTGATTCACTCGCTTGAAACTATTGATTTTTAAAAAGATTTTCAAGCTGTTCCATTATGCGAGAAAGAAACATTTTTTCTTACATTTGTATTTTGCTTCATATTATTAGGTATGAGATTAATGTAGATTGATATAATAAAGAAAGAGTCCAACACAGTATAGTCGCTGCCCATCGAGCATGGCTACAAAAATGGTCATTTTTGAATAACCTGCGCATCTAATTAGCGAAATAGGTCACGTAATTGAAAGACGCAGAGAAAAATTGTCAGCCGCTTCGGAATGCTCGCCGGGCGATGAGTATAAAGCAAAATGGTTTTCTCAAAAAGGACTCGAACCAGCACCATGCCTAAAAAACATTCTTTGGCTGGGGCCTTAGACCACTCGGCCAACTTACCAATGTTTGCACTTTGTCAACTTTGGGTGATAATTAGAATGCAAATCAATTTCTCGAAAACGGAGCCGAGTTGGCCCTTTTTGAAAACAGATTTGGGTAGCCCTTGGGGTCCCTTACAATGCCCAATCGACCGGTTTCGATTCTATCAAGACGAGTTGGTGCACTTCCCTTGTAAGTACATTTTTCAAAGTTCCTTGTAACGCTTGCGATACGAAGGGATTTCTCATGCTAAGTTCTTCGCCGAATTTGTTGCACGCCGTTTGCAAGCTAGACAGTACGTTCCGTATCGGCACGAAAGGAAAACATGACTCACCTATAAAACATTACAGATTTCATAGTTTTTTGAGTTTTTTCTCGAGTAAAAACAACAAATTTAGTTATTTCCAAGTTTTGTTCTTTTTAAACACAATAAAACATAACTTTCTGATTTGTTAAATATTAGTTTTGTCACAGAAAATTCTTTTCAATGTTTCAGAAAATTATCATTGATGCAGTAATGCGAAAATCGGGCTATTTTTCCTTGTCCGAGGCAACAAATTAAAACAGTAAAAAAAGTGATTTCAAAACGTCTTTTTTAATCAATGTTGATTTCTTTTCTGAAAAAGTGTGAAAGTTGTTTTTTACCTATTGAAAATACTGTTTTCAACATAAAAAATTGGATTACTGTTAAATATCATACTTTAATTAATGTAATTTAGTTCACAATTTTGGAATGTTAAAAATTTTCACAATTTTCGAATGTTAAAATTTTTGTCAATTTTAAAATCTAGCTTGTTCGCTGAATTTGTTGCATGCTGTTTGCAAAAGAGAGTAATATGTCTTCGGCACGGAATAAAATAGTGACTCACGGAATAAAATAATGACAATGAATTTCGTAAAAACCAAAACTAGATTTCATAGTTTTTTGAGTATTTTCTCGAGTAAAAACAGCAAATTTAGTTATTTCCAAGTTTCCAAGTTTTGATAAAACATTAAACCGATGTTGCTAAAAAAAAGGTTTTCTTCCGCGGAAACGTTATTTTTCAATAGAAAGTGTTCGATGAAAAGTTCACGCTTTCAATTTTTGCGATCAATTTCATGTTCTTCTTCGGAAATACAACATTTTTGATTCTGCGTGAAGATTTTTTCAATGAGTTACGATGGGGGTTTTTTACTACTAATTTTTTTAAAAACACCGCGAAAAACTTCTTAAGAAAACAGTTTTTCTAATCATTGGCGGCTAAGTACAACTTGTTGTTACAACAATTCCTGTTCACGGTTTGCGATACGATTTCTCATGCTAACTTCTTCGCCGAATTCGTTGCACGCCGTTTGCAAGCTAGACAGTACGTTCCGTATCGCCACGGAAGAAAAACATGAGTCACTTATAAAACATTACACCGGGGTGGCCAAAAAAAACGAAGGGTTTCTTTTTCGTGAAACTTTTTGGATACAAATTTCGTAAAAACCAAAACTTTTTTTGGTTACTTTTTTTTCGACTAAAAAAAGAAAATTAATTAGTTCCAAGTTTGGTTCCCTTTAAAGGGGCCAGGGGCCTTTTTGAAATTGGAGTGAACCGTATGCTAATTTCCCCAATTCAATTTAATACTTTTTTCCAATGGTACTCCAAGCAACGACTTTTCACAAATAGCCTGATTAGCATACGAATAGCCTGAGATTTGGGAAGGACCCTTATGGTCGTTTAAGCAGACTGACAAACTGTTTTTTTAGATGTTAGTTAGAAAATTCTTTTCAACGTTTCAAAAAATTATTGTTAGCAGTAGTAGAATTTTCTTGCAATGGAGACATCCTACGTCGCCAAGGAAGAAAAACATGAGTCATTGGTAAAAAATCTAATTTTCGAGGTTACTGTTTCTTCTTGGCTTAAAATAAGAAATACAGATGTATTCACGTTTTGTTACCTTTCAGCAGAATGCCATAATGCTACTTTTGTCAGAAAATGTCAGAGAAAATTTGTGTCAAAGTTTCAGAAAAATATTTTTTGTTAGCAGTTGTGGAATGCTTTAATTAAGCTGACTTTCCTGGTCCGAGACAAAAAAATTGAGATAGAGTAAGAAACAAAACTGAAAACGTCTTGCCGTAATATTTTTTAACCAGGAGGGTACGCGCGCCAACGGCGCGCACCCTCCTGGGTCGCGGCCTTCGGCCGCTCAGTTAAGCGGCCTGCGGCCGCAAACATTCATGGCCTACGGCCACTCATTACTCGAGCTTCGGCCGTGAAACCTGCGTGAAGCACGTGAAGCTCGGCCTACGGCCGACCTGACCCTTCCCTCGGGAAGAAATGAACGCGTGAACTTCCGCTGATCCACTACACACACACAGACACACACGGTAGCGTTTTATTATAAGGGATAGAAAATAACTGTTCAATTTTATGTAAGGTTTACGCTGCTATGTGTTTTAATCAATTTTTATGTTCTTTCTGAAAACATGAAAGCATTTTTCTTGTTTAAAAAACTGTTGTCAGCAAAAAGTGTGGTTCAAACATTTATTTATCACAAAAATTACTCACAGTCTTAGAATTAGCTCGCATTTGGCATTTTTTGCACGAAAAGGTGTTTTATTTGTATATTTATTTGTTACTGCTCTTATATTTTTTAATGAGACACGGTGTGGTTTTTTATTACTCAAAACTTTTGAAGTTCTTTTTTTTCAACATTTCGCGCCATTTCAGAGACAATGTTTAGCCGAGACACCTTTTTAAAATCGGGTAAACGCAAAAAAGTTCTTAAAAAATGATTTTCCCATCACGTCTGCTAAGTACAACTAATTGTCACAACGTTCCTTGAAAGGATTGTGACATGATTTCGCATCCTAAATTGTTCTCTAAATTCGTTTTAACGGTTTACCACTAGTATAGTATACCCACAAAAGAAAATCAAGAGTAATTAATAAAACATTGAACTGAGGTTGACGAAAAAAGTTCTTTTTCCGCGAAAAAAAAGTATATAAATGTCGAAAAAGAGAAACTTGTTTTCACAAAGTTTTTTTTAGAGTTTTGATAAGTTAAAGATCTTTTGGTTTTTATTAATAAAAACAAGAAATTTAAATATTTCCGGGATTTGTTTCCTTGAAGCACAAGGACAAAATGCTTTTTTTTTTAAATTTTTTAGATATTTTAAGAGATTTTTTTCTATGTTTTAGAAATTTTTGTTAGCACTACTCGAATACTTCGATTCTGCTAGCATTTTCCGTGTGCCACAAAAAATTGACACTGAGAAAGAAATATATTGAAAAAAGGCCATTTAAGTAATATTTTGTAATGGAAAGTAAATGTTACACCAACTTGTCACGCTTTCATTTTTCTTGTTTGTCCTTAGGTTAAATTTCACAAAACAAAAATATTTGTCTCGTTTATTTAAAAAAAATTCCTGTGTTTTTCCGCCTGTTTTGTTGTCTCAAGATGACGTCATCGTAAATGAAAGTTGACAAAAAAACTGCGACACTTCATGAAAAGAAACATTTTTCGATGATTAAAATACTGCTTTGCACACAAAAATTTCTAACATTTAAATATCATATAAATCGTTCACAATTTTAGAATTAGCTCGTATTTTGCACACATTCGTAAATAAAAGTTGACAAAAATTTACGATCATTTATATTTTTTACAAGTTTCATAGTAGTCTTTCTCGATTTCCATTGGTTACGTCATACTAGACGTATGTTTAGTGAAATTTTTTTTTTAAACTTTTCGCGCAATTTCGGAGACAATGTTTAGCCAAGACACCGTTTCAAAAGATGGGGTAACCGCGAAAAAACTTCTTGGGTAAACTGTTTTTGCCTATCACCGTCACCAAAGTACAACTAATTGTTACAACGTACTTTGTAAAGGTTTTTTGCGACAGGATTTCTCATCCTAGCTTGTTCGCTAAATTCGTTCAAGTTGCCTAAAATAGTACCAATGCAATATCGTTAGGGATGAAAGTAATGAGTGGTGAATGAAACATTGAACTCAGGTTTCCGAAAAACGAAAAGTGTTTTTCTCCGAAAATGGAAGTTACCAAATTCAAAACAAAACAACAAAGCTAGTTATGAGGCAGTTTTTTTTAGGTTAGTTTATGTAGACAAACTTTAAACAGACCAAAATTCATTTCAATGTTTCTCAATTTAAGACACGTTTTCCGATAGCAGTGAGCGACCCTCGTTCATAAAAAGTTTTTGTGTCCGATTCGGCTGAAACGTTAACTGGGGACTATCTAGGATACATTTAGTCCAAAAACCACGTTGGTTTCGAAGGTTTTACTTTCACAGCGAAATAGTGGAACGACGACCTGACATGTCATAACTGCCTTCAACGTTGTCCGTTTAAGATGCGGGTGGGCTCACTGTGATTGTAATTCTTTGCTAAAAAAAAGACTTGTTTTAACATCAAAACTTTAGTTCTGTTTTAAACGTGTTAAAAACCCAAAAACTGTTTTAAATGTATGTTTTCTGGTTACCACGGTTTCACCCTTACGAGGCGTGAATCGAGACCCAGCTCAATCGTTTTGTCGTAAGATTTTTGCCTAGATACAATGGTAAAAGTCAGAAATCTCGGGTGTTATCATATCTAGAAATTGATTTGAACGCCAAAAATTACCCCAAAAAGATCTAGATCACAAAAAGAATATTTGGGCAACGGTGAAACACTCATGTCACAAAACTATAAATGGCTCAAAAACCGAAAAATCGGTCTTTTTGGGGTAATTTTTGACGTTCAAATCAATTTCTAGATATGATAACACCCGAGATTTTCAACTTTCAACACTTTATCTAGACCAAAATTTTACGACAAATCGATTTAGCGGGGTCTCGATTCACGCCTCGTAAGGGTGAAACCGTGGTAACCACAAAACCTACTTTTAAAACAGTTTTTGGGTTTTAAACACGTTTAAAACACAATTACAGTTTTGATGTTAAAACAAGTCTTTTTTTAGCAAAAAACTACAATCACAGTAAGCCCACCCGCATCTTAAACGGACAACGTTGAAGGCAGTTATGACATGTCAGGTCGTCGTTCCACTATTTCGCTGTGAAAGTAAAACCTTCAAACCCAAAGTGATTTTTGGACTAAATGGGTCTTAGGTAGTCCCCAGTTAACGTTTCTAACGACAAAAAATTTTATTATGAACCTGAGGTTGGCCCGCCGCTCGAACTTATGAGAAAACGTGTCTTAATTACTTTAAATATTATTCTATGTACAAGAGCTCTAGTACAATGCCGCCACGGAAGAAAAAAAAATGAGTCATCATTAAAACATCGAATTGAGGTTGCCAAAGTACTTTTTTTTTCTTGTCGACTTACTACAAACAATTACAGATAAATCTATTTTTTTAATCAGAATGAAACAAAACGTTTTTTAAAAGGGCCGTCACGGGCGTTTTCGGATTGGAATTGATCAGGACGCAGTAATTTGAATAAAAATATTTTTTTTTCAAACACCGTGCGGTAATGCACAAAACGCTTGAAAAGCCTTCATGAACATATAATTTTAAAAAAAAAGCCCCTGGCGTGCAAAAAAATGTTAGTCATTTAAGAAAAAATGTTTATTTCAATGTTTCAGAAAATAATTTACCTCAGCGGAAGTGAAATATAACAATGTGTACTTGTAACGCTTTCGGAGTATTAATCCGCGTGAAGAAATAAAATTTTCACTGCACGCTTCAAATTCTGATTTCAATTTCCCAATTTTTACGAAGCTAATTGGTTATACATTGGTTCATTGTTGAAATTATTTTGACATATTAAACCGCTATCAAATAAATGCCAGTCATTTTGACCAATTTTTAAAAAATTACAGTACCCACCGTAACCCCAGACCTAAAATCGATAATGACCTAAAAGTTTCAAAATGGACTGCACGTGACCTAGAAAGGTTACAGACCAATTTTGGACCAATTCTATGACTGTCAACTTTTTCCTAAGACAGTGGCCTGCTCGAGTTTACCAGAGACGCCGTCTTAAAGGGACCGTCAGGGACCTTTTGCAACTTTGGTTCATGTAAAAGATAAAACTCAGCTGATCAAAAAACTCTATAGAACATAGGTTCCAAAATTCCCCGTTTTCGAGATTTCTGGCTTCAAAGTGCCCAAAACCGGCCATCCGTCTGCAGATTCTGCGGATGGCCGCAACGCCTGCATGCATGATGTTTACAAGCCAGTCTAATTTCGAAGTTGTCATTCTAATAGGACGAGATTACTCGGAAAATGAGGAGTTTTCCAGACAATTTAGCATAAATAATTAGTATAATTTTCGACCGTACCCGATGAAAATGGAAATGAAAAGGTCCCTGACGGTCCCTTTAAAGGGGCAGTAAGGAGGCTTTTCACTTCACTTTCGATCGGCTACGGTCGGAAATTATGCGAATTACCTATGCTAAATTGTCTCGCACCTTCCTCGTTTCCAGCGCTCTCTCAGCCAATTAGAATGAAATTTAGCTCATTAGCCTATCTTGTAAATGCAGGACACGAAGGGCGTACTGCCCGTCTACAAATCTGTAGACGGAGACCCGTTTTTGAAGACTTTGAAGCGTATTTTCTCGAAAACTTAAAATTTTTGACCCGAAGTCATATATATTTTCATGATCAGCTAATTTTTTTCTCCTAATTGAGCCAATGTTGTAAAACCCGTCTGACTGTCCCTTTTATTCGACAACATTTTGGCAGAAGTTAATTAGACTTTCAAGTTAGCATTGTTCAGAAAAATTAAAATTTCAATTCAAAAATCAGTCAAATTACAATAGCCTTTACAATTTGAAAACTTCATTTACATATCAATTAGCTTAACGATTCGGCTCTTTCGTCCCCACCTTCATTCACTTTCCATCCCTCCCAAGATCAGTCTGTTCTTATTTTCTCTCCCTTTCGTCGCAGAAGATTCAATATGATAAGGTTTCATTTCAAATTTTGTTTAAATTTCTTAATAACGAGTTTCAGGCTGCAAAGGATTCTTTGGAACCGGCATTTCAAGCCAATCATCATTATTATTTTCATAATAATTCTTTGGTTGATTTGGTTATCGCTACCGATTCCCCCTCTTCAAGTTGTCATTGTTGGAGGAGATGGAATGCAAGGGATTCAGAAGAGAGGAAAGGTTTTGGAAGAAGGAAAGGTGAGAATTGGTTGAAATCTTTGGAAAAAATCAGTCATTTCCCCTTGCAATTCAATTATAGTGCGTTTCCAAAAAAAAGAGACAAGTAAAATGGGATTTTCCTGAAGGACTGGTACATTTGGTCCCGCCGCGATCACTTAAATGTCTGCGCACTCCTCTGTTACAGCGCTGTTTCGCTTTTTTTTCGGATATTCACTTTAATGTTTCAAAACGAGAATGGATAAAAAATATCAAAGTCGCTGAAAAGCAGAGTTTCTTTCGTTGGAAAAAGATTAACCCGCTCAAATTGGACCCCAATTTTAAATTCAGGGTCCCTCCCCATTAGTAGCAGATTATATAAGATAAAAAGCCCCATTGAAATTATTGAAGCCCACTCCACTGCTGGTTCTTCAATGCGCTTTTTTAAAAATTACTTTGTAAATATTTTTTTGGTGCTGAAAATGGCAATTTGTTTTTTTTAATGGCAATTTTTGTTCAACGTTTCATTTTGTTATTATCCAAACTGAGCTGGATCAACCCTTACTACTGGATAATTTAGCGACGTTTCAGTTCAAATTATAATCTTACAAAGTGAAAACAGGCAAGAAAAATTGCATTTTCTTAAAGGACTAGGTATATTTGGTCTCGCCGCGAATGTTTATTTGTCTGCGCACTCCTCTGTTACAGCGCTATTTCGCTTATTTTTTTGACATTCACATTAATGTTTCAAAATGGGAGTGGATAAATACGATTGGATATCAAAGTCGCCGAAAAGTCGAAATCCTTTCATTGGAATGTCTGTATGTCTGTAGAAAATGCGAAAAACATAATTTTGAAACTTAAAATTCCTTTTTATTGATTTTTTTTCTGGTATCAGACGCCAAACGGACATCATGTCAAATTCGTTCATGTATTCTCTGTTGATGATATAACAAATTTAGTATCTTGTTAAAAAAATTTAAAAAAAAAAAAAACATATTTGTTTATGTAAATGAAACTTTCTTTAACAAGTCTGTTCAACTTTTTCGAAAATTCTTCAACAAAGGGTTTTAGAAAAAACATCATTTCTCTTTTTGGTGTACGTGTTTGAATGTTTCATTATGTTGTGATCTTAACTTTGAAAATCACCAATAAATTGATTTAGCAGTTTTAGTTTCATTAATGAAAAACATTGTTTTATGCGTATTTTTGCAAGTTCTTTCTAATTTTGTCTGCAATCTAGTCTGCGTATTTTTGTAAAACAACAACAAAATCTCGATCGTGCTAATTTGAATTTTAGGGCTGCACTTTCCCGAAACTGGAGCAAAACGGCGCCGAGTTGATGAAATTTATCGAAACAGCCAAACCCCTCGAATGTTCGAAAAACGCAGAAAAAAACTGGGTGACCATCGACGACAAAGGCAACTTGAAGTTGAGGAGTGACAGGTAAAATTTTTCGAAATTTTTTCGACTTTTTCAGTTTTTAGGAAAGACGCCAAGTGTACTTTAACCTATTTTGATTCCAAGAACGATGAGGAGAACAAAGAACTGGGCAGTGAAAGTGTGAAGGATGGAGAGAAAATGAAACACGATTTTGCTAAAGTGAAATGTATTTATAAGCGATGGGAATGGACAGGATTGCTAGCGTCGGTGGCAAAGAAGGAGAGCGTTATGAAGAGAATAGAGGTGAGCATTGAAGGGACCATCAGGGACATTGTTTTTCTTAAAAAAAAAGAAGCTTGCTTGCAAATGGTTCCGAAAATCCCTAGAACTGTGAAAACTCGTTTAGAAAAAGAAAACACTGGTTTTTTTTTGAAAATTTTTACACATTTTTTCAGTTTATGTTGAATTGTATTTCAATCGTAAATCTAGAGGGCATTAAAGCAAATTTACCCTTTTGGAAAGATTATAATCTAAAAAGGTTATAAAAAAGGTTAAAGGAGAGCGTTATGAAGAGAACCAAGGTGAGACCTAAGGGTACCATCAGGGCATTTTTTACAGGCAATAATTTTTTCTAAAAGAAAGCAAAGAAATTCTGTTTAAAAAAATACAAAAAAAATGATCAGATACCATTTTAGAAAAACAAAACAAAAATCTTTAAAATATTAACAGCACAATTGATTTATAATCGTTTATTTTTCATTACACGACGTTGGTATAAAAACCTGAAAAAGCAATTTGTTGGTAATTCAAATTTTTTAGGACAGTTTTGGATACAAAGCCAATTTATATAAGATTAGAAAACCTTTTATGGAAAATTTAATGGTTCGCATTTTTTTTCAGCTCATTACATGCAAACCCAGCTTTTGAATACTCGTTTGTCAAAAAAACAGAACAAAAAACTCTTTAAATCGAAACACGTCCATTTTAATTACAAAAATCTTTAACGATTTCTTATTTTTAGAGAATAACTTTTGACAATTTTCATCATATGTACAGAGAACATTAAAAACATTCCATTTTTTTCAAAATAACATTTACACACCTGAAGTTTTGAATGCTACATATTTAAAATCAAGACATTGTTTTTTTAAATTTTTCAGTACGCACTTCTATGGGTGAATGTTTCACACCTATTTAAGTTTGAAGAATGTGTTCAAAAATGTATTACGTTGAGTGAAAAAGCATTTTTATTTGCAATGATTTTTAAATCAAGAAAATTACACTTTTTAACGTGAGAAAAAAACGAGAACGCATTTTTGTGGGTCAATGTTTCGCACCAATCACATTTCAATGAACGAGGCGCCCAAAGCATTAAGCATAGCGTTCGAATTCGAAATTTTATATGCAATAAATTTTATCATTTTTCTTCGCAGATAATTTGTTTTGCACTAAGCATTGCCAAAACCAGGAAACTTTTGGAGACCGCAGGAAAAACATTAAAACCCTTTTTTAAAATCAATATTTCAATGCTAGCTTTAACTTCGGCTCAGATGAGAGATGGAATTTCCCTAACAAATTGTGAGTCAATGTTTCGTAACTTTAGCATTTTAAAGGACACATTGAAGTTCCAGTTACATGATTTTATTGACCCGTTTTCGTTAACTTGACACGGTTTTTTGCACAGAGATGAAAAGAAATTTTTAAAAAGCTGAATTCAATTTTTTTGTGGTAGTATAAAAACTTGTATGTTAGTTTATTCGAACTAAAGCGTCTTTTTAGACTCAGAAAAACCATCAAACTGAATTTTTTTTTCGTTTTTCAGGCTAAATCGGATTCCCGTTCTTCTGAAGTCCCTCGTTTGAGCGTGGCAATGTTCGGCATCGATTCCATGAGTCAACAGCATTTCCGAAGAAAGTTGCCTGAAACTGTTATGCAACTTAACAAAATGGGAGCTGTAATTTTCAATGGATACAATATCGTTGGCGATGGTACTCCAGCTGCCTTCATTCCAATTCTGACAGGAAAAACGGAGTTGGAACTACCTAATACAAGGTTGGAAATTTTTTAAACGTTAGCACCCACCAAATAAGATTAAGCTTACGGTTAAGGTTAAGGTTACGGTTAAGGTTAAGGTTAAGGTTAAGGTTAAGGTTAAGGTTAAGGTTAAGGTTAAGGTTAAGGTTAAGGTTAAGGTTAAGGTTAAGGTTAAGGTTACGGTTAAGGTTAAGGTTAAGGTTAAGGTTAAGGTTAAGGTTAAGGTTAAGGTTAAGGTTAAGGTTAAGGTTAAGGTTAAGGTTAAGGTTAAGGTTAAGGTTAAGGTTAAGGTTAAGGTTAAGGTTAAGGTTAAAAACAACCATCCTTTTCAGGAAACGCTTCACCGATTCCAAATACCTAGACGAGGCGTATCCCCTAGCTTTTAACAATTTTTCTGATGCTGGTTATGCCACCCTCTTCGGCGAAGATATGTCTTTATACGGTAGTTTTTTGTATAAATAAACCGATTGAAAAATAATTTCAGGAACGTTCAACTACCGCTTGAAAGGATTTAAACGCCCGCCCACTGATCACTACATGCGATCATATTTCAAAGAACTCGAAGCGTTTGAATCGAAAGTTATCATAGACTGTGTTGGCTCTGAGCCTCTTCATAAGATCTGGTTCGATTATGCTCAGCAATTCCTCAGAGAATATAGAGACGTGGATAGGTTTCTTCTGATGCACGAGGGTGAACTCAGTCATGATGATATCAATTTGGTTGAGGTGAGTCTAAAATTTTTTTTTTTTACAAAAACGGTAAAATTGACGTTTTGAGATTCGTAATTTTTGTTATCTAAATTGAGTCAATGTTTCGCTTACAACAAATCAGAGGAGCAAAAATACTAGTTTAATCACTCATGCGCAAGTGTTTCCGAGTATTTTGATGGGGGTTTTTTTTTCGATTTATAGAGTAAATTTTAAGGCAGGATTTTAGAAAAAAATATTTACCCCCGCAATATTGTTTTTGTTACCAATTGTGAGTGAGTCGGTGTTTCGTGTTTAACAAATTGTCTTACAAATAGGGGTTGTAACACTAACTTTATCAACCCTACCTTTTGCAAAGAAGAATAAACGCAAAAACCTCTAAAACATGAAAATGCGCTTTGAAACATTTCGAATTAGCCGCTAAATTAAAATTTGAGTAAGTAAGTAAATAAGCATTGCCCAAAGTAAATGTTTCGTACCACTACAGAACCAATTGATTAACCCAAAAAAGTTACACTTTAGACAAAAAGTTACACCATTCCCTCGCCCTTACAAGGGAATGGATTTTCATCAGTGTGGCCAAATGAAACGAGCAATATGGCAAAAGGTGGCCCTGTATATGAGTTTTAAGAGACTGTTTTCAGAAGTTGCTTTCGACTCTTCGTTTTCGAGAAATCGCGTTTTTTCTGTCGCCAACCTCATAGTTAATTTCCCGCGCACAATGGTCTCTCGCCCGCGGGGATATACAAATGTGGTTCGGTGGTGTAGGGGAAGTGCGACAGATTGATAACCAAAGGATGCTGGTTCGGATCCTGCCGTCGTTTTTCTTTTTGCTTTTGTTTTGAATAGTTGGAAATGATTTTTTATTTGTTTTATTGTATTTTAAACTTATGCTTTTGGTAGAAAACAGCTAGAAAAGGAAAAAGTTAAAGGCAGTCGATTAAACATTTCAACTACTCTGAATCAAATTAAAATGTGACAAAAGTATAATTTTAAAAAAGAATAAAACAAATAAAAAATCATTTCCAACTATTCAAAACAAAAGCAAAAAGAAAAACGACGACAGGATCCGAACCAGCATCCTTTTGGTTATCAGTCTGTCGCACTTCCCTACACCACCAAACCACATTTGTATACCCCCGCGGGCGAGAGACCATTCTGTGCCATCCGCACCCTTCTATCATATGATTGTTGAATCATCGTGTTGTAATCCCTAGCCCCATCGGCCTCTTCCCTTGGAACGTCCCGCTAGGACGGTCGCCTTCCCCATCGCCTCCTTCACTAACATTCTCCTGTCGCGCGAGAAATTAACTATGAGGTTGGCGCCAGAGAAAACGCGATTTCTCGAAAACGAAGAGTCGAAAGCAACTTCTGAAAACAGTCTCTTAAAACTCACATACAGGGCCACCTTTTGCCATATTGCTCGTTTCATTTGACCACACTGATGAAAATCCATTCCCTTGTTAGAGAGCAATGACAGATTTACAAGTTCACATTTTTGCATAAATATCCATTGTTAATGATGAAAAACTATGCTAATGCTCAAAATTCTAAATTAAGATTTTTTATTGAGTAAGCACGGCGAGCAAGATACTGACCAGAACTGTAAAGAAAGCGGTTATGAAACAACTAAAACATTGATAAGGGGAAAAAGCGAAGAAAAAAGAAAAAATCATTAAAAAAACCAAGTTATGCATTTTCAATGTCTTTTTCAATGTTACCATAATATTAAAAAATATTTTGCTTTGAAATAAAACTAAAAAAAAATTTATAAAAAAAGAACACGTGGGTTTGGCTGCAAAATAGTTTAGTTCAATGTGTGGAAAGGGGGAAAACCAAATATAGAATATTTTTAATTTTCTTAATCTGGAAACATGAAGAAAAATTGCAAAAACAGCTTCGAAAATAGCTGCGCCGGTTTCAAAATTGTTTTGCTGTTACCTTAATTTAAATAGAAACAATTGCGATATCGCAAAAAAAGATTTTCTTGGGCCAATGTTTCGACTGTATCACATTAAATCACAAATGAAACTTGCGACAGTGCGAGGCGCTTCTTGTCGAAAACATAATACTTTTTTTTTATTTTACATACATAAAGCAAGATTGTATTATTTTTGTAAACTATTTCAAAACAAACTTTTTAAAATTTTTAAATCAAATTGGCTTGACAAAGTTCAAATTTTTCAAAGTTTTCAGATAGTAGTTGAAGCAGCAACAGCATTACTCTTTTGGTACCTTTCATTGTAACCATTGTATTTTTAAAAAATAAAACTTCTTTTTTTTTATTCATTTTTCAGGTTGAGGATAAAGATTTCGCTCATTCTTTGGAATCGATGGAAAACGAAGGCCTCTTAGACGATGTTGTTTTGTTCGTTTTCGCAGATCATGGCCACAGATTCACAAAAATCAGGGACACTCAACAAGGACAGCTGGAAGAAGTGGGTAGTTTTCGGCTTACGTCAAATTGCGTACTGCGTTTTTTTCTCAGAAGTTACCATACCATTTTTGGTGGAACGCCGGCTTTTTTGAACAGTACGTATTGCGGCGTGCGACGAAAAAGTCAGTAGCTAAAATTGCGTTGTCTAAAAGAGAACTTTCCGGCTCACGCCAAATTGCGTACTGCGTATTGTTACTATAGAAATTGTGCACAGGTAGGAATTCAACACTATAATGAAAACAATTGATGCAAACCATTATAAAACTGGAAAGTGATGCTAATTGCAATTGGGGATCAAAATATTTGCGATTTTAAAGCCCTTATCCATGTTTTATTTCATTGGTTTTGAATCATAACAAACTTTGCCCTTGGTCGTCGTTGGTCATCAAATACATCAAAAATGTATTTAGCGATTTTCATTAAACAAAAAAAAATTGTCGCAAAAAACACATGTTAAAAATTACATAACGTTTGGGAAGGAAATATGACCATAGAATTTTCTGAAAAAGTACATTTATTGCTTCAAATGCCAAACTGAACATTTGTAAATGAAAACGCCGACACATTTTAAAAAAAATGAACAAATCTCAGCATTTCAGCCAAAAAGACAATTTGATTTGAACGTTTTAAACAAAATGTTTTGAAAAAAAATTGGTACAGTAAACAGCGGCCGTTCATAAAAAAAGGCGTTACCTAAAAAATTTGATTGCAACTGCAAAAACGGATAAAATAAAAAAACAACATAATTTTGCCTTTCACTGTGTCAATGTTTTATCATTGTGGAATAAAAGACTTCATGTTTAGACGTAGATGTCGGGTAAATAAACAGATCTTGCCTAACTTTGGGAAATTTGTCGTTTGAGTTTATTAATTTTTGCGAGCAAAATTGTGATCCATAATTTTACATTTTTAAGAAAATGCAATGTTTTGAAAATTGTGGTTAACTTTGTTTTTTTTGGATTTTACAAATGTAAATGATTAAACAACAATTAAAAAACAAAGCTGGGATTCAAAAATTGGATCGAAACAAATTCAAATAAATAAAAAAAATGTTCTGTCAATGTTTCCTATCACTGGCTTAAAATTGAAATAAATATACGGCCTGTTCAGACGTTGTTTTCTTTCATTATCTTTCATGAGCAAAACGAGATAAAAAAAAATTTGAAATGAAAATTGGAACAGTAAAAAGAGTTTTCAATAAACAAACGCATTAGGTGAAAAATTGGCAAACAAAAGTTCCGAAAAAATATAGTTTTCATTTCGCCGTGCCAATGTTTCATCATTGTGGGGTAATGCTGATTAATCGCATTCATCGTTTCAGATGACGCTTTTTTTGTAAACTAGACTGGAAAAAAATGAACTTATTTTGAGTAACTTGAAAATTTTTAATGTGTGCGACTTTATGTCATCGGCGAAGGTCATTTTCAACCTAGACTTAGTGAACATACAAAAACGATTTTGCTGTTTTATTTGATCAAACTCATAGATTCAAGTTTCAATGTGGCATGGTTTTCAATAAATGGGAAATCTTGGAATTTTCACAAATGTTTTGACAATGTTTCACCGCTGTCAATTAGGATACTTCAATAAAAGTTTTTGATCATTCCCGGCATAACATGTTTTTGTATTATTTTAAATCGAGTTTCAGGCTGGAGTAGAAGCTCATTGGTGTACCTGTCTGAATTGGCAGAGTGCTACGGCTACAGAAGATGACAGGGCACAAACAGAGGTTAGTCTCTCTCTCTTTTCCCTCTCTCTGTCTCTCTGTCTCTCTGTCTCTCTGTCTCTCTGTCTCTCTGTCTCTCTGTCTCTCTGTCTCTCTGTCTCTCTGTCTCTCTGTTTCTCTGTCTCTCTGTCTCTCTGTCTCTCTGTCTCTCTGTCCCTCTGTCTCTCTGTCTCTCTGTCTCTCTGTCTCTCTGTCTCTCTGTCTCTCTGTCCCTCTGTCTCTCTGTCTCTCTGTCTCTCTGTCTCTCTGTCTCTCTGTCTCTCTGTCTCTCTGTCTCTCTGTCTCTCTGTCTCTCTGTCTCTCTGTCTCTCTGTCTCTCTGTCTCTCTGTTTCTCTGTCTCTCTGTCTCTCTGTCTCTCTGTTTCTCTGTCTCTCTGTCTCTCTGTCTCTCTGTTTCTCTGTCTCTCTGTCTCTCTGTCTCTCTGTCTCTCTGTCTCTCTGTCTCTCTGTCTCTCTGTCTCTCTGTCTCTCTGTCTCTCTGTCTCTCTGTCTCTCTGTCCCTCTGTCTCTCTGTCTCTCTGTCTCTCTGTCTCTCTGTCTCGCTGTCTCTCTGTCTCTCTGTCTCTCTGTCTCTCTGTCTCTCTGTCTCTCTGTCTCTCTGTCTCTCTGTCTCTCTGTTTCTCTGTCTCTCTGTCTCTCTGTTTCTCTGTCTCTCTGTCTCTCTGTCTCTCTGTCTCTCTGTCTCTCTGTCTCTCTGTCTCTCTGTCTCTCTGTCTCTCTGTCTCTCTGTCTCTCTGTCTCTCTATCTGTCCCTCTGTCTCTCTCTCTCTCTCTAAAATCTTCTTTTCAGAGGATCGCCAACGGTCTCGTAACTGCCATAAACTCCCGTCTCACAAACTTCACTCATCTCTGCGCCGAAGTCACTCTAGACCACGTTATCAGTGCCCAAAAGTAAGTTACCACCCCAAAATTGCAATTTTTCCAACAGGTTTGCTCCAAATGACGGTCTTCGCAAGTACAAAAGTGTCAAAGACGACGATGGCTATGACCCTCTTTTCGAAGGAGAAGCCACCGCCAGTTCCGCCCATTACAAGGTGAAAATTACCACAAATCCCAACTCCGCTGTTTATGAGGTAATATTTTTTTTTGTAAATTTTGAAATTATGTTCAAATTCAGGCCACAATGTTCTTCGATGGACCGAAAAATGAACTGGAAGTGGATCTGAGGTCAATTTCTCATGTAAATCCATATGGAAATGATCCTCATTGCGTGATTGCCGATAACTTCTCCCTCGGTCCTTTTTGCGTCTGTCACGATAAAGTTCGCACAAAATGAGGAAATTTCAAATGTCTGTTGTTTTTCCGATTCAAGAATAAATAATTGTTTTATGGATTAATTGTTCAGTACTGAATGGAATAATTGGCTTTTACCGGTTCATTCCACCATTTTTGTCTGAGACACGTGTATTTTTCTGCTTCTACCTGTTCTGTTATTTTTATTCTGTTTTTCACAATTCTATATTTTTCCGCAACAAAACTGGTTAGGCCGTAAATCTCATTGGAAATGGAAGCAAAGTGAAACATTCGTATAGTCGTCAAATTATTTATTTATTTTGCATGAGAAACATAAAATCTCATTTATATAGTTGTCGCCAATGCTACTTCGCCCAATTTCGCTCTTAGCTCTGTGCAAATGCCACCAGACGCGAATATGCGTACGAAAATCCTGTGTTTTAGGACCCGTACGCAATACTGCGTCAGGGTTACATTTGCAATTCGGCCAAGAAGTAAATTCGGCGAAGACTATATTTGATGTAAAAACACTATTTTGCTGCTTTTAGACAATTATCGATTTTCGGTCTTGGGTTACGGTAGGTCATCTTTCACGTTCAATAAATTTTTTTAACCCAGTCGCAGAACGATTGTTTTCCCGATGTCATCGTAGTGAAAGGAATAAAATGAAACATTTTATAATGGTACAAATATTTGGAATTTTATATATTCGCTTTATGGGTTTTTAGGATTTAATAGCTACGGAAAAAAAACCCATTAAAATTAAAAATTTCTGAAATTGCCAGAAAATTTTGTTCAAGACGCGCAAAATACTGCTTTTCGTTTAATCCGGAAAATATTTTCTTAACATTGGCCTGAGTCTGTGTGATTACGTAACAAGATTTTCACAAAACATTCATTTCAGGTAAATTGAAATTTTAAATTTAATTATGGTGTGTATGTGTGTCTGCGTGCGTACGTGTTTCTTTCTTGTCTGTTGTTTTTTTTTGTGCTTATCTTACGGATAAACAATATCTGATAGATACCGATGGCTGACAGCTTCGAACTCTATTATCTCAAAACTGGAAGGTTGGAGAGCAATATGAGTCGTGTAACCCGATGTGTTGAAACAGTAGTATGAAGAAAAAACAATCTAAGTTAGTCTGCTGGAAAAAGGCATTTTTAAAACTTTACTAAACCACGGTTCCCTTAATAGCGTCAGGGCGTCGCGAAAACCATTCTTGGGTAACGCCGGTGAGAAAAAATGGTGAGAAAAGTGCTGCTAGTTTAGTCGATGACTGATTACGAGAGCATAGCATGCGTTTGCAAACACTCTTTGAAAATTTTATGAATCAACCCTGTGGTGATCAAAAAAAACCAATGATGCAGACTGCGTTGTTTGAAAACAAAATTTTAAAAACATTTAAACAGAATAAATATTTAATAAAAAATGAATAATAATATGTATCGAAAGTCAATTTCAATTTTTGTAACTGAATTCAACCAATGTACGTTTATCAATTTATTAAAGGGACCATCAGGGACCTTTTTCTACAATTAAAACCAACGTCAGAATACAACAGTACGACTTTATCAGTTACTTTTCCCTTTGTCAGCAAAAACCATTTGCAAGAGAGTGGAAACGAACTTGGGACCGTTTGGTCACCAACTACAGGCGCTAACCAGTTGGCTATGAGGTCGATGGAAGTTCAGCGCCGCGTGGTCTTTATCCCCTGCGGCTTTCACCTTGGACAGCGGGCAGATGGTGTGAAAAAAACGTAAGCTGGAGCCCGTTGGAAAAATTAATTTTGAGTTTTGATTTGAAATTACGGCTTTTTAGGAAAAAGGAGTTGAAAATGATAAGTGGATAATTGATCAACTAAATTAAATTAATTAATTAAAATAAACTTCAAAAAGGACCCTGATGGTCCCTTTAACTTTCAATGTTTCATTATAAAATGTTTTAAGGACTATAAAAAATATTGGTAGAAAAAATGAATTGTTCAGCCAGACAAATGTTTTGTCTCTTTTGGATATTCCTTTGCATTGACAAATTTTATTCAGGCGTCTCTCGTCAAAAGTAAATTAATGATGAACTGTTTTCCTTTTCGTGGATTTTTATAAAAAAAGTATTTTTTTTCTTACTGATTCAGAAAACTTCTGTTTGGGTGTGGCTGGAATCACTCGTTTTGTGAATCACTACGATTTTAAAGAATAGGATTACGGTTGAGATAAGAGCATTCCGAGAGACAATTTATTGCCAGCCGCAAGGGTTTATGATTTCCGTTGTCCGCATAACTTGAATTCTCAAAATTTGAAAGTTTAAAGACTTTTTTCTAACACATTAAATATTAGCAGAAAAAAGTGCATTATTGCAGAAAAAACTAAAAATTAATTGACACGTTTGAAACATTTAACCCAATTCTTTTTCAACCGAGACATATGAAGAAGATAAATATTTTTGTTGATGACAAATGTTTTCAAAGAATTATTTGTATATATACACAAAAAAACAAAATTTCAATATGTTTGGTGTGTTAAAACGTCGCTCTTCTGGGTTGAACATTTAATACTCAGCCCAATAAGCAGCCAATTAACACAGTTTTTTCGTTCTTTTTGTTAAACAAGTCAATGGCTTCAAAACTATTTTACTGAGCCAAAAAAGGCGCTTAAAATGGAACATATAATACTCAGGCCATCCGAGCAGCTAAAATTGAATGCGGCTAAATTTCATAGTTTTACTGTAATTAAAACATTTTTTAAACCGTTTGTCTAGTTCTGATGTAATCATCAAGTTGGGTAAGCTTTCCAAAAATAATATAAAAATCTTTTGTTTTTATAAGTTTTTTCCTTTTCTCCGCTATTTTTTTTCAAGTTTTTGCTAAATTTGACGCATAATTTTACTAAATTAAGTAATTTTGTTGTAAACATTCGTCAATTTCTATTGTTATGCCCATCAGGTTCAATAAGCTTTCTAAAACCAATATAAAATTGTGAAACATGAACACAAAGAAATATAATGTTTTAGTAGAAAAAATATATAGTTTTGCACCAACATTCGATACTCAGTCAACTTTATCAGCCAAGTCAACAAATCTCAGTCTTGACCTCGCAATTATTATGTAAAAATTTTTATACCCATTTGCCGACATTTTCTCTTTCGAAAAAACAATCGCCATCGAGGAACTCGTAAATTTTTAAATTTGACATGTAATTTTAATTTTACAACTTTTTAAAAAAAAAAACAAATTAATGAGGAGAAACGTATCCACACGAAAAATGCATCGAAATTTGCACAAACATCTGTTCGGTATATTAATTTTCAGAACTGCCAATATTCCTAAATTATAAATAAAACTTTTGATCAACTTATGTTTTAAGCAATTTTTGAAATTGAGTAATACAAATAAAAGACCAAATACCAATTTCATCGCTTTAAAAATTAATAAAAAAAAATGTATCTAAAATTTTTTTTTGAATTTTGAATTTTTGTTAACTTTGAAAGGAGAAATGACAATTTTAGGGGGGGGGGGGTTTTGCGGCCGCCGTTTTCAATTGAAACTTTCGAGGGGCGGGGCCAGATCGCAGTCTGCCGCAGGCTTTCCGCATGGCGTTAAACAGCGGGCACGCCAAGTCGGCAAATGAGTGATATTCCGCCGTAAGATGTTGTGGCAATATTTATGTTGTTTAAAATAATAATTATGTTCTAATATGCACAAACAATGAGTAAAATCGTCCCATAATTCTATTTAAACGTCGTAATCGGAGTTCATGAAATAGCGTTTTGAAAATTTTGCTTTCCCGCGTTAGCAGCGGAGCACGGATTTCGCCGCTAGCTTTGCAAAATTACATATTTAAACTAGAATTGCGAAAAACCGCCAACGTGAATTTTCTATTTCTGTACTTCATTCAAACCGCAAATATCAAATTAATAAGAATCGAAAAGCAGAAGTCGCGGTCTGGGTGTATAAACGTCGAAATCGGCCAAAAAGGGAAAATCCAGAAAAAGTGAACCTTGTTCAAAAATCAATTTTTCTTTTGTTTTTGTCGATTTTGGTGTTTTTACGTGTTTAATAAGTGTAAAACAAAATAAACTTTTAATTTTGCTCAAATTGGATGGAATTCCATGCTAATTGAGTCAGTACCACGGCTTTATTTCAAACAATGTTGAATAAAAAAAATCCGCCAACATGGATTTTTTATTTTTGTTTTTCATTTCAAGCGCTGATTTGATTTACATCGGAAAAATATGAGAAAACCCGCGGTCTAAAAATTTAAACCTGTTTTATATCAAAAAATCGGTTTTAATTGCATTTTTCAGAGGTTAGACCTTTAAATTCGCAAAAACCACTTGCACCAGCGTGTTGCGCGTACGTTTTTACGCCATAGTCAATAGTTACATATCCAGTTTTCATAAAATTGTGCGCGCGCGCCAAAAAAACCAAAATTTCTTATGGATTCGGGTTACCCGCGCCGACCCCACCTTTGCGGCGCCTACCTTTTATGGGACAACGTTTCTGGTACGACATTCGATACTCAGTCCACTTTAGCAGCCAATTCAAAAAATCTAAGATTTGAGCTCAGAACACAATACTTACGTAGCATTTTTTCTTATCTCCGCGACTTCTACGAGCGCCGATGACTCAAAGTAGGCGGGCTTTGTCTGTGCCTTATAAACCAGAACCCGTTTTGCCTTCCCAAAACCCCCATTTCTGCTGATTTCCAGTGCAATGATGCACATTCACAGCTCTACCGACTTTTCTCATATTGACACTATTTACCAGAAGAAACATCGATTTTCTGGAATTTCAAAAAGAAAACTTTCTTATTCGCCTACTGAAGAAAACTGATTTTTCTAATCAATTCGCTGTTTTAAAACAAAATCGTCTAGCTTTTACTCAAATCTGGAAGATCTCCATCCCCCAGTGCTATTTCTCAAGGATCTCATTCAGCTGGTACAATAACTCAGACATTTCAATTAATAAAAGCTTTTATTTTAGTTTGTTATTATTTAATTTATTACAATTTATTTTAGTTTGTTATTTTTTAATTTATTACAATAATAACATAAACTAGGGTTGCATTTGAAACATTGCGTCAATTTAAACAAATTTATTTTTTAGTATTTTAAAAATTCTTTTTTCCGTAGTTATTTATTGCAAATGTTTCCACTCTGCCAAAAAACAATTGGCGAAATCCATTGTTTGGAGCAAAGATAAATGTTTGTAACATTTAAAAAATTGAAAAAAAAACACGAAATTTGACAAATTTCAATGAACCCATTTTTTAGGTTTATTTCTTTTGTTTCTTTTTAATAAAAAATGCAGCACATGTAGCAAAACTGACTGTCGTAAAATCACTTATATTTCAGTTTCAATTGAAACATTATAGCAATTTGCATAAAATTCGAAATAGTCAAAAATTTTGCTTTTTGTATTGCTGCACCCTCTTTTTTTAAAATAACAATTGTTATAATTTGTAGCATAATTTGGTTGTAAATTTTTTTAAAATAAGAGTTTTCACATTTTTTTGTTTCTCACGACCAGATGACGCATTATTTGAGCAAGTGTTTTATAACTAATTGATATGTTTGAAACATTTAACCCGATTTCTTTTTCAAACTGAGACATTTAGAGAAGATAAAAATTTTTATTGAGAAAAAAAGAAACATTTTTTTATATTTATTAGCACGTTAAGTTGTAATTTTTTGTTTTTTTTGCTAAGAATCACGCGGTCCGAATTTCTTTACCGAGTGTTCTGAAACATTGGCAAAAATTTAAAAAAAAAAAGAAATTTTTTTGCAGTTTTTCCAGTTAGAACCATTGACCTTTGCTAAACACTTTTGTACAGATGTTTTGAAAATTTTTTAAATTTCATTCAATTTTCTCTGACAGTATTTTGAAATTTTATATTAAAATTGTTGAACACGTAAAAAAATATTTTTAAAATCAAAAGTTGCAATAAAAAAATTGACGTTTACTGCCAATACTTTTGGCTGAAAATTTAATATTATGTTTTTTTTAAAAAGTTTTCAGAAGGGCCCAGAAATGCTACATTGAGCATGGCATATCAATCATAAAAAACATTGGCAAAAATAAATACGGACAAATGGATTTTCGTTGCATTTCTCCATTTTTCCCAAATATGAAACCATTTTTTAAAAATTAAAGTACATTTGAAACAAATGTTTACTTTCACAAAAATTTAGAACTTTTTCCATTTTCTCTAAGTTTCGTGTGGGAGACGGGATTCGTCGGTGGTGATAAGAGACCATACAGTCAACGAAAAAACGTCATGGGGTTTGTGTTTTCTATCAAAGAGAACAGAAAAATGTGGATCTAGTTGTGTCTTTTACCCAGAGAGGGAAAGTTATGAAAGTTTTCGAAATTTCAAAATAGTTTTGAAATAACCAACAGCTTTGAACTTGCTAATCCGTGTTTTGAAAGTAGTTTCAGTTGTCATTTTCCGGTTTCCTAATTTTTGCTAATTTTAAAACTTTTTCAGAGGTCGGCAGTAGTCTTATCTCAATTTTATTTGTCTAGTCTGGTCTCGATGGCATTGTGCTATCACTTGCAACAGATATTGGGACGGCAGATTAGAAGAAATTTTGGCGAGAATGTTTCGGAATTATTTTAGGTATACTCCGCGCCAAACTTACTTTGGCCAAAAGCGGCCACGCCCCTTTTGTAGCGCATTATAGGCTATTTCCAATCTTGAGACGACGACTTTTGAATGACCCTGGATTTCCTTGGTATTTAACCATTGACGATTTGAAACATCGAAGTGAATATCAATAAAATATGCGAAATAGCACTGTAACAGAGGAGTGCGCAGACAATTAGACGATCGCGGCGGGACCCATTGTACCTAGTCCTTTAGGAAAATCCCCTTTTCCTTGTCTCAATTTTGGAAATACCCTATATTTTGATGTAACAATTGGAAATTTGAATTTTAACATCAGAAAAATCTCACTCATTTTCAAAGGGTTGACTATAGTGGTTTTGCCGAAACACAGAAATAGGGATGCAAAATGTAAACTGAACCCAATGTTTTTCCGTTGTCATATTTTCCCATTGCTAAGGTAATTGCAATAAATATTTTAGTCACTTTTAAACATAAAAAAGCGGGTTTTCGATTATATGCATGTTCTTGTATGAGTGCGTGTATGTGAGAGCGTATGCATGTGAGTGTTTATATAGTCTATTTCCAACAAAGAATCGACGACTTTTCCACTACCTTGATATCCACCCTTATTTAACCACTGTAGTTTTGAAACTGTGAAATGAACATAAATAAAATTAACGAAAAAGCACTGTAAAAGAGGAGTGCGCAGACAATAAAGCAATCGCGGCGGGACCAAATGTACCTATCCTTTAGGAAAATCCCTTTTTCCTTCACTCTTTTTTGAAAATGCACTATATGTGTGTGAAAGTGTGTTTTCGGTTTTGCCCTTTTCAACTGTTAAATTCGGAAAGTTCCTCAATGCCACAAAATTTTGACACTGTTCTATTTTGACACAAAATTGATCTACAGCCTGCAGCAAAGATTGGATTCGCCGAATGTGATACGATATATGATTGCTACGGAACAGTCGTCCAAAAATAAAATTCAATAAAGACTTTCAGTAAATTTTCAGCAGTGTAATTTTTGTAAGATGGTGAAAACATTGGAAATTTTCTCGAAATTGCAAGAAATCGAAAAAAAACGTGTGTGTAGGAAACAGATTCCGACTCGGACTACAGAATTGAATTCTTCTGATGCCAGTCTTTTAAAAAATTTTTTGCAAGTCAGTTTGCAAGTCAAATGCGTCAGTTATTTTTTTTCATTTCCGAGATTAATCTTTTAAAAATTCATAAAATTCTTTTTCAATAAAAACTATTTCAAACCAAATACTTGTTCTTGTTCTAAGAATTCAAAAAAATTGTTGTTTATTCGCGGGCAGCGAAAAGAAGAAACGTTTGCAGCTTCCTAAAAAAAATCAATGTGTACGTTTTACAAACCACGCGTAAACGTAACCATAACATTTTGATACTTTAGAGCATCTTTCTTATTTCAAGAGAAAATGCAAGCGACAATAGTTTTTGGTCAAGGTAAAAATTAGACCATGTAACACTCAAGTAAATTAATTTTAATGTTGTTTTGCGTATTACGAGTCCTCATTTAAAATTGTGTTGAGATAAAATTAATAATTGAAACAGTTTTCTAGTTTTTTTTTTGATAACACACCGTTTAGCGATTCCACTGTAATAAAGTCAATTCAATGTTTAAGATGTCAAAGCACAATGGAACATTCATGTAAGTTATTAAAATGACAATTTTAAAAAAAATTTGAAAATACAATATGTAGTGGTGAAAAAAATCGGAAATAGGCATCGTCTTAATAACCGATTTTTGGATAAATTAGAAAACAATATCTAATATTTTTAAACCATAAAAGCTTTTTTAACTGAAACATTTTGCATTCGGAAGGAACTATTTTTGTTTTTTTTGTTTTAAGAGTCAGTGAATCTAAAATTTGGTTTTGCTGTATGTGGGTTCTTTATATATTTCCTTTTGTTTTTTACTATTACCTTTTTTTAAAACCCAACCACTTCTTCTTTAAAATTACATTCAAAAGTGATGAGAAATAAGACATAAAAAATGAACATCAACGGGCTTCATGAGTCATTAATACATTAAAAGCAAAAAAAATGGTTTACCCATTTTCGTTTCCCAAATTTGTCATTATACTTTTCACTGCTCTCGAGTCTTCTTCGTCTTTCAAATTGAAATTCTCAAAAAAAATAAACAATGAAAATTTTATGAATATAGCATATTTTTCTAGCGTCTGAATACATAAAGGATGAATTTTTTTGTTTGTTACGTCTCGTTTCTTGAAAAAAACTTCAAAAAACAGTTCTGTTTAAACGAACATTTTCTATACCAAAGCCATTTTTTCATTCAATTTCCAGAAATCCACCACTTTTTTCTGTTAAAAGGCAGTGAGTTTCATTTGTAAAAAAAATTTTTGTCCACGTTTTTTTATTTGATTTTCTTTAAATTTCTCCACGACAATTGAATTTTCTCACCGATTGGCACATTTTTCGAAATCTTTGGAAAACTTTTCTAACCGCTGAATTTTCGGAAATGATAAGAAGTCGTTACGGCTAGGGCTTCTATTTGTGTTATCTCGGCTGTGACACGATCTTTGGGAGGAGTTTTTCTCTTGAGCGGATTAGTCATAGAAAAAATTCAATAACCGGACATAAGAATTTGAAGATTCCTTATCTCTGACAAAAATCTTACTGGAGTGTTTTCGTTTTCACATTTTAAGAATGACTAATTATTCGAACATTGGAGTAGTGACATTACAAGGTTTTTCAACAATTTGCAAACATCCATTTTTATGACTGTTCGGAGAATTTTGAAAGAGACAGTGTTTTTAAACTTTTATCGTTTCAAAACATTTTTGAACCGCTTCTTCAATACTTAAACTTTTTTTGAATTAAAAAAAAACAAGGAATAATGGTAGCATAAATGTCCATCATAGGGTTTTCTAAAGAGTCATTGAAGCGTTGAAACGAAAAAAGAATCAGTTAAACATTTTTTCCTAATTTTGTTTTGTTGAACAAGCTACCAGCATAATTTGCAGCGTAATAAATTTCGAGGAATCATTGCAACATTAAAACAATTTTTTTATTTGACAGTTTTTGTTTCCCATTTTTTAAAACGTTGAAAAAACAATCACTTGACCAAACGCTTAGGAAAAGAGAAAACTTTTGTGGTAAACACATTCAAATTCAATTTCCAGTAAACCATCTGATATAATAGGTGGAAACGGCAATTTTTTAAAAAAAGCGATTTCTTTTGTAAAAAACATATTTTGTCGACATTTTTTTCATTTGAATTTTCTCACCGATTGACACATTTTTCGAAAACTTGGCTTTATTTGTGTTATCGGCAGTGACACTCTCTTTGGGAGGAGTTTTGTTGGGCGGATTAGTCATAAAAAATTTAACAACCGGACATAAGAATTTGCAGATTTCTTATCTCTGACAACCACTTTACTTGAGTGTTTTTGGTTTTACGTGTTAAGAATGACTAATTGTTTAAGCAATGTAATAATAGTCAAATTTTGCAAATATTCATTTTTATTATGAATGTTCGGAGAGCTGGAATTCATAAAATTCTTTCGTGCAGAGAACATCATGCATGTATTTTTTTTGTAAATTATATTAATGTTGCGAAAATATTGTGTTTAAAAACAGAAATAACGTTATTCACATGGGATTAAAACATGTTCTTCAGTATTTAAACCAAAAATTTTCCACTCGAGCTTGAACATATTCATTTTGAAGATATTTGAAGAATGCATGTAAAGATAGTGAAAATATTAATTTTTCATAATAATAAATATCAAATTTGAATTTGAACAATCCTTTCCTGAATCTGTATTCATCTCGAATTTTGTAAAAAAATCCACTCAGCTCAGGATTGCTGAAACCCATTGTTTGAAACTAAGACAAACATGTGAAACATTTAAAAAAGAGAAAAATTGCAATAAATCCATTTTCTTAGGTTTGTTTCTTTTGTTTTTTTTTTAATCAAAAATGCAGTACGCGCACAAACTTGACTAAGAACCGGTAGATTAAAGTTGTTTGATTTGAAGCATTGGGTCAGTTTGCATAAAAACAAAGTTTTCGGCATTGTTGCCACTTTTTAGCTATGTTTTTTTTAAAACTTGCAATTGATATAATTTGTTGCAAACTTGATTTTTCGTTGTATTTTAAATAACGTGCTTTCGAATTTTAAAGAATGTGTTGATTTGAAACATTTATAAGACTTTTTTTTGTTAGAACTGAGACATAGGCAGAAATTTGAATTTTTTTATATCAAAACAGTTTGTTAACATATTTATAAATTTGGTAACAAAAAAAATTGACGTGGCGTGCCTACAATGAATTAATACTCAAATGTGTTTTATGACTTTTCTTTTTTTTCTCACGTAAATTGGCATTCTAAAGTACTAAATCTAACAGCAAATTCTGAAACATTGGCAGAAATTATTAAAAAAAATTGTTTTCATCAAAGATTTATCTAGAACTTTTATAGTTATGGCAAAAAAGCACTTCATTTGTAAAATTTTATATGTTACGCTGTTTTGCATACGGCACTTTCTTGACCATTCTATTCATAAACCATTTTTCAAATGAATTCTGATAAACTTTGTTTGGCGTGGTGATCCTAAAGTGGGCATAAAAAATCGTTTTTTTTTGTATTTTAGCAGCAAAGTTTTCCGAAGTATTATTGACTATTTTGTAAAACAAACAACAAATATCAGATATAAACCCAAAGAAACATTTGGGTCAATTTAAGAAATAAATTACACAAGAATAAAAGCGAAACCCATTAGACTAAACAAATCTTTTTCTTGATTTTGTTTCAACAACAAAAAACTAATCAAGGTTAATTTTTCATCTCACGCCGTTTTGCGTACACCACAATGTGAAATTCCTCTGGCTAGCCCTAATTTTAAAATAAATTATTTAAAAACTTTAATTTTTATTATACATTTGTTCAAAATAAATACAATTTCTTTCTTTTGATCAATCATCCCCGTCGATGTTGGAGTGAGTTTCTAGATAATTGTGGAAGCAGAAGCGAATTTTGTCGAATTGAGAAAGACAAACGATGTACTTCAGGTAGTCAGTGGGGACTCCGTTTGTGGTTTCACAGTAAGGAAGACACTGATCCAGAACCTGAAAACTTAAATTTTTGTAATAAAATTAGTAAATTACCCCTTGCTGACGACAACAGGCGGTGTGATCTACACGAGAAGAGGCGCAATCCCACATTCCTCCAAGGGTGGGACCCTTCGGGGCACACTGGGCCATGAAGCCAATTACCTAAAGATCGAATTTTGTTTTCGTTTTTAATACAAAATCAGTAGTGTAAGATTTTTGTAAGAATTTTTAGTAATGTCAAAACTTCGAAATTCTTAAAATAAAATTAATCTGAATTAGAAAAGACTTATTAGATTTTGTTTACCAGCAGTGTCTTTCATTTTTTGTTATAGAATAAATATGGGGTTTTCTAGATTTTTTCTTTTCAGTGTTTCATTTTCAAATGAAATATGAAATTGAACTGAACTGACATTATCTGTTTGGGATTAAGTTTGTCTATATTGTCTGAATTTTCTATGTGAAAACTTAAAGGACGATTTTTAAAACTCTGTTAAACTGTATTAGCGCCAATTTTTCTGTTTCAAATGATCAGAAAAATCTGAGAGTAGCACATTCTAAATTTTCTTCTACACATATTGAATTACATGAATTCAAAATCAAAAAGTCATTTTTTCAATTTAATAATTGTTACTGTGGGTAAAAAATTTTAAATTAAAATTTCCCTATGATAAATATATTTTACTAAAACAATTTGTTAAAACACTTTTCTCGAATTGCTTTTTTTTTTATAATAACAGTCAAAAAACGGAGACTCATAGAAATTTTTTACAATAATTTACAGAAATACACAACATTTGGCCGTTCTTAATTAATTTAGCATTTTTCTTGAATCAAATGTTTTAGTAGGTTAATTTATTCGAAGTAATGCTTTTCGACTATTTTTTCAAAGCTTAAGGATTCACAATATAGAAATGTTAAAAAGAAATCAATTTGGAAGCGCGTGTGTATGAAGGTGTGTACGTGTGTATGGAAAAAGTAATAAAAACTTTTTAAAATTTTTTTAAATGTTTTTTTTAAATTTAGGAAGATTAGAAAATCAACCAAACATTGTCTTTGAGCTTAAAAAAGTGCCTATCAGCAGTTCAATATTATATTATATTTTTCCCCAAAAATGAAAAATATTTGAAAAGTTTGCCTTTGCCGTTTATTGTACGGAATTGATTGGTCTTAGCGTGCCCTCTAAATTTACTCATTTTTTAAAAATCCAAAACCTAAAGTTTCATAATGTTTTTGTGTGTTTAACCATGAACTTTTGTTATGTTTTCTTTATCTCTTCGTTTCTTAAGCAGAAAACTAGAAAATCAAAAACCTAAAAAAAGTTGTGCCTGTTTGCAGTTCAATATTTCACATTGTTTCGAAAATTGACCTGGAAGGATTGTACTAGTTAACACTGCCACTCCATCATGATCCTCGTATAGAAAAAATTTCTTCCGGATTTGGCTATTCTACGTGAAACATAATTTTCCTATTTTTGTTTTTGGGTTAACATTTTTTCTGCCGCTTTTCTTTTTTTTGTACATCTCCCTTTTAATTTTAAATTTTTGAAGTGAAGTTTTACATTTTTCGCGTATCAAAATTTTTTTTACAAAGTAATGCTTTTCAGCATTTTTACCGTATACATAATTTTCAACAAAAAATAACTTAGTTTAGGGTTTTCTCCAAGAAGAACTCACAGCATCGGTTAAGCGACGGCGACAATTTTCCCTAGTAAAGTTATTTGTTTGGAATAAAATCACGTTTTTTTTTTACAAAAATCAATTTTGACAGTTTTCAGTTCTCAGAAAGGGATATCACCTTGGAAAAAAAATTGAACAAATAATTGAAACATTGTATTAAGCTTGAAAATAGTGTATTATACAGGCAGCTCAAAATTTCATTTTGTTTACAATAATGTTGTAACTTCAAAAAACAATGTTAAATTTGATTTTGATTTTTTCTTTTTTTTTTTTACTTTAAAAACACTCATAACTTGAAATTCCCGTTGTTTATTTTCATCCCGATGTTTTATTTTGTATTCTGAAAAAAGCTTTGTTTTCAATGTTTTTTATCTTTTCCAATTGTTGTTTTTTGCTCATAACCTGTTTAGGATTTTATTCTTGTGAAAATTGTAAAACACCGTTTTTTAACTCAAAAACTTACAGCATCGGGTCGGAGGGCATTGAAGTCGCAGAAACGACGTCTGCACTCAACATCGGCGTCCTTCAAACCTCTACAGCAAGTTCTCAATTTCTGGTTGGCGGTTCGTTTTCCAGGGACACCGTAGCTGAAAAATTCTTTTATAAAAATAGCAAAGTTTAGTTTACATTTGCTGAAGACGTTGTTCCTTGGCACTAAGAATTGGCTGATTCACGGCTCCTTGCGCTTGAGGGGCGACCTAAACCAATTTCAATAATTTAAGAACATAAAATAATACAAAAACATTTAGTGCACGAAAATACATTTCCATTGAAAAATGTATAGGAAGTTCAGCTAGCTGAATTTAGACCAGTTGGATTCGTATGAATGTGAAAAGATAAACAATTATTTTACATATATATCCTGTAGCAAAAAAGCGATTTTCAAATTTGCTTTTAAAAGTTTGAAAAATTTGAAAATTTGATTGTTGAAATGGTTTTTGTTTTTTTTTCCTTTCCTTGTTTTTTGAAAAATTAATTGTTGTTATGACACTTATGCCTGACAGTGCCATAGAAAACTGGAATCTTTTGCATTATTTTCCCGTAACATTCAACTGAAATTCAAAAAAAAATCTAAAACAATAAATGTAGTTATCATTGTTTCCATTAATTTCCTGAAGAAGGCTAAATTTCAAAAGTCTTAAATCTTTATGCTAAAAAATGTAATTAAAACAAAAAATGGCCCCGTTGTTTTCAATTAAACAATAATAAAAGATTTTCAATTTTTTTCCAATTTCAGGTGTTCATATTTTTTGTTGCCACATTTTTTTAAACAAATTATTAAAAGTTATAGGAAATGTGTGTTATTAAATAATAACTTTTTTTCTTTAATTGGAACAAACATAAACAAAATAAAAGCAAATTTCTCTTTGAGATATAGAATAAATTAGATTGAAATACATTTTTGTTTTCTTAGTTTTTAAGTTTCTTGGTGAATAAATTGGAAAATACTTGTGTTGAAAAATTTGACATGAATCCATTGTCACACGAAAAACTATTCATTTGCATAAGATTCCCGTAGCATTCAACAAAAATTCAAAAAAAAAAAAAAACAAATCTAAAAATATTTAATTAAACATGAAAATGGTCCGGTTGTCCCCAATTAAAAATAAATGTTTAAATTTTTTTTCAATTTAGTTTCAATTTCATGTGATAATATTTTTTGGCACATTGTAAAAATGATATTTAGGAAATTATTCGTAAAGATTGTGACATTTTTTTTATCGAAACAAACCTAAAAAAATTAAACAGCCAGCTTCGCTTTGAAATAAAAAAATTAATCAAGATGTTTTTTTTTTTTTTTTTTTTTTAAATTTCCAACCCATGTTTCATGAAATTGTGATAAGAAGTGGCCTTCACTATTGCAGATTCTTGTTGTTTTCGTCTAAATAATGTATTTTGCTTGTTTGTTTTTCTTACCTGTTGCAGCTGTTGACCGGAGGTGGCTGCTTCCCATCTTTGGTACTGCTGATTCCAGACCCAGTTGCCCTGAATTTGGTGTTTTAAAAATTAAGACACGTTCTCTCATTTGTTCGAGCAGATTGAAAGTCGTCCGGACAGATTGAAATTTTTGTCTCCGATTGAGTTTGTATGTTCACTACAGGCTACTTAGAACCCAAATAATTGAAAACTTACGTTAAATTTCCACTTTTAATTTTTACAGCGAAACAGTGGCACATTAACCTCAAATTTCATATCTTCCTTCAACATTGAGCTATCGGAGTGTACCGGAGCTCATTCAACAGCGAATAGTGTTGTGATAATAGTACAAATTATGGTTTGTTTTGAATATTCATTTGGATGCATGAAAAAAGCCAAAAACTCCGAAAAAACGCGAAAATTCTAGGTTTTGTAAACACAAATGTTTCCTGTATTGAGTGCCAGACACAAATTTAATACTAGTCGATTCTCCATCGAATTCTGAGAATAATTAAACACTAAAAGTGAACAGTTTGAGTTCCTACCTTTTCAAAAATTCGATTGAAAAATCGAAAATGGCATTTTTAGCCGATTTTTAGACGCAAACGATTCCCCGCATTTTATCACCACACTATTCGCTGTTGAATGAGCCCCAGTACACCCCGATAGCTCAATGTTGAAGGGAGATATGAAATTTGAGGTTAATGTGCCACTGTTTTCCTGTGAAAATTAAAAGTGGAAATTTAACGTAAGTTTTCAATTATTTGGGTCCTAAGTAGCCTGTAGTGAACATACAAACTCAATCGGAGACAAAAATTTCAATCTGGCCGGGGGTACTCAGTACACTCAGACATCTTGTCTTAATTGCACTAAGAAAAGATTAATATATTTTTTATTTGCATTAAAGCCAAAGTTTGTTTAAAAGTTGGGACACGGTTTAAGAATCTGCAAAAACATAACATATTGTCAAGTTCTGAAAATGATTGAATGTTTCAAGTTTATCCTTTGTAAGAATTAAATATTACAACTCAGTGTCTTTGCGATTATTTTTTTAGGCTATTAAAAATTGCTAGAAAAGAGTCGAATAGTTTTGAAAAATTTAAGAAATTTCATTTTAGATTTCAAAACACTGAAATTCTATTATGCAAAAAAGGTTTTCTCGTTTAAATTGCTTTAAATATATTATTTTAACTTTAGTAAAACTGAATGTATTGATGTCAATACAGTTATTTAGTATTTTAAGTTTTGATTTTAAAATAAAACTGTTTCCCAAATCTTTAGTTGCAAAAAACACTAAATGACACAAAAAAAATATTTTTCTGTATTTTGTCTGCTATCAAAAATAGGTTGGAGCCTGAGCGCGTATGATTTCAAATTAGGATTATTTATAAACTTATTTCATATATGTTTACAAAAAAACTCCAAAATCCATTTGTTTACAAAAAAAAAACTCAAAAGTTATGCCGAATTTAAGCATTTGCGGCGCTGATATTTGTTGCAGAATCACTCTTGATGGCATTATTGCTGAGCACTAAAAGAACTATTAAAGTGTTTTTGTTGTATTAATTTTGTAAAGTTTCTATAAAAAGTTATTTTAAAGAAAAAATTCTATTAAACTTAGCAGACCCAGACAATTTTACTAAGCTGAAAACATGGTGAGGGGAATCACTAAACTAAAAAAAATTTTTTTTTTAAGCCAGGCACGAATCATTCAAATAAAGAAATGTTTAGCAGTTTTAATTTTTTTTAAATTTAAAATACAATTTTAATTGGATCATGTTGTATTTTAAGCATCTCGGATAAGTTTTAAGTTTAGTGACGAGATTTAATTATACTTATTTAAATAGAGGAACAACTTACCCTAAATGCATCATATTTTGTAAAGCCAGGCATGAATCATTCAAATGAGGTAATCTTTTTAACAAAAATTTGTTTTTAAAATGAAACATATGATTATAAATATTTTAAAATTACAAATTGAAAAAAAAACAATTTAAAAAAATATAACAGGTATCAGTAAAGTTCGCATTGGGAAACTTTTTGATTAAATTTTTTCCACAAGTTTATATAACTTTTTGGATAAAGTTGAAAATAACTTTAGTCTTACCTGTCTATACTGTTGAGTCTGAGGATCCCAAGTTTGAGCCAGACAGAAAGGAAGGAGCAGTAAAGACCACAACATTTCAACTGAAAGCATCATGTAAAAAAGGAATTCACAGTTTTACAAGATAGAAAAAAGGGAGAAAAATTACATAAAATGTTGTCAATACCAAATCACACTCAAGTTTGAAAAGCGTTTCAACGTAATGTATTTTTATCAACTTTTTTTTTCAAAATCTATTTGAAAATGAATGTTTCACATGTTGCATTGAACCGAGAATACATGCAACAAACGTTTTCGATTGAGCTAAAGCGTAAATTTCACAGCGAAATAATGGACCGATGGCCTGACCTGTCACAACTCTCTTCAAAGTGGTCCGATCAAACTGGGGGTGGGCCCTTTTCTTGGTAAATGTATGCTTTTTTAACGTCAAAAATTTAGTTTTAGTTTAAACATGTTAAATCCTAAAACTGTTTCAAAAAGACGATTTTTGCTTACAACGGTTCACATTTAGGACTTCACATTTACGAGGCGAGAATCCGATCGTAAAAATTCATGTCACACACACTGTTTAAAGTTAAAGTTAATTATAAAGAAAAAATCAACGCCAGAATCGGTCATTTTGCGAATTTGTGATTTAGCATTTTTATCGTTTTGAAGTTTCCAAATATCACAAGGGGGATTGTAGTGATATGAATGAAACATTGAAAAGCTAAATCAAACTGCAAAAACGCTAAATCACAAAATTCGAAAATTCACAGATTTTGGGGTTAATTTTTTCATTTATAATTAATTTTAAGGTACTTCGGCACCAGGGGTGGCAGAGGGCCGGCTCCGGAAGGTTCTGAGCTTCAATTTTTTTAATTTTTTTTTTTAAATTACGCTAAAAAAGTTGCAATTTCTTTTTTTTTGTAGTAAATCAATATAAAATGGTTGGAAAGTCAAAAAATGCAACAAACAAACAAAAAATAAAATTTGTGTTAACTTCTATGTTGTGTAAATTTGGTAGTATAAGTGAAATAAAGCAAGATTTATTAGAAGAATCGCTAAATGATATGTAAAAACGATAAATTGTTATGTTGCAAATAAAAAATTCAAAAAATTATGTTTTGCACCAAAGTGTTTAGGGCCCCCGGGGGTCGACATTCTTGCCTCGTAAAGGTGAACGCGTGTTGAGCAAATGCACATTCTTCTTTAAAATTTTGGCTATTTAAACACGTTCGAAGTGAAAAACGTTCACAGTTGTGTTTTGCATCAAATTACCAGCAAAATGAACCGTCACAGATAATGATTGGACCACTTTGAAGGAAGTTATGACAGGTCAAGTTTTCGTTCCATTATTTCGCTGTGGATATAAAACATTCGTAAACAAAGTGATTTTTGGACAAATAGACCATAGACAAAGGTTAATTCTGAACGGGAGGTTGGCCCGCAGCTCGAATTTATCATCAGGGTCCTTTTCAAATACCAGGCTCATCTTATGCTCAGGTTCTTTGTGAAAAGTCGTTGCTTGGAGTGACGTTGAAAAAAAATTATTTTAAAATCGAATTGGGGAAATTAGAAAATGGTTCACTCCAATTTCAAAAAGGCCCCTGACGGTCCCTTAAATCCATAACCGAAAATATGAATTCAAAAAGGTTGCCTTACACAAAAAAGACAACGTAATTCTAAATTAAAAAAGCTATTTGGAAAGGCATATAAGTAGAGAAATCTCTTCCGCAGTAGTGTGAGGAAGTGAAACCGAGTGTTTAGATTATATATCCCAGGAACCGGTGCAATCGCCGGGCGAAACCCGTTGATGACTCTCGACTGCGGCAAGTACAAAACGACGGATGAGAAGAAGACACGGCTTGAAATCAAAATGCCTGATTGCTTGTTTCAATTTCGCACGTCCACTTTAAGAAGCGGGTTTTAATCTCGGCCATCTGAGGAAAGTTCATTTTCAGCAAGTTTTCAGAAGCTTGTTTTGTTCCGAGCGCCGTCTGGGTTCCACTGATTAATTAAAGGGACCATCAGGGTCCTTTTTAAAGTTTATTTTAATTAATAAATTTAATTTAGTTGATCAATTATCTACTTATCATTTTCAACTCCTTTTTCCTAAAAAGCCGTAATTTCAAATCAAAACTCAAAAACATTTTTTTCCAACGGGCTCCAGTTTACGTTTTTTCACACCATCTGCCCGCTGTCCAAAATGAAAACCGCTAGGGATTTGGAACACGCAGCGCCGAACTTCTAACGACTTTAGCCAAATGGTTAGCGCCGGTGGCTGGTAACCAAACGGTCCCGGGTTCGGTTCCACTCTCGTGCAAATGGTTTTTGCTGGCAAAAAGAAAAATAACTGATGAAATCGTACTGCTGTGATCTGACTTTGGTTTTAATTGCAGAAAAAAGGTCCCTTATGGTCCCTTTAAGCAAACTGCGATGCATTTATTTAACTGGATTTGCAAAAAATTAATTCGAAAAAGGTTCAATTAGATTAATTTCAAGGTTTTCTTTTAAGTAGCTCGAAAAACGCTTAAAGGACTAGGTACATTTGGCTTTCACTGTGCTATTTCGTCGAGAGATAAAAAAGAGCTTTTATTTTACATTTTAAACAAAGAGCTGGCACTCAGAAAACAGAAAAGTTTTGTTTTTAAAAACAGGTACTTCAAAGTTAGATAAATCGATTTTTTTTACATATTTTATTTAATGAAATTAAAAACGTGTGTAATTTTTTTTTAAACGTTTAGAAAAAAAGCTGGCACGAGAATAGTTCGTAACTTTCAATTTTTCACAAAAGATCAACTTGAAACATACACCATTACATAATTTAAATAAAACGGAGGTAGTTCATTAGAGAACAGTTCATTTCTTGTAATTTCAAAAGTTTTGAAAATGGTCTGTTTGAAATTTACATTTTATATCGTTCAAAAAAACCAAAAACGAAAGTCAATGCCATGAAAATGTTTTCAGCTATTTCCCTCTTTTTATCTGAAAAGTCGTTTTTTGGTTTAAAAAAAGCTCAACAGATTTCAATTATTCAATGTTTCTTATTGTGATTGAAAAATAATATAACTTTTAATGGTATTCCTGGTAAAACTTATTTTCACAAGCACTTTTCACAAGTCTTCAGTGTTTTATTTTTACATTTGTTTTTGCAGAAAATGCCAAGTATAGTTTTAAATTCGGAAGATTAGTTATAATTTTGCATTGCAACATTCAACAAAAGTAAATTTCATATAAGAATTTAGCTAGAAAATCTACTTTCTTTTTTTTTAAATTCCAGTTTAAGCTTTGTTGATTTCAAAATGAAACGTCGCTTTCTCAAAATTGTCCCCTTGTAGTACAATTTCAAAAAAAGAACTGTTTACAAATTTTCCAGTTCAGTAAAATTTCAAGCATAAACTTCTTAACACCCATAGAAAGTAACATTAAACCAAAAACAGGTGATAAGAAAAAAAAACTTGGGTTTTTTTCTTGTGTGGCTCTGACTTCCGAGTTTTTTGGTTAGGCCATTTAGATTAAAACATTAAATGACACCATTGCATAAATGTTTACAAGTGTTAAAATCAAACATCAAATGCACTTCAAACAGGAAAACATTTTTTGCACAGTAGTATTTTAATGTATCACAATCTAAAATGTTTTTTCTTAAAGTTTTTTTTTCGAAACAATGATGTTTTCTAGCAATTTCCAATAGCCTGGGGGAAAAAATCGCAGCTCCACTGCGTTTTAGTATTTTATTCTCACACAGGATAAACTAAAACATTCAATCGTCTTCAAAAAAAAATTTAAAATCTTGAAACCGGAAGTAAGTGCGTTTTGTAGTTTTTAGAGAGAAAAACACTAATGGCACAAAACAGCAGAAATTGAACTCAGTTTCAAATATTTTTGCTTTTGGTGTGGAAACGTAACTGATTTTCAAATTGAAAAATTTGGTTTTTTCACAGTCTTCATTTCGTAAAGCCATCAATTTTTTTTTAAAATAAATTTATGCTGCCAGGATTGTTATAAATTCGAAAATTTTTTTTTTTTAAATTTGGCATCAGAATTTTAAACTGAAGTAAATTCCGGATGTGAATTTCTGGCTTTATCTTTTTGTGTAAACATAATAGTTTTCAAAAATTCCAGTTGTCGGCCTTGTGTTGCACCAAAATAGGTTTTTGCGTTAATTTCACACCATGACAATGTTTTAAGATTTTTGTTAAAGTTAAAGTTTTTTTGTGACGGCTGTGGTTTGTCGTTCCACAGTTTCATATTTTTCAAAGAATATAAATGAAACATTAAAAGTTTTTTTAATAACATAATTCATTGAGTGTGAAAATAATGCAAAACAAGAGGTCTTTCTAAAACAATGCCAAAATTTCCGTATTTTTCCCAAAGTATTCCTTTTTTTTTTAAATTTTTTGAAGCCAACGCTGTAACTATCAAGGTTATGAAAGAAGTTTCTTGCCGGATTATTGCGATCTCGGAAACTTTGAAATAATTTTTCACCATAACTTTCAACTGAACTAATTTCCAGATGAGAACTTTTGGCTGTGTGATTTTTAATGATTTATACGTCTGAATCATTAATTATTTATACATCTGAATCAAACGTTTAAAACAAGTTTTTTTTTGAAAATTTTCGAATGGAGGTTGCTTTCTCAAAATATTCCTCATTCTAAAGCAATTTTGGATAACACATTTTATTTAAAAAAAATCATTTGCCAGCTCAGCAAATTTTCACATGGAAACTTTTTAACAAACTTTTTAACGAACCAACATGGGGTGATAAAAAATATTGCTGGATTTTTTTTCTTGTGTGGCTCTGAATTTCGATTTCCAGTGTTTTATTTAGCCATTTAGTTGCGCGAAAAATATTTTATGGGTTTATTTCACACGATAACAATGTTTTAAGATTTTTGTTAAAGTTCCAGCTTTGGGATCTCGAGTACTTAAACAAACTTGAAACTTGAAAGGAGAAAAAAAGTGTTCAGCTTGGCCAATTTTTGTATTTTTTTTTGTTTTTTTTAACAAACAATAAACTTTTTTGCTTTTTCACATCGTTCAGTAATACCGTAAATGTTTTGCTTGAATCTGTTTTTAATCGACGACTGTCCGTCAAGCAAAATTCAAAATTTGGGGCAGGCCCGGGCCGGGCCGGGCCGAGAAAAATTTGAGCGGGCCGGCCCGAAATTATTTTTTTCGTTGTTTTTTTTTTAATTTTACATCGAAAAAAGGCATAAATTTTCGGTTGAGTCGCGGCCCGTTGCCATGCTTGCTGTCCATTCACCGATAATTGATTTACTAAATCTGCTCAGAACTGGGCTGCTCCTTTACAATTAGTTTTTTTAAACCAAAATATACAAAATTACTTTCTATTTCACAATTTGTTCACAAACAAAATCCCAAAAAAATTGAAAATAATATCAATTTTTTTTATCACTTTCCGTCTAAAATTGAAGGACAGAAACCGTACCAAAATATAAAACGCGTTTTTTAAAAACCGCTTAAAGAAACAGTGAAGGGATTGATTAAAAAACTACGATTAGTCTTTTCTTCTTTTTTGTGACAGTAAAAACAAAAGTAAAAGTTGGACGCTTCCATTTCTTCAAACTGGTATGAATTGAATTTTTCGCAAAAAGTCCTATGTAAAATTACCGTAACCTACTCTCGTGTACAGTAATTTCGAAATAGCACAAACTTGATGCTTTCAAAAATTTTATCACATTTTATTTAAATAATATATTTAATTTTTTTTAATTAAAGATTTTATCTAATCCAATAACAACTTTTGACCTTTTTCAGTTCGTTCCAAACTTTGCATTTTATTACTTTTTCTCAAAACGCAGCTTTGTTTTACAATGCAAAATGGTTTACTGTATAAAATTCATCAAAATCTGTTTTTTCTACAATCTTTTACTAACTGGATTAAAAATAGATGGATAAGAATGAAAAACTTTTTTGTTTTATGCACTATTTGTTTTATGAAAAAATTTTCAAAAAATGCTTTTATTTTACGTTCTGCGTCTAAATAAGGGCAGAAATAAATAAAATCAATTGCGTGTAAGCACTAATTTTCAACAACAAAAACCTATTTGTTAAAATTCCCTTGAAATACCTTTTCATACATTTTTTGGTAGATAAAACAGCTTTATTTAATTTTTTTTCACAATGATATAATGTTTCAGTAAAACCGTTAATGTTTTGTCGGTGTGCTCTTTTTGATTAATGGTAACATCCAAGGACATGATTGATTTACCACATACGCTCAAATTTCAGCCGCACTTTGGCAGTTTTTTTCAACAAACCAAAAAAAAACTTTCTGTTTCACAATTTGGTCTCAAAATCGATTCAAAATAAATGTTATGTCATAAAAAACGTTTTTATAACTTTTATAATATATAAAAGTATTATTGCTAAATGCCAGCAAAAATTATTCACGCTAAGCTCATCATCGCAGTAATTTTTCAAAACGAAATTTTCAAAAAACAGCAGAAACAAACATGGAAGCGATTAATAAAAAAATCCTGCGATTAGCTTTTTCTACGCTTTTGCAGAAGGAAAAACAGCTTTCTGTGTTTTTTTTCACTTTGTTATAATGTTTCAGTATTGTCGCGTAACTTTATTCAGAGATTGGTTTTGTTTTTTCGATAAACACCTCTTTTGGCCTAACTTGTTTGAATTTGTGCAATTTCTCACAAAAACCCCTTTCAAAAAAGTGCCGTTTCTGAATTTTATTTTGCGAAACAGCGCGAACTTGATGGCTTCAATATTATCAGCTAAGTTAAATCGAATAGTAGAAACATTTTTTTAAACCTTTTTCGGGCTTTTCGAAGTGGCATTTGTTTATTCAATTTATGCTCAAAGTTCAGCATTCTTTTAAAATAAAAAATGGTTCACAATTCAAAAAGTACCAATTTCCTTTCTTTTTTCCGCAATCTTTTCACAAAAATAAACGATTAAAAACGGATGGATAATAATGAAACAAATTTCGGACTTTAGGCAGCGAATAATACTGAAAACACTTTTCGGTTTTTGCTAAATAAAATTGGAACAAAACATTATTTTTTTCACTTTTCTGCGCCTTAAAGGGGCCGTAAGGGGCCTTTTCAGATTGGAAATGAACCGTATGCAAATTGGCCCATTTCAATTGAAATCATTTTCCCGAACACCGCTCCAGACAACGGCCGTGAGCAAAATACTTGCCAAGTCTTCATTAGCATACGATTCTTAAAAGGCCCCTTACGAGCCCTTTAATATAAACAATTATTATTAAAAAAAACACTCTTGTAGTAAATTTTCAACAGCGAAGGAAGCTTGCAGTAAACATTCAATAACAATTTGTTTAAAAGTCCAGAAGACGCAATAAAACAAGTTCCGAGGAGATTTGGTCTTTTTTATGCATTTTTTGGCAGAAAAGAGTTGTTTGATATTGTAACATTGTGAAAATGTTTCAGTAATACCGTTAACATTTTGTATTGTTTTGTGTCTGATCAAATGTGAAAACCCGAGGCGAATTTCTTGTAAAACCACTTTCATAAAATGAACCGCAATCGTATCATATTTTGCTAAACATTTTATATTTTGCAAAATGTTTGTATTTTTTTGACTCTACCGTAAAATATTTCACCTATCGTATTTATTGTGCTGTTTGAAAAACTAATTTTGTTACTTTTTCGGTTTGTCAGGTATTTTTACTGTTTTTTTTTCAATGTTTCTCAAAATTTCGGTGAGGGGGGGGGGGTAAATTTTACAATATAAAATTTACAAAAATAGTTTTGAGTGAAATTTTGTTTTTAATGAAAAGGATTGTTAATAAATAAAGCATGATAACTCGAAACAATTTTTAAAGATTTATATAGCCAGCAAAAATTAACATAACCATCATAACAAACTTTCAAAACTAATTTGGCAAAAACCGCAGAAAGAAACATTGAAGCGAGTCTCGGCGGGTGATAAGAAAAGGCCGAGGTTGGCCTTTTCGGATGAGCGACCGGCCGAGGCGGATGTGACTGCCCCGTTTTGACCGCAGAACAGGTCGTTCTGGCGACCGGCTTCAGCCCAATGGCGCCGGGAGCCATTCGGACACGGATGCACTTTCTACGGGTCATCCGTCTGCGAGAAAAGGCAACAAAGAATGAATGCGAAGGTGAAACGGATGGCTGTGAAAGGTTTAAGAAGAGGTTCAAAAAACTGGGCGTGGAAAGATTTTAAATGATACATCTTTAGAGAGATATTTCCATTGACAAAGGTGCGTTGTAGTTCGAAATCTCTTTAAAACGGACTCAGTCAGTACCGATTAAGACACGTTTTCTCAAATGTTCGAGCGGTCTGAGCACTCTGCGGACAGATTGGAAATTTTATGTCTCCGATTGAGCTTATATGTTTACTGTAGGCTACTTGGGACCCAAAAAGTTGAAAAGTCACTTCACATTTTCATTTTCAATTTTCACATTGAAACAATGGCACGTTAATTTGAAAATTCATTACTTCCTTCAAATCCGCGCTAACAGCCTGTTCGGGGGCTCATTAGATAGCAATATGTTTGCTGATATCAGACAAATGTAACTTTGGTCTTGGTTTTGAGTTTGAGGTTATGAAACATCGAAAAAGCCAAAAATGTATGAAAAACTTCGGTTTTTAGATTATTACGGTTTCATGTGTTGCGCGCCAGAAAAACTGTTGTAATCATACGATTTTCCATCAAATTCGGCGCGGATTGAAATGTTGAAAGTTGAAAATCTTGCATTCCAAAGTTTTCAAAAATTCGATTGAAATGTCAAAAACTGCTGTTTCAGCCGATTTTTGACGAGAAAGCGTCTGACAAAACCGATCCCGCGCTAGGACCGCTTCAATGTTTCGGCGGAAAAGGGGTGCCCGCTTAGCAAACTTTTTTCAAAACACGGTTTTCGACGTCTCAAACGAATTTTGAAAAGTTTGGAACACAAGATTTTTAACTTTCAACATTTCATTCTACGCAGAATTTGATGGAAAATCAAATTATAAAAACAGTTTTTCTGGTGCGCAACAAATGTTACCCACTTCCTGGTTAATTCCAATTCCAATTCCGTCTGCGAGAAAAGGCAACAAAGGGTGGAACGAATGACAAAGATGTTTCAATCGACAGAGTTAAGGTTCAAAAACTTTTTGTTGAGCGGTTTTGATTGCAATTGAATGATTTACGATAAGTTTCAAAATCTCTTTGAGAGATTAATATTAGTAGAGGTACCTTGATCTTTCACTTTATAGAGGTACCTTGCGGTTCAAAATCTCTCTAAAGAAACACTTTCCTTGAAAGAGGTGCCCTAAGAACCAAAATCTCTTGGTGAAGAGATTTCAATTGGTAACTTGAAATTACAAAAATCTTATGTAGCCTTAAACTTTAAAACCCTGTAATTTTTTTTTCAATTTTTTTTGAGACAGCAATTGTATTTAACAAAATTTTTTGAACACTTTTGTATAAAATTGAATGTTTCATGCAGCTCACAAAATAGTTTGCAGAAACGTGCCGTAGTGTCGTTTCCATTGAATTATGCATAATACATTAACTGTTTTTATTTATTGATACTGAAAATAGTTTCATTAAGCGACTAAAACTATGTAAAACAATAACAAAAAGAACTCAGTCATTGCCGATAAAATTAATTTTTTTTTTTAAAATAAGAGAAACAAAACTGCCAATCTAAACTAGGAGAATTTATTTCGTATTTGAAAGTTTCGTGAACACTTTGGCTTCACTTTTATAATTATAAAAATGTTAATCACATAACGTTAAAATAATTTAACATAATTTTAGTTTGTTTTTCAAGCAACTTTTTGATTTTTTTGTTTCAGCTGGTGAACGAGAAATTTCAGTTCTTTTCTTAACTTCTTTCACCTAACTTTCGCCTTCGTGTATTACAAATCCGTAGCACTAAATTTTATAAGATTCATTTAAAACATTATGAAAGTATCTTTTTGAACAATTTTTTTTATGAGAAAACAAGCTTTTTTAAAATTTTTAATAAAGAGTTTTCTTTATGTTTATGTAACATAAAAATTGAAAAAAAAAAACAAATAGATTTTGAATAAAAAGTTTTAAAGGAAATATTCGAGAGAATACTTTATAGTTTAAACTTAATCAATGTTTCACTAGTATAGGAAAATATCGTGTTTTCGTTGATGGTAATGTCTTCAAATATCTCAAAGGGGAAGGACCTCGTAAAAGTGATTTTTCAAAACTTTGTAATATACTCGATTTCCAACGAATGGGCAAGGATTTTCCCAATTTTTAAAGGACTAGGTACCTTTGGTCCCGCAACGAACTTTGTTAATTGTCTGCGCACTCCTTTTCACAATGCTATTTCGCCTATTATATCTCTGTTCACTTCAATGTTTCAAAACGTTTTTGGTTAAGTACGTGCCGTTTTTCACGATTTCCCGAAAGTCGAACACCGTCCCTTGGAAACAGACTATAACAACTTCATTGAATAAATACCGTTGCCACGATTCTGAAACATACTCCTTTTATATGTTTTGGAATGCAACCGGTGCAGGTGTACACGATTGAAAAATGCAATGTGTGCAAGTGTGCACGGCAGAGTAAAGCGAGAGAGTGCGGGGAAAAGAGAGACGCAGAATTGCGCGCTATTCAGCGATATTTTTACTAAATTTTAGGAATGCCTAATTTTGTTCATTTTGCTCTAAAAAGAGAAAATTTGGCACTCTTCTGAATCAGAAGAATGAGATCTACTCATTTATCACGCCCAGAAAATATTTTTTTACGCCTTCCCCTTTAATGAAAAAGTATTGCTATCCTATTTAGAGGTTTCAACTCGCTTTAAAATACAAAAGCCGACTATTAGATCCCAATGAAGAGTCTCCATCTTTTGTTTAAACATGGAGTAAGTCGGCCACAGTTCGGAGAGCTGGAAGCAGTGATCAGAGCATCGTACTTTGCCCTTTGATAACTGGGCTAAAATTGCTATCTTACCCCCTCCCCCAACACCATTTGGTTCCCCACGGCGCTTAATTGATCGGCCGAAGGCCGCGTATCGATGCGGCCGAAGGCCGTAAACCCGGAGGGTGCCCGCCGTAGGCGCGCGTACCCTCCTGGCGTGAAATATTTGTAATTTCTTGAATTTTGGACTTGGAAATATTTATTTCACCAAGCACAAACTGCGTGAATTTCGTCGCCACCCAGAATTTTTCAAAATAGCTTTGTTAAGAAAAAACGCATTTTGCAAATCTGAAGCACTACAATGTTTTATCTTAATGTTTTAGTAAAATCGAATTTTCGACGATTGAATTTTCGACGAATTTTCGACAGTTCTTCGATTCTAGGCGTGGGATAAATATATTTCCAAGTTTCATTAACAATTTGAGCAATTTTCTTTCAAACTTTTAAACTTCGAATAAATTATTTTAAACATAAAATTTTGTCATCACCCACATGATGGTTTAAGTGATCAGAAAAATAACCAACAATTTTCTTGTGTTCCTTGAATTTCTAAGTAAACGGGTTCAATTAAATGTAACAAGACAAAATAATTAAGACGAATCATCCATCCTAACCGGAAAGTGCGTGAAAAACATCGAAAATAGTACCCTGCGGTTCAGAAAAAAGGATTTATGAAACGAAGCAACTTCTTTATGCATGATTTTCTCAAAATTGGAATTTTTAGAACGGAAAACGCCAAAACCACAACAAAAATCATTTTTGTGTTTCAAAGCGGTTATTTCTGTGTTCAGCCTAACAAAATATTCAATTTATTTTGTGCTTAATTTTACACACTTTGGACAGGAAAGCCCAAAAAATTGAAGCTTCATGTGTTTTAACCCGGGAAACGTTTACTTTCACAAAAATTTGTATTATTTTACAAAGACGGGTTTGGAAAAGGCTTGTCAGTCCATCCCCAACAGACGGAAATCTTCGGTCGATAACTTCCAACATTGATTGAATTTTTGTACTTTTCGAATTCATCACTAGCGTAGTGATAGCTCACTGAAAAACGATTTAAAATCGGTTTCATAAAGTTTCACTAACGTCCAGATATTGTTGATCGGAAAAGTGCGATTTCAGCAGCAGCCCCGCAGTAACCACGCTCAGGGGCACAGAAAAAGTCGCTTCCTTTGACCCAAGGCCCTTCTTCACTTGGGGCATTTCCCTGGATCCAGGAGACTTTGGTCAGGCGCTCTAATTGAATTATTATGTAAAAATATAAACTATACAAACTTCTTTGGTAGACATTACGTTTAGCCAGATAAGCGCAAAGTTTCTTGATTTCTTTATGCTTTTTCTTTGACACAACATGGGCCACGGGTTGTTGTTCTTGGGCTCCCTCTTTTTCCCAGGAGTCCATTTCTTCACGATTAATTCTGAAATCTATCGAAACTGCGAAGGCTAAAAAATTGCTGTGAAAAACATTGTTCACACACAACGGTTTTGGAAAACATTCGATAGATATACCAATGGCACGTAATTACCATTTTTGTCAAAAAATTGTTTTGGGAGTAAATTTTTAATTTAAAAAAAAAGGAAAATTTGAAAAAGTCACAATCTTCCTAGTATTTAAATTGCTAACAGATTTCTGAATTCAAACGATGACAAATAAGTTTTTACAGGTTCGTGCGCCCAAGTATGTAACATTTACATGTTACATTACAAAACTGCTTACAAAACTGCTTACGCTTTGCAGTTTAAAGCCACTTTCCTAAAAACTAAAACGTTTTGTCGATGTAATAAAATAAAACAGGAGTTGCTCACGACATAGAAACATAAAATTTTCATAAGACGTTGTAAAAGTTCCATATTCAAATTTTAGGAACATAAGATCTTAGCAGGATAGTAATGGGGGTCTCCATGTCAAGAATGAAATGAAAACCACCTTTAAAACCTTTTTTTATCGTTATCGATATTTTTAAACAATTATGATTTTTTCTTTTTTGCCCATACTGAAATTTATCGTAAAAGATGACGGCTGAAAATATTGCTTTGACAAACAACGGTGGTGGAAAACATTCGATTGACATACAAATGGTACTGTATAATACACATTCGCTAAAAATTTTGTTTTACAATTTTGTTATTTGTAAAATTAAAAAAAGAATATTATGAAAAGTCACAGTCTTCAAGTTTTGAAAGTGGAAAACATTTTCTAGATCCAAACGATAACAAATCAGTTTCGTCGATTTAGTAACTACTTACAGAAATTCAGATAATTTTTTCACAGGTTTGTGCGCCCAAATATTTTAAGTTTACATGTTACATTACAAAACTCCAAATCTTAAATGTTTTTAAAATGTTTTAATCCTGTTGCTTTGGAGTTTTTAAATCATACCATCTACCATTGGAACATCGAAATCTGTGGTTAACCAAATGTATATGCGTGTGGCAAAACATTCAGTCAATGAATCATTTCACGAAAAATGAATATTAAAAACGCAGAAAACTGTTTGAAAATCCTAATTTGATTTTGTCCATATGCTGACTTTTTTTTATAACTTTAAACCTCAAAACCCGGTTTCTTTTTCAAACTTATGCAAATAACAAAAAACTTTTCCGAAAATGGGTATTTCGGTCGTCACGCTTTCAACTTTACGAGGCGAGAATCGAGATCCACATAAATCGATTTGTCGTAACTTTGTATGTAAGTGTCGAAAATTCCATATCTAGAAATAAAGTGAAAATCGTTGTCTTTTCGAATTTTCCAAAAAGAAATTTTTCGCATTCGAATGTTTCACTCGTCATATGAACGATCTTAGGAACCTATGGTCTTCACGGGACAGTAAGGGGATTTTGAATTTCGAAAATAAAATGAAAAACCGCTTACCATCCCCTAAAAACAGCATTTTCGGCGTTTTAGACAATTATCGATTTTTGTTTCCGGGTTACTATAGATCACCCCTTGTTACTGTACCGCGCCCGAAAAATGTCCTTTTTTCCAAAACTTGGTTTTGTTTCGATTTCAGTTTACACTTTAATTAATAAAATTCCCAAAAAGAAAACACTTACGAAACTCTTGTGATCGCAGTCGGCATTCCACTTTCTCGATGTGTGCTCAATAGAATTTTCGTTCCATCGGAAATAATTTCATTTCTCGCTTGGTTCCATGTAGCCTGAATGTCTTTTTAAAAAAGCGAAAAAAAAAATGAAAACAGGTTCGAGAACGGGAATCTTTTGAAATATACAAATTAACCCACATTGAAAGTCGTTGCAACCGGCTTCCAAATGTAGCATTAATGATGACGATCTTTTTCGTAAGTAACACCTCTTCGGTAAGCTGGGGCGAATCTTTCAGCTTTTGTGTTGAATAGAAGATAATCGCCGTAACCTCCATATATTCCTTTAGTAATTTCTGAAAACGAAAGTGGACATTTTTATCTGTGGAAACCCAACCAGGAGTTAATGATGCCGAGTAAACCAATTCAAAGTTGGCTCCACAGTAGCCAGCACTAAAATAAACGGTATAAACTGAAATAACATCACTTGATACCGCGGAGAACAAAAAATAACATCGTGAACAATAGAATATGGTACGTATTTTTTGAAGTTTGTAGTCCAACCATCCATTCCTCTATTCGTAGCTGAAAAATAGGTGAGTGAGTGAGTGAGTGAGTGAGTGAGTGAGTGAGTGAGTGAGTGAGTGAGTGAGTGAGTGAGTGAGTGAGTGAGTGAGTGAGTGAGTGAGTGAGTGAGTGAGTGAGTGAGTGAGTGAGTGAGTGAGTGAGTGAGTGAGTAAATGAGTGAGTGAGTGAGTAAATGAGTGAGTGAGTGGGTGAGTGAGTGAGTGAGTGAGTGAGTGAGTGAGTGAGTGAGTGAGTGAGTGAGTGAGTGAGTGAGTGAGTGAGTGAGTGAGTGAGTGAGTGAGTGAGTGAGTGAGTGAGTGAGTGAGTGAGTGAGTGAAAGTGAGTGAAATCTTAGAAAAGCGGGGAGTTAAAATTTATGGAAATTGAATTTGCTACAAAATGGAAATTTATGAATTTTGGATAACTTTGAAAATTTTACAGTACCATTTGGGCACCTACCTTTACCCCGGCCAAAACACACGGAAAATGAGTTCATGGTATTATGATAACTCTTCAATAATTTTAAATTTATGAGTAGGTTTTAGGGACCAAAATCTATTAACTTGCTAAATTGTTGCTATAGCTGTCGCGAAACCGAAATCATATGCTAATTGCGGAAATGTGCAAAGCATGCTCTGTCGTCTAATGATTAGACTACGAACTTCAATGTCAACCGAGGATCACTAGAACATTCTAATTTTATTGGTATGATCCCAATTTGGCGACAGCTATATGTTTGATGATTGTGTCGATGAAATTCAAGAGACCGAGAGAGAGGGACATGCGTTATATGCTAGTTTGAAGAGTAGTCTTAACGAGTAGAACAAATAGAAAATTCGTGAGAAAATGAGAAATAAAGTCTTTGTTAACTGAAAAGTGAGAAATACGGTGTCTTATCTCAGTTTTGCGAGACGAAAAGACAGCGAGATAAAGAGATATACAGATAGAGAGAAAAGAGGAAGACAGAGGCAGAGAGGGAGAGAGTTAGAGAGAAAAAGAGAGATACAAAGAAACTAAGAGTCAAAGAGACACATCGATTCATGAGTAAAGAGTAACGGACAGATATGTAGACAGAGAGAGAGAGAGAGAGAGAGAGAGAGAAAGAGAGAGAGAGAGAGAGAGAGAGAGAGAGAGAGAAAGAGAATAGGAGACAGAAAGAGAGAGGGATATACAAAAACTGAGGCGTTGGTCTACGTTGGAAAGAGATTTCGTAAAACTCTCTTAAATAGACCATGAAACATTTATTTTAAAATCACTTCCAAATCCAACAAGTTGGTCCATTTATTATTCTTGACCACATTCTGTGAAGGTTTATGCGTTCCACGTCATCGTCATGGTAGTAAATATTCGCTGAATCAATCGATAGTGGCTTTTGAATTTTTACAAACCATTTCTATGCCCAGCGTAATACAAAGCCAATCCATGTTGAGCCCCGCAGTAACCGTAGTAGGGTGCACAATACATTTCTTCGGCCTTGAAAATAATATTAAAAATTTTGAACCTTATTCAAACAAACCTTGCTGGTTTCATAGTTAACAGAAGTTGAACTGCCGTACTCGCCAATATTTCCATCAGTTGGGGCCTTCCTAGCAATCCACATGAATCGATTGTCGGTTGCTGGAACATTTCAAAATATAATTAACAAAAAACAATTAAAAATATACCACACCCACGAACGCCTCAATTAATAACATAATCAATCAGTATAGTCGTCGCCAATGGTAATTCGCCCAATTTCGCTCTTTGCTCTGTGCAAAGACGCGAATTTGCGTACGAAAATCTTGCGTTTTAGGATACGTACGTCAGGGTTACATTTGCGAATCGGCCAGGAAATAAAGTTGGCAAAGACTATATATCTGTGACGAAACTACAATATCGAAAGCTCTATTTTCGTCGTTAAGGTCAAAAAAAAATTTTTCTCTTTTTCCATTTTCAGTTTTGTGTTTCCAGTTTTTCTCGTCCTGTTTGCTTCCTGCACACACATTCCTTGTCGGCCAAAGATTTTTGCAAAAGAAATTGACGATTTTTATCTTTTACAAAAAAATCGGTGTTTTTATACAATAAAAAGGTACATGTTTGCCCACTAACTGTCATTCTTCTTCGAGAAACACCAAAACTTACTTTATCTATGGTTTGCACAGTTTTTTTGCGTTTTACCTTAACATGGTTTTTACATGGTTTTGTAAAAATATGGTTTAGTATTTTCCGTTTCGGATGTTGTGGACCACCATTACCGTTTGTTGCGGAGAACCAAATTATTGACACAAAATTGCTTACAGAAAATTTTAATTTGAACCCATGTTAAGTGACTGATTTCATACAAATACTGAATGAAAATTTTTAAATTGTAAAGTTTTTAAAAACCATGTTAATGTAAAACGCAAAAAAAACTGTGCAAACCATAGATAAAGTAAGTTTTGGTGTTTCTCGATGAAGAATGACAGTTAGTGGGCAAACATGTACATTTTTATTGTGTAAAAACACCGATTTTTTTTTGTAAAAGATAAAAATCGTCAATTTCTTTTGCAAAAATCTTTGGCCGACTAGGAATGTGTGTGTAGGAAACAAACAGGACGAGAAAAACTGGAAACACAAAACTGAAAATGGCAAAAGAGAAAATGGTTTAGATACAAAGAAAAAACTTGGCAAAAGTGGTTTAAAATCGTAAAAAGTGGAAAAAAATGTCAAAATGGCTTAATAGCGTCAAAAGAAAGGAAACGACAAAAAAGTATTGAAGTTCCACGGACCCCTATGTCCATGGACCACCATTCCCATGGACCCTTATTCCCAAAAACCGATTTTTCGATGGACCCCTAAGGCCATGGACCACAATTCCCGTGGACCCCTGAAATCATGGACCCCTATTATCGTGGACCCCTATGCCCTTGGACCCCTACTCCCATGGACCCCTATATCCACCATGGACCCCTATTCCCGCCAGATGACGCTAGAATGGCAGGGTGCTTAGACTACTTGAACATTTGAGAAAACGTGTCCTAAATAAGGCAGGTAATAAGTCTGTATTGGTATTTTTTAAAGAGTATTACTTTAGAAAAATGTTAAGAAAAGATAATGTTATCTCACAAAAGAAACATTCAACAAACACCGAAAAAAAATTTGCTAGAAAAGTAAGTTTTTATGTATTTTTGGTTTTAATGTTTTGCAAATTAACTAAAACATTGCTATGAAAATTTGATTTGATAATATTCCTATTTTTGTTTTCGAATTTATCATTTTTCGGGGTTTCCCAAAAGAGTTTCACCATTTCGGGGCGCGCCTTTTCACTAAACTTCAAATGTGACTCATTTCCCATCTCTTGTATAGTCTTTGCCAATTTTACTTCTTTCGCAAAAGTATGCCCTTGGACACCTACTCCCATGGACCCCTATATCCACCATGGACCCCTATTCCCGCCAGATGACGCTAGAATGGAATAGAACCAGTTTTTTTTTTACCGAAGCGACGAAAATAGAGCTTTCGATATTGTAGTTTCGTCACAGATATATAGTCTTTGCCAACTTTATTTCCTGGCCGATTCGCAAATGTAACCCTGACGTACGTATCCTAAAACGCAAGATTTTCGTACGCAAATTCGCGTCTTTGCACAGAGCAAAGAGCGAAATTGGGCGAATTACCATTGGCGACGACTATACTGATTGATTATGTTATTAATTGAGGCGTTCGTGGGTGTGGTATATTTTTAATTGTTTTTTGTTAATTATATTTTGAAATGTTCCAGCAACCGACAATCGATTCATGTGGATTGCTAGGAAGGCCCCAACTGATGGAAATATTGGCGAGTACGGCAGTTCAACTTCTGTTAACTATGAAACCAGCAAGGTTTGTTTGAATAAGGTTCAAAATTTTTAATATTATTTTCAAGGCCGAAGAAATGTATTGTGCACCCTACTACGGTTACTGCGGGGCTCAACATGGATTGGCTTTGTATTACGCTGGGCATAGAAATGGTTTGTAAAAATTCAAAAGCCACTATCGATTGATTCAGCGAATATTTACTACCATGACGATGACGTGGAACGCATAAACCTTCACAGAATGTGGTCAAGAATAATAAATGGACCAACTTGTTGGATTTGGAAGTGATTTTAAAATAAATGTTTCATGGTCTATTTAAGAGAGTTTTACGAAATCTCTTTCCAACGTAGACCAACGCCTCAGTTTTTGTATATCCCTCTCTCTTTCTGTCTCCTATTCTCTTTCTCTCTCTCTCTCTCTCTCTCTCTCTCTCTCTCTCTTTCTCTCTCTCTCTCTCTCTCTCTCTCTCTGTCTACATATCTGTCCGTTACTCTTTACTCATGAATCGATGTGTCTCTTTGACTCTTAGTTTCTTTGTATCTCTCTTTTTCTCTCTAACTCTCTCCCTCTCTGCCTCTGTCTTCCTCTTTTCTCTCTATCTGTATATCTCTTTATCTCGCTGTCTTTTCGTCTCGCAAAACTGAGATAAGACACCGTATTTCTCACTTTTCAGTTAACAAAGACTTTATTTCTCATTTTCTCACGAATTTTCTATTTGTTCTACTCGTTAAGACTACTCTTCAAACTAGCATATAACGCATGTCCCTCTCTCTCGGTCTCTTGAATTTCATCGACACAATCATCAAACATATAGCTGTCGCCAAATTGGGATCATACCAATAAAATTAGAATGTTCTAGTGATCCTCGGTTGACATTGAAGTTCGTAGTCTAATCATTAGACGACAGAGCATGCTTTGCACATTTCCGCAATTAGCATATGATTTCGGTTTCGCGACAGCTATAGCAACAATTTAGCAAGTTAATAGATTTTGGTCCCTAAAACCTACTCATAAATTTAAAATTATTGAAGAGTTATCATAATACCATGAACTCATTTTCCGTGTGTTTTGGCCGGGGTAAAGGTAGGTGCCCAAATGGTACTGTAAAATTTTCAAAGTTATCCAAAATTCATAAATTTCCATTTTGTAGCAAATTCAATTTCCATAAATTTTAACTCCCCGCTTTTCTAAGATTTCTCATAGCCCAAATATTCGACCTTCCACAATGAAGGCCCGAAAAATACACTTCATATTCAAAATCTCTTTAATTTTCGCATCGCATAAAGGTTTTACAACCAAATATGTCGACGACTTTGTTTAAAATCCACTTGATTGTGTAAAAACGGCAAAAATGTCCTAAAAATGCGTAAAACTTGGGTTTTTTGGTCTTTGCGCTTTATTTTTTTTTTGGATTTTGATCGCTTGATTTTGGTCGTGCAGAACATGTTTATCAAGAAAATGTTTGTCAGTTTTTCCTGTAGAATTCAAAAATCATAGTTAAAATGTCTCAATGTCAAGTACTCATCGATTTTTACCACCGGAAAGCGATTTTGCACTTCAATGTATTTGGTTCCTAAGTTATTAAGAACGCAAGATTTCAACCAAGATTCATAAATCTTTAAATGTGGCTTTTCAGGCATTCCTTCCACCTTTTCATAACGAACAAATTACATTTTTGCTTTGACTTCAATTGTAAACTTTTATATTTTATAATTATCTATATTTTATAAATTGACCATTTTTCATTTGGGTGACGTCGAAGCGAGCCATAGAAAAGCAGGTTCGACATCGCTAGCATGGGCTACCAAACTAGCGAAAAACGGTTTTGACCGTTTATTTTGATCATACTACAATTGCTCAATAAAAGGCATATCCGAGGCAAAAACAATTTGCATGTCACACATGCCTCGAGTGTTATATGTCTTAATTATTGTGCAAGCTAGCTGACAACCAATTTTCAAAAATTTAAAAATATTGAAGAATTTTGGAGTGACAGATTCGCAGTTTCACGACGTATTGCGCACTAAAAATGAAAGAACGTTGTGGACACAACGAAGAATTGGAAAATGTGCCAAAACAGTGGAATTATTAGTTTTAAAAGTCTCAAAAAGTATTCTTGACCTAAGAAAAACCATTCTACTAGTCTACCATTTATTCATTGGTTCCATGTATAGGCAGTCTTTTCACGCAATCTAGACTGTATAAAGCTATCAAAATCTTAAAGCTAGCCAAATCTTGCATGGTATTGTGCATGGAATTGTTTTACATTTTTGGATCCTTAGAGCTGTCGCCAAAATGAAACCATATGCTAATTGCGGAAATGTGCAAAGCCTGCTCTGTCGTCTACTGATTAGACTAGGAACTTCAATATCAACACAGGATCACTGGAACATTCTAATGGCATGGCATGATTCCAATTTGGCGACATCTATATCTCCCTTTTCCGTTTTTCTATCGATTTTGCACTTGAATGTATTTGGTTCCTAAGTTACTAACAACGCAAGATTTCAACCAAGATTCATGAATCTTTAAATGTTGTAGAATCTCACACACGACAAAAAAGTTTTCCGTGACACGCCCTATTGCGTACCCAGTATGTAAGAAACGGTTATTTCTACACATTACCCTTGAAACCTAAATCTTTCAATTTTAACAATTAAACCTTAACCGTTAATCCCTAAGAAACCATTTCTTACTCTGTAGCTGACAAAAAGTATTTCTTTCTGGTTTTCTATTTGTTCTACTCGTCAAGAGTACGGGTATATACGAACTAAAACGCGGACACCTAAAAGCATCAGTCTCTCTCTCTCTCTCTCTCTCTCTCTCTCTCTCTCTTTATTCCTTTGCCGTATCATACGGCAAACGTTTAAAACGTTTATATACCTTTGCGGACTTTACAAAATTGTCTCCCTCTTTCTTTGGTGTATCCAAATTTTTATGTATTTCTCTGCTTTGCCCATTCTCTTTATACATCTTTGGATCCTTATCTCTAATTTCGCCTTTTTCTATCTGTCTCTGTCTATCTCTATCTCTATCTCTCTGTTTTCTTAAATGTTGTCAAGAAAACAACCAATTTGTCATTCTCCCGTGAGAAATTCGTGAGAAACTATAGTACTCATAGCTGTTCCTCTATATCTTTCTCTCTGCGTCTGCCTCTTTCTCTCTCTTTCTCTCTCTCTCTCTCTCTCTCTCTCTCTCTCTCTCTCTCTCTCCATTTCTCTCTTTTTTCCACGTCTGCCTAACAAACCTTTAGGAAAACGGCGCGTTCTTTCTTGCTTTTGTTTGGCGTTTGTTTCAACATAGCGCATCGATTTTTTTACCACCGGAAAGCGCTATCAGCGTACCGCCCACCGCTTGTTCATTATCTACAGAGTTTTCGTCAGCTTCCGCCGTTCTCCTTTTCAAAATGGAATCCGAAATTGAAGGTTTCTCATTTTTTATAGCTTTTTTCAATATTTTTTTTCAGGAGAAAATAATGGAACGCAATTTTTTCCCTTCAATTTGGAATCCATTCCCCGCCACCTTCAAGCATTGTTTGTAGAAAAGGTGAAAAAGAGCTCTGATATTATTTATATCTGTATTTTTCAGATGTTTTACAGAGACTTTGCAACTTTCAACAAATGTTCCCAATTATCCGACAAAATCTGTGAATTTTTGCCCTTGAAAGCAAAATTAACTTTGAACGTTTTTAAATTTGAGGTGGAAAAGGTGAGGTTTTCTAACAAAAATTTCAACAAAAAAAAAGAATTTCAGCCTCGAGAAAAAGTGATTTTGAAAGAAGGAAAGGAAGGGATCCATTTAAATCAAGTACCAAGTTTTATTAGTCTGATTTGTGAAAGCCTTGTTCTTTGGGTGAGTTTTTTTGTTTAAGTATTTTTTGTAAACTTTTGAAAGACTGGATTCAATTTAAAACCCTTCATTAAAAGCAGAGGCCCACGTAAAATGAAGAGGGAGACCTGTCCATGTTAATCATAAAACTCTCTTCATTTCACCACTGAAAATGGCACTCTCTCGCCTACGTTACGCTATGGACAGGTCCATTTTCATTTTCGTGGGCCTCTGCCTTTAAGTGGTTTTAAATATATTTTTAATATAATGACGTTATTTTATTGAAAAGTTACGGAAATGATTTGAAAGAGAAACTAAAAATAAGTTTTGTCAAAATCACTAATCACTTTGGTGAAACTTTGGTCTTATCTAATTTTGCAACAGATTTAAAAAAATATTTTAATACGTTTTGACATACCTATATTTTTATTTTTGTTCTAGACACTTGATTTGTATATTTTTAGAGACTTTCTTGTTTCGACCAACTTCAAAAGCATAACATTCAAACGACAGAAATCTGCACGGGCCTTCTGCTTCTTGAAGATGCAAACTACGTAAAACAACTTTTAAAAGTGAGATTATAATATTTTTGAATAATAATTAAGCTCCAAAAGTTTTGGTTTGTTCCATGTCTGACGTAATTAAATCCCATGTTCGTTGCAGTTATGCTTACACATAATTAAGTTCTGCCGAGTTTATTTTGTTAGTCTACCCAATTGAGCCCTCCGTTCTTTTTTTCGTTTTTTTTTCAAAGTTTATTTAAGTTTTTCAACATTTACGTTTGTTTTTAGTCATACCCCCGTAAAAGTGGTTTTTTTTCGTATTGTTATCACTAAAGCGCCCACCAATTATTTTGTGTTAAATAAGCCCGTCTCACGAACATTTCGCCCAAAATTGGTGTACAACCTTTCTATGACCCCAAACCCTTATTCTGAAAATTTTAGCTCAATTTCGATGTTGTGACCGGGGTTTCATTTTCGATCGAATACGGTCGGAAATTATGCGAATGAACTATGCAAAATTGTCTCGCACCCTCCTCATTTTCACAGCATCTCAGTGAATTAGAATGAATTCGGTTCATTAGCATCCCTTGTAAATACCGGACACGCAGGGCGTACTGGCACAATCTGCGGATGGTCGGCCGTTTTTGGACACTTTGAAGTTAGGTCTAGCGAAAACAGTACATTTCCGACCCATAGTCATATACATTTTCTTGATCAGCGAATTTTTCTCTCTTAGATGAGCCAATGTTGTAAAACCCGCCTGACTCTCCCTTTAAGGAAGCCCAGTACCTTAAAACATGACTTGATAAAGTGAGTAGCTTTGAAAAATATAAATCTCGTCAGAAACGCAGGCACTCAAAAAATGGCATTTTTGGTCATTTTGACGATTTCCATCTTTTGACGATTGTGTTTTTAATTTCTAGTATTTTTCAATGCTGGATTTAACGCAGATTTCAAATCTGAAGCGTGTTTCATCCTGTCTTATGAATATCTATGTCGAAACTACTATGATATTAAATCGTATATATCCACTCTCGATTTGAAACTTTAAAGTGAATATCAGAAAAATAAGCGAAATAGCGCTGAAAAAGAGTGCGCAGACATTTACGTGATCGCGGCGGCACCAAATGTACCTGTCCATTAGGAAAATCCCATTTTCCTTGTTTCTTTTTTGGAAACGCACTATAACTTACTCGTAAAATTTTTTTGAAATGTCAGTAAATTCGAAAGTAAATTTGAAATTTTGTGGTACCAAATTTGCCAACCCTTGGGTCAAAAAATCGAAGTTGAGCTAAAACTTTCAGAATAATGTTTTGGGGTCAAACGAAAATACATTTTTTTTCGCAAGTTATAGTTTTTGTAAGACAGCTCGACATTTATATAGACGACCCACATGTAAAATTGACAGTCAATTTGAAACTGATTCTTTTGAAAAAACGTTTTCAGATGACCAGAGCACAACGTCTAGAAGCTACTGTGACTTCAGAAGTCCTTTGCATTCCAGAACTTCGACAGGTTGGTTTGAAATTTACCAATGACTACACTGGCTTGCCGAAAACTTGACACAAGGCAAAACTGTTTGAGATTCAAAACAATATTTTATTATATTAATAACTCATCGCAATTCGGTAGCCAATTAAAGCTTTGGGGTCGAAACATCTATGTTGACATTTTTAATATTTTTAAAATAAAGTATTTTTTACTAAAAAAAACACTAGAATTTAGTAGATAACTTTTCTGACCAATTTGAAAAATCTCATTCAATTGTAGTAAGGAAAACTTTACCTCACAAAAATTTAAAGCATAAATATTCTTTTTTTTTTAATTTTCTTTTTTTAATATTGCCCCGCATGTAAGAAGTTCCAACAAGTTAAGGCATTAGACAGCCGATTTTTTTATAAATAGAAAAGTCTGAATGCTGCATAAAACATGCGACCAAACAAAATGTAAAATGTTTTAATTTTTTGAGTTTTTCAATCAAAACTCAATTTTCTTGAGTATTGCATTAGGCTTTAGTTTCAAGTAAAAAAACTAAATTTGAGAACGTATTGCTGTTGTTCAACAAACGAGAGAAAACAAAAATAACAAACAAAAATGACAAAAACAAAAAATTAACCAAAATGTTCAAAACTGGCTTATCTCTGTTGTGTTTTCGATGCATTTCACTTCTCGAATGCAAAATTTGTCAAACCGCAAAATTCCTAGATTTCGTGAAACATTAAAAAGTGATTAAATTTAAAAAAGATAAAAAGTTAAATTTTTTTAAGTTTTGAAACTTATTAAAAATAGATCTCCTATTATTTGTTATTGAATTCTTGCTTGTTTCTTGACAAATCAAAAAGCGTGCCTATGAATAGTTATTTTTTTACTGAAAATCATATCTTTTGGTATTGAAACTTTTGAATAAAACAAAGGCTGAAATGTTCCATTTTAATTTAAAGCGCCAGTTTTTTTTTAAATGTCTACATTTAAGTGCAATGTAAAACGATATAATAAATTTTTTAAATTGATTTTCTTTCGAACAAGCTTTTTTAATCCACCTTTACTAGTTTTTAAATTTAATAAAAACTAAAGGTTGATAATGAATTTTGTTCAATATTAAGGCATAATTGAACGTCATCCAAGTCAAAATCATTCAAATTTAAATTGTATGTTTTCGTTTTTTTGTAAATTTCTTTACGAAAAACTTTAATTTTTCACATTAAAAATTCCCCCCTTCAAGAAAGAGAAAAATTCATTTTATGAAAAATCAAACATTCGTAAAATTGTGTCGTAAAGACTTAAAAGCGTAAAATGTGAAATAAAAATTAACTTAAAAAAACAACAAGGAGAAACCCAATTTTTAAATTTATAATTTGAAAATGAAAACAAAACAGCGAACGAAGAAAAAAAATTGTATGAATAAAAATAAATTTGCATTCTTGAAAAATTCTTCATAAATTTCAGGTACCTTCTTTAAAACTTCAATGTTACGAAGAATGCGACGAATCTTTTATTACCGAGCTCAAAGGAACAGAATTAACATTACAAGGCGAGATTTATGCTTCTCATTCGACTTTTGAAAAAATTTTGAAGGTAAGGTGTAATTTAAATGTAAAAATAAGGTCATTTTTCAGCAATGGATCGATGGGGAAAGAGAAATCGATAAAATTACGATAAAGCAAAGTCCATCAAATAACTTGGATTACCTATATTTACAAAAGAATTTGGAGGCCAGGTTCACATGGGAAAAAGGTGAACCTGGCTATTTTGTATGCAGAAGTGCCCTTCACCAGGATTGCCTTCGAATTTGGAGAACGAGGCCAACGGTTTATTTTGAGAGACTCAGCAAAATTAACGAAACTTGCCCCCATGCTACAAATTTTAATGCATTTCCATTTGTGAAGTTGTCCAAACCTTAAGATTTTAAGTTGAAACAATTTAATAATGAATCACATAAATGGTTTTTATAGTTGTTTTTTCCATTCCACAGTGAAACGACGGTTGACGATGGCTTGATCAACTCCACGAAACGGATGTTGAATTTCCATGAAATCGTGAAACATGGGAACAGTTTTGCAAGTGGAATGTTTTTGGTTTCTAAATTATTGAACAAGCTAGGTGACAACAAATTTTTATAATCTTAAAAATATCTATACTCCATTTCCAACGAATGGGCAAGGATTTTCACAAATTTTAAAGCACTAGGTACCTTTGGTCCTGCAACGATTTGATCTAACTGTCTCCGCACTCCTCTTTTACAGTGCTCTTTCGCTTATTTTATATCTGTTCACTCCAATGTTTCAAATACTTTTTGGTTAAATATGAAAATTTCTCAAGATTGCCCGAAAGTCCAAGACCTTTCTTTGGAAACAGACTATAAGAATTGTCACAATACGACTAAGAGATTTTCACTTTGAAAAATTGGCTATTATGTTTGCTTTCCCAATTCCCATTGATCAATTCTAGGAAACTGAAGTTGAATTTCCATGAAATCATGAAACGTTGAAACAATTTTCCAAGTTGTTCTCCTGGTCAAATCTGCTTAGGCCTATTTGGCTGCGTATACGGCCTGAGTATCCTGTGTATAAACCCAAACAACAACATCAAAATATTGGCACGTTTTTATTTCCATTAGTAATTGATTCATTCGTGTTTTGAAATGTGTAGGATAAACCTACAAAAATAGTTATAAAATCAGCTTCCAAAAACATTTTTTTTTAAATTCATAATTTTGTTTTTCAAGTTCGCTGTTTCAAATATCTGATCTATTTTTCTGACGAAACTATTGTTGTTGGTCTCTTTAAAGCTTCTTTTGAACTAAAAAAAAAGATTCTGTCAAAATAGGTTAAGCTGTTTTTAATTCCACTTTTCTTCAAAATAACTTTAAACTGGGTATGAAGCCAGTTTTTAGTTCCACTGGGTGTTTCAAATATGAAGTGCCTTTGCCTTTCGCCTTTAACCTAACGAGTAAAAAACCATCTCTTTTTGAAAATTTTAATTTTTTACTTTTTTGAAAACAAAAAACCCCATTTTCGATCGCAAAACTGTATAAGGCGAAGGATTCACTCGGTAAATAAAATACAAACATGGAAAGAATTTCGCCATGAAAAATGTAGGAACGTAATAATAACATTTTTGATTTCACGCCGTTTTGCGTATCATTGCGATTTCACGGAAACAAGACGTTTCAGATCCGTGGAAAAACGCTTTCTTGGAAAAAAAGTTCTTTTTTTTTTAAATTGTTCTACTACACGTCTGCGAAATTATCTAGTACTTACGTCTAACTGATGCAAAAATGTAAAAATCAGCGACAGGTGTGTGTCAAAAACAAAAATTTAGCCAAAATGTGTCGTGTCAATGTTTCAATGCCCAGTTTAGAATTTGATTTTGAACTGGAAAATGAACTGGAAAATTTGTAGTTTCATTTTTTCTAGATTTTTAGCATAACTACAATCGATCAAATTTCAACCCGCCGAAAAATTTAAAACTCGCCGAGAAGAAAAAAGAAACAAGGTAGCTGTAGGTTCGAAATTGAAGTTAACGCTTTGTTAACTTTGAAAAAAAATTTCAGGGTTGGCTAAAATTTTTTATGAAAAATATTCGTTTTTCTGCTGTGCGACAATTTTAGTTTATTTAACACAAAACATGGAAACAACTTTGCCATGAAGAAAGAATTGTAATGATAACATTTTTGATTTCACGTCGTTTTGCGTACCACTGCGGATTTTTTTGAAACACAACACACAAAGCGAACTTTTAAAAAAAATTATTTATCTACTTGTCGGCGAAATCGCGACTACAGCGATGCTTATCTCATTTGTCGTCGTTTTCCAAAACTTTGGAAAAAATCGATTAAAAAATGAAATAATAAACTTTCTATAAACAGAATTCACTGCCAGCATAGTGAAAATTGACACACTTCCACTGAAGCACATGACACTCGAAAGTACCATTGAAAAATCTGAAAATAACGTTAAAGCAGTAATTTCACCTAAATTTCGACCATTTCTACTTGATTCGAATATTAAAAGAATCAGTAAAATCCAGGCAGGCACAATTAGTACTATTAAAAAAACAGTAATCTTAAAAAAAGGTTTGAAAATGAATTTTGAGTTACCTGGGATACCAGGGTAATTAGAAATGCCCTTTTAAGCCTAATTGTTTTCTGCGACATGGCTGAAATTTGCTGGTTCAAAAGTCGATTAGAGTATAAAGTAGAATAAACAAAAAAGCCCATAAAAAGAAAAGCTGAAAACAGAAAGAAAATGTAATTTTTTATTGTTACCTGAAAGTAGATTTACAAAGAATATTATGTTAAAGAGAGGCTCGTTTACTTTAACAGCCAAATCAGCAACAAGAAAATCTTTTTCCCATAAGATTGATGAATTGCCGTATTTCTGAAAAAATAAAATAAAAATATTAACTCGAAGTATCAATTTATTGGCGATATCGATTGAAGTTTGGTACGAAAACTTAAGTCACGTTTTCTCAAATGTTTGCGGTCTGAGAACTCTACGGACAGATTGGAAATTTTTCTCTCCGATTGAGCTTTTACTTTTATTGTAGGTTACTTAAAAAGTTGAAAAATCACTTCACATTTACATTTTAATTTTTCACAGCGACACAATAGCACGTTAATTTGAAAATTCATACCTTCCTCCCAAATAGCGCTAGCAATCTGTTTGAAGGCTTATTCATTAACAAATGTTATGCTGTTAGCAGAAAAAAAATTAACTTTGGCCTTGATTTTTGGTTTGGAGCTATGAAAAATCAAGAAAGACAAAAATATATGAAAAATTTGGTTTTTGGATTATCACGATTTCATATGTTGCGCGCCAGAAAAAATGTTTTGATCATTCGATTCTCCATCAAATTCTGCGCAGAATGAAGTTGAAAGCTAAAAATCTTCTATTCCAACGTTTTGAATATTTCGATTGAAACGTCGAAAACTGCTGTTTTAGCCGTTTTTTGCCGAGAAAGCGTCTGACAAAACCGAACCCGCGCTAACACCGTTTCACTGTTAAGGCGGCTTGGCAAATCTTGTATCAAATGTGTTTTCATTGTTTCAATCGAATTTTTCAAAATTTTGGAATACAAGATTTTCCACTTTCAGCATTTTATTTTGTGCGGCATTTGATGAAGAATCGCATTATCAAAACAGTTTTTCTGGCGCGCAACACATGAAACCGTAATCATCCAAAAACCGAAATTTTTAACACATTTTTCTCCTTTGTGACTTTGTCGATAGCTCCAAACTCAAAACCAAGACCATTGCTAGTTTTTCTCGTTTTCAGCACACAATTTGCTATCTAATGAGCCCCCCAGCCTGACAGCGCAATTTTGAAGGAAGGTATGTATTTTCAAACTAAAGGGCCATTGTTTCGTTGTGAAAAATGAAAATGGAAATGTGAAGTGATTTTTCAACTTTTTTGGGTCCCAAGTAGCCTACAGTAAACATAAAAGCTCAATCGGAGGCGAAAATTTTCAATCTGTCCGCAGGGTACACTCAGACATCTCGTCTTATATTTGAGTTCACTGTCAGCCACTTTTGATTAATTTTTTTTTCGATTTTATTGATTGGCGTTCGACCCGAAAACATATATTCTTAAACGGTTGTACGAACGACAATAGTAGCTTACATAATGTTTAAAAAAAACCAATTTGCGGAATGTATTGATTGGTTTTTGGCTTGAAAAAGGCCGCAGGCAAAATCCGTAGGCGCGCGCGTGCTGTTTCTTTTTACATAAAAAAAACAGTAATTTTCAAGCTCACCTTGACCAAACCTATTTTGAGCTTCAGTTGGTCATAACTACCCTTGATATAAATTGGATATGTAAAGACAAAACCCATTGTAAGAAACACCACATTCAGTAATTTTTCCAAATTTTTGTTTCGCAAAAAGTGAGTAGATGGTAAAAGAGCACATAGTTGGTAGTACATTAACATGCCAAAAGGACAAAGAATTGCTAAAAAAAAAAAACCAAGGTAATTTTTCGAAGCTTTTGAACTCACAAATATGTAAAAAGTACCAAACCATCATTTGATATAGAGGCGGCACGCCCAAAGAAGCCCAAATTCCATAAAATCTCACAGCTACGCTGTAAGGAAAAATAAACAACGGCTTCGCTGAGCAATCAAAAATATGCAGAATACAAGAACTAAAAAAAATCTCTTTTCAATGTAAAATCTCTTTTTTATGTAAAACTTACACCACTATTAAAATGATGTACCACGTTTTGAAAGGTTTGGCCAATTCCTTCGGTGACTTTTTTAATAAGCAGAATAAAGCGAGGGGAAAGAGGGGTAGAAAAATAAATATATTTATGTTACATGATAGGGTGTAATAGAAACCATCATTTTTCTCGAGAAGCTCATACAATGAAAGCTGTAAAGTAGGTGGCATGAAATTTTTTTTGTTTTCTTGCGCGCATGACCAAACAGGGGATTCAGCCATTTTGTTCGGTTTGGTAAACAATTATGCATCATTCTAACTATAGTGTGTTTCCGAAAAACGGCACCGGCTCAGTTAAAGGATGGTACATTAGGTCCCGCCGCGATTGCTCATTTTTCTGCGCACTCCTCTTTTACTATAGTGCGTTTCCAAAAAAGAGTGAAGGAAAAAGGGATTTTCCTAAAGGACAGGTACACTTGGTTCCGCCGCGATTGCTTTATTGTCTGCGCACTCCTCTTTTACAGTGCTCTTTCGTTTGTTAAATTTCTTTTCACTTCAATGTTTCAAACCGACAGTGGTTAAATAAGGGTGGATATCAAGGTAGTGGAAAAGTCGTCGATTCTTTGTTGGAAATAGACTATATGCTATTTCGCATAATTTTTCTCAATTTACATGAATGTTTCAAATCGTAAGTGGTTAAAATAGAGCAAAATATCAACGCTGTTCCAAAGTCACCGACCTTCATTTGGAAACAGACCATAAATCAAGTTTTATAAAAAAAAATTTCATGTTTGAGCTTCACGCAACTTTTGGTGTCTTTTTTTTGAAAAGTTAAACTCAAAAAACTTTTTAAACAATAGGTCTAAAAGTTAAAGTTTTTGGAAATTGAATTTGCTGTTGGAAAAGTTCACCAGGCGCATTTATTTTTGTTTTTTTTCATTAATTAGCGTTGTTTAAAACAGACTTTTTTGCAGCTCAATTTTATTCGTTTGTTTTAAAAAAACTTTTTCCTTCATATCATTCGCTTGGAAATTTCAACCTGATTACAAAAATCGTTTTATCACAATTTTGCGAATTCCACTAATTTTAAACCCACAATAAAAGTCTAAAAGTTTCTAAAGAGAACATATCAACCAAAAATCTTAAATCGGTCGTCTCTTTATATTATTTTTATTAAATAACTAAAATTATAATTCATAAAACGTTTTGCTGGTAGAATTTACACCGCTGCAACATTGACAAAAGGGAAAAAACATCCCCAGGAATTTATTAACAAACCAGAAAAGCAACTGAATTTTAAAATTGTCTAATGTTTTTAGAAAAAAGTTCATAACAATCAAATAAATTTTACGGTCATTTGCAACGAGTTGATGAAATTGAAGCTTTGCTTTATTATAAACCAGCGGGAAGGGCGCCTTCGGCGCCCTTCCCGCTGCCTGGGGGCTGCGCCCCCAGACCCCTGGAAAGTGAAATATCCCATTTGCAATTATCAAATTGCGAAATATCCTTTTTGCAATTATCTCATTGCGAAATATCCTATTTGCAATTATCCCATTGCGAAATACCTAACGATTTTTGCTAATTATAATTACCTTTGCCAGCTCTATCGATTAATACCACTTTCAGTTCAATTAAAGAAATTTCATTTATGGCAAAGTTGTGGCACGCTTTCGCTGAGAGACCCAAAGATGAATTTTCAGCTATAAGCTACTGTTGCCTAAGGCAACAACATATTCAAAGATGAGCGTTATCCGATCACTGGAACCTGAGATATGAAAAATGATGACACGGTGACAACATTACGGATATAGGCGGTTTATTAATATGGATTTTTATTTTAAATTGAAGCAAAAATGCTTTATTTTAAATTGAAGCAAAAATGCTTTATTTTAAATTGAAGCAATGGCTTATTTAAAAAATTAATAAACTCACTTGAGCAAAAAATCGAAAGAAAGAAAATTCTATAAATTCTATTTGCCAAAATCATGGCAGCCACTCCCGCCGAGGTGAACATCATTCCAATTGCAAGTCCAAGTGTTATAAAATCTGAAAATTGTTATTTTAATTCTATTTAAAACATACCACTGCTTGGAAGTTTAAAAACAAATATAAGAACCACCATAAAAGATCCTGGTAGAAATAAAAACAAAAAACAAACAGAAACCTATATTTTTCTTGAAAATAAAAATTACTAAACCGAAAAAAACCTGAGATAGCAAAGTAACAATCAATGCTTTATGTAGCTGTTTCGTTCTTTTTGACATGTTTTTTGATTGCTTCTGAAGCAAGTAAAAAATATAAACACATATTGATGGAATTGACACAGAAACAAAGATAAAACCGAGAATCATACAAATGATTATGTAAATTCCGTATGGTGTTGAAAAGTTAATATTATAAACAATTGTGTCAATGTTCCAGAGAAAACTAATATTGTAGTTTGTTTCCTGAAAAATAGTTTGTTCCGCTTGTTGGTCTAAAAATTCTAATTAGTGAAAATTTTTTTTTTCATAGTTAACTGAAAAAAATGTTTTTAAAAAGATAAAATTTTATTTTTTTGAAACCGTAAATTTTTCAAGGGCGCTTACTGTATAAAGTTTGTAATAAAAAAGAAAAAACGGTTGAGAAATTGAAAAAAAATGAAAGTGCAAAAATAATAGAAAACATCGAAGAAATGCCATTCAAGCAGCCAAAAATTACGAATCGAAAAAAATACATTTTTATAATTTTGCTTTGGGAAATACCTTTACAAAAAGTTGCTTAGTAAGAAATTGGTTAGCATCACTAAGAAAATAGGCGGCAATTCCAAAGGAGTAGCCCCCGAACATGAAGAAAATATAAATCGTCCGACGAATGGGTTACCATTGATCCTATATGGGTTACCATTGATCTAAAATTACAAATTAAATCGATTGTATATAGTTTTTATATTATCTAAAAGCTGTAATTATAATTGTTGTGTGAGTGTGTGAGCGTGTGAGTGTGTGAGTGTGTGAGTGTGTGAGTGTGTGAGTGTGTGAGTGTGTGAGTGTGTGAGTGTGTGAGTGTGTGAGTGTGTGAGTGTGTGAGTGTGTGAGTGTGTGAGTGTGTGAGTGTGTGAGTGTGTGAGTGTGTGAGTGTGTGAGTGTGTGAGTGTGTGAGTGTGTGAGTGTGTGAGTGTGTGAGTGTGTGAGTGTATGAGTGTGTGAGTGTGTGAGTGTGTGAGTGTGTGAGTGTGTGAGTGTGTGAGTGTGTGAGGGTGTGAGTGTGTGAGTGTGTGAGTGTGTGAGTGTGTGAGTGTGTGAGTGTGTGAGTGTGTGAGTGTGTGAGTGTGTGAGTGTGTGAGTGTGTGAGTGTGTGAGTGTGTGAGTGTGTGAGTGTGTGAGTGTGTGAGTGTGTGAGGGTGTGAGTGTGTGAGTGTGTGAGTGTGTGAGTGTGTGAGTGTGTGAGCGTGTGAAAGTGTGAGTGTGTGAGTGTGTGAGTGTGTGAGTGTGTGAGTGTGTGAGTGTGTGAGTGTGTGAGTGTGTGAGTGTGTGAGTGTGTGAGTGTGTGAGTGTGTGAGTGTGTGAGTGTGTGAGTGTGTGAGTGTGTGAGTGTGTGAGTGTGTGAGTGTGTGAGTGTGTGAGTGTGTGAGTGTGTGAGTGTGTGAGTGTGTGAGTGTGTGAGTGTGTGAGTGTGTGAGTGTGTGAGTGTGTGAGTGTGTGAGTGTGTGAGTGTGTGAGTGTGTGAGTGTGTGAGTGTGTGAGGGTGTGAGTGTGTGAGTGTGTGAGTGTGTGAGCGTGTGAAAGTGTGAGTGTGTGAGTGTGTGAGTGTGTGAGTGTGTGAGTGTGTGAGTGTGTGAGTGTGTGAGTGTGTGAGTGTGTGAGTGTGTGAGTGTGTGAGTGTGTGAGTGTGTGAGTGTGTGAGTGTGTGAGTGTGTGAGTGTGTGAGTGTGTGAGTGTGTGAGTGTGTGAGTGTGTGAGTGTGTGAGTGTGTGAGTGTGTGAGTGTGTGAGTGTGTGAGTGTGTGAGTGTGTGAGTGTGTGAGTGTGTGAGTGTGTGAGTGTGTGAGTGTGTGAGTGTGTGAGTGTGTGAGTGTGTGAGTGTGTGAGTGTGTGAGTGTGTGAGTGTGTGAGTGTGTGAGTGTGTGAGTGTGTGAGTGTGTGAGTGTGTGAGTGTGTGAGTGTGTGAGTGTGTGAGTGTGTGAGTGTGTGAGTGTGTGAGTGTGTGAGTGTGTGAGTGTGTGAGTGTGTGAGTGTGTGAGTGTGTGAGTGTGTGAGTGTGTGAGTGTGTGAGTGTGTGAGTGTGTGAGTGTGTGAGTGTGTGAGTGTGTGAGTGTGTGAGTGTGTGAGTGTGTGAGTGTGTGAGTGTGTGAGTGTGTGAGTGTGTGAGTGTGTGAGTGTGTGAGTGTGTGAGTGTGTGAGTGTGTGAGTGTGTGAGTGTGTGAGTTCTTTTAACTTTTATTATGTTTCAAGTTCAATTATACAGTTACTAATAAAGTGCTCGCTTTAAATAAAACTCACAAGACGGTCCATAAAATGTAGAAAAACTTAAAAGTGTTGGAAGCTTCCTTTGGAGTTTTCTTCCAAACGCAAAATAAAGCAAAAAAGAAAACCGGTAGTCCAATAAAGAGATAGGAGGTTCCATACAGGGTGGCCGAAAAGTTCGGTCCCAAACTCAATGAACCCCCAAACGACAGAACACGAGATATTGTTCCAACTACGTTTATTTTCTAACAACAAACAATATTTTCAACAGATTAAACAAGCAATTGCTCAAAGTGGCCTCCTTTGGCTTTGACACAAGCAGCGAGACGCTTCTTCAAGGAGAGCACGGTTCGCCGCAGGTAGTCGTCGTCGAGATCGTCCCAGAAGGTTTTCACCGTTGAGGTCGCCAAGAATTCCCAAAACCACCGTCAACTGCTCTCTCCTATCGACAGACACTCTGGGAAACGCCGAATTCGTACGAGGACCCTGTTCCCTAAGTCTGTCATGGTTTGGGGAGGGATTACCTCTACTGGCAAGACTCCTCTGGTTTTCATCGAAAAAGGAGTGAAGATCAATGCCGACTACTACCAGAAGGAGGTCCTGAAGAAGGTGGTGGAACCCTGGTGCTCGCAGAACTATCCTGGAGGGGATATGATCCTTCAACAAGACTGGGCGCCCGCACATGGAGCGAAAACCACAATGGCCCTCTGTGACAGCCTGTTTCCTGGACACCTGACCAAGGATTTGTGGCCCTCGAACTCGCCGGATCTCAACCCGATGGACTTTTCTGTATGGAGCGTTTTGGAAGCCAAGGTGTCGACGAAGCCCCACCACAGTTTGGACTCTCTGAAGCGTTCCCTGGTGAAGGCATGGGACGATCTCGACGACGACTACCTGCGGCGAATCGTGCTCTCCTTGAAGAAGCGTCTCGCTGCTTGTGTCAAAGCCAAAGGAGGCCACTTTGAGCAATTGCTTGTTTAATCTGTTGAAAATATTGTTTGTTGTTAGAAAATAAACGTAGTTGGAACAATATCTCGTGTTCTGTCGTTTGGGGGTTCATTGAGTTTGGGACCGAACTTTTCGGCCACCCTGTAGTAAAAGTACCATTTCGTAGAATCGAAGTCTTGATTGGAAAAAGTAAATTTTTTGCACAGCGTAGTTACAAAAGACATTCAGAAAATGAATGGTAGACAACCAGGTGAAAAATGCAATTTTCCTTGTAGAAGTAAACAACTTAGAGCTGTTCCTTGTTAAATGATTCAGGGGAAAACGTGATAGAGTTTATTAACTCAAACCAGTTTTTTTACATACATTTTTAAAAAGCTTTATTTTTAAAAGTTGGGGGAAAAGTTTAAAAAAAAGGTAAACCGACGATGTTCAAAAAAGGTTATGTACTAACTTTACGATGTATTTCTCTTGTAATATTTTGCATAGAGCCTTAAAAAAAACGTCCACGAACAAAAACAGCTTTAAAACGAAAATAAAAGTGTAGGAGGAAAAATAAAAAAGATTTTTACAATCAAATTCCACGTGACAGGTTGCAGTCAAAATGACCAAAATCAAAATTTGTTCTTCAAAAAATTTTAGACCATTCTTTCACTTTTCTTATATTTAATATTTAAAAATAAACAGCACACCAATAAAAATAATGAACAGAACATTTCCTTGGAATCAAAAAGAATTTTTTTTGCGCACATTTTTCTTCTTTGAAAACTTAAACACAAAACCTCGAAAAAACACGGGGTTTGGCATTGAAAAATTCCAACTTTTTAAACATGGTTATTTTTCAACGCAGTAATGATAAAAAGTTGTCGTTGAATGAAAAGTATATTGGCTCATTTGGACTTTTTAAACGAAACTACAGTAAAAAGGGTGACCTACATTCTTCGGGCCAAAATTCAATTTTTTTTAATGTTTCAAAGAAGTGTTTATTGGCCGAATAAATGTTTTTGACAAAATTTGGCCAGTACGAAAAACAGCTAAGTAAAAGCGATATTTTCAAAAATCGCTTGATTTTTAAAAAGGAAGGCGGCAAATTTCAATATATGCTTTTTATTAAACAAATCAATTGTTTCAATATAACCACGAATCAATTTATAGTTTATGTGTGTAGTACCCTCACGAAACTATCACTGTCGAAAAATAAAAAAAAGAAGTGACGGAATTGTTGTTTGGCTCATTTGAATTTTTTAAATTTGGCTTCAAATTTAAATTTTTTAAATTTAAATTTGGCTCATTAGCATGCCTTGTGAATTCCTTGCACGCAGGGCGTACTGCCCCTCTACAAATCTGCAGACGGAGACCCGTTTTTGATGAATTTGAAGCGTATTTTCTCGAAAAAGATTTTTCGACCCATAGTCATCTATATTTTCATGATCAGCGAAATTTTCTCTCTTAATTTAGCCAAAGTTGTCAACCCGCCTGACTGTCCCTTTAATGAATAGTTTTTTAATCCTTGAATAACCGGGTTGAACAGTTCCCCCTTATTCACAATCTAAAGTGAAATTTGGTTATATGAAACGACCGACAGGGCTCTTGGCGAGGAAAGTCAGGTCCAGATCTTTGGAAATCGGTTTTCTGAGGTTGGCCTTGAAAATCTGGAGCCTGGAGGCTTCATCGGGCAGAGGAATGTAGATGAGCTGGTCCAGCCGGCCAGGACAGAGGATGGCCGAGTAGAGGAGTGCGCAGACAGTTAGACGATCGCGGCAGGACCCATTGTACCTAGTCCTTTAGGAAATTCCCCTTTTCCTTGTCTCAGTTTTGGAAATGCCCTATATCCACGAATTACAGCTAAGTAAAAGCGAGCCTAAATTCACATGTCTGCGCAGCACCTGCAGTCGCTATCTCTTTTTCAAATCCTTGCCACATTTAATTGCACGGTGTGCCCTTTGTTGCTAGGCAGAGTTCTCCATTTCAACAGAGCGCATCGATTTTTCGCACTCTGCCTGGCGTTATCGCCATAACACCGCCATTTCTCATCAGAAGCTTTCCCGGTTCAATTACCACAAAATGGCAAAAGAAATTGAAGGTTTGCTAATATTGAAACATTTTTTAAAAGTATCGTTTAGTTGAAATTGAGTCATTTCATTTGGAAGAAATTCCCCGACACCTTCAAGCCCTATTTGTTGAAAAGGTGATATTTTTTTATAATTTACAACAAAAATTTTACAGATGTTGTATGAAGACTTTGAAAAATTCAACAAGTGTTCAAAACTTTCTGATGAAATTTGCCGATTTAAGCCGATGAAAGCAATGCTGCCGTTTAAAGTTTTCCGCCTAAGTGTTGAACAGGTAATTGGTTTTCTAAGCAAAATTGTTTTAAAAATTTATTTTCAGGATCGCGAAATGGTGTTTTTGAAAGAATCTGTTCAAGGAATAAATTTAGAAGAAGTTCCGGATTATGTTAGTCTCAAGTGTGAGATTATTACTCTTCAAGTGAGTTTTTTTTGGATTTTTTAATATTAAAATATAATTCGTGAAAAAATTAAAATTTGATTCTTGTCCAAATCTTGTAATATTATGCCCAAGTATATTGCGAACAAAATTTTCGGTTACACGCCAGTTTTTTGGAAATCTAATTATATTGGGAAATGTTAAATTCAGTGAAATCCTTTTTATTAAATTTCAAAATTCTTTCAATATTATTTTTGAACACTTGAAGCCTTCAAAATTAATTTTCAAAAGTGTTCTAACAAAAAAAAAACTTCTTTGTGAAACTGGTTTCAATGTTCCAATTTGTTTTTGTAAATCCTAAATTGTTCAAAACCTTGCTAGTTGGTCAAACGTGATTTTGCTAATTTTCAAGTAAACGGGAACCCAGTGGAATCGTAGTGGGCGGGGCCAATTTGTTTTAGGAAGGCTTGACTAAGTCTGCCGATCCAAATTAGGCCCCGCCCACATCCTTGATTCAGATTCCACCCCAAATTAGCCACCGGTCTTTGGAAAACATCAAAATTCACTTCTTTTTTAAGGGCAGTTTTTTTAAAGTGAAATAGTGTTTTCAGCTTTGAAAAATTTATTTATTAATAATATTTTTTTTTTATCAACAAAATAATTTTTTATTTGGTTTTTCTTAAACTGTTTGCTTCAAATGTGTTTTCGATGTTACATTTTGTCTTTGTTGAGAATTAAAAGTTTCATACCCTAATAAGAACAGAAAATAAGTTTTGTATCAATAATATTTTTTTCGAAAATTTATTAGATATTTTTCCTGAAACTTGAATGTTTTGATAAACTACCATTCTTCCGCAGGTAAAATCCGCAGGTACAACAAGTATGCTATTATAAACCTAATTCGCCTGATTTTTTAATACAAGGTTTTCCGTTCAAGATTTTCATACAAGGTTTGGGCTAATTTGGCTTGAAATGAACATTTTTCTATAATTAAAAAGTTTTTAGTTTGAAGCTCTCTAGACTTATTCAGAATTATTTTGGTTTCAAAAAAAATGTATTTTATGAAGCCGTTTATATGTTAAATTCTGTGTTTATAAAAAGTCTTCAAAAATATAAGTGTTTCCATTTGAATGTCTTTTTTAAAATAATATCTTCCAGAAACTTGAATGTTTTGATAAACTTCAAAAACATGTTATTCGTACAAATAAAATCACAACAATCCACCTTCTTCAAGATCCAATCTATGTGAAGCAACTTTTATCGGTAGGTAAATTCATTTACTGTTTCAAAAATTAAATTTTTCAGGTTACTGGTGCCAGCCGATTAGAAGCTAATGTAACTCCCGAAGTCATTTCTATGCCAGAACTGCGACAGGTTGATTAATTTTTTTTTTAAATTTTTGAGTGGCGGCTTGGTAATATTTTATGAAAAAAAAATTCTCGAAAGAGTTAAAAATATAATTTCTTTTTAAGGACAAGGCTGAAAGAGTACTGAATATCTTGAAATTCTGTTGGAAATTGGTCGAGATGAAAAATCGATATATACCACATTTTTTTATACATTTTAAGGACTTGATATTTTTCATTAACCAATTTTATTCATAAAAAGGAAAACATTCCCTTTTAAATTTTTTAACTGACAACTATTTTTCAGAAAAGATAAAATGACCCCATTTAGTTATTTTCGTGTGAAGCTTTAAAAAACCATAGCTAAAATTATGAGTTGAAATTTAAGCCCCCGTCATTTTATTTAAAAAAAATTAAAATTGACAAATGGACAATCAACAGTTAAATTTATCAATCTTTTAAATGTTCATCACTTCGATGTTCCTAAATTTTAACTCAGCAATTGACCCACTTATCACTTTGTTGTCTTGTAGTGAATTGAATCTAATTTTTTTTTTGAAGCAAATAAACAAAAATCAATCGTTTTCAGATGTATTCCCTGAAACTCACATGTGATGAAGAGTGTGACGAAGCTTTTATTGTACCTCTACAAGTGAAACAATTTACATTCTACGGTGAAGTTTCTGCAACTCATGCTACTTTTGAAACAATGCTTAAGGTATTTTAAAAAGCTCAGTTCACAGTTTTGCGTACTCAATTTTGGGCGGCACGCAAATTATTTAAAAAAATAGGTCACTTTTAAAACGTTGTCACTGTAAAAGTCGAGTACGCCACTTATTTATAATTCCAAAGTGCTTCGATTGGGCGAAAAACTGGGGTGGTACCTTTCTATTGCTAAAACATTATGCTGAAGCGCTTCCCAGAGAACTTGTACTTAGTTTTTACAATTGTTAAGAGTGATTTTGAAAATCAGCGCAAAAATGTACCCAAAAATGCCTAATTACAGAAATCGTGCATCAAACTTATATACTGCTAATGAAAGATTGAAACTTAGGGTACGAAAAATCCAAATTTTGGCCAGTTTTGGGCTATTTTTTCACATTCAAATGAATTTTTAACAAAAATAGTCGCTGATAATTTTTTTATTCCTTGAAACTAACATGTGATGAAGAGTGTGACGAAGCTTTTATTGTACCTCTACAAGTGAAACAATTTACATTCTACGGTGAAGTTTCTGCAACTCATGCTACTTTGGAAACAATACTTAAGGTATTTTAGGTAACAGTTCACTGTTTTGCGTACTCAATTTTGGGTGGCACGCCAATTATTTAAAAAATCATTTCTATGGCCTTCAAGGGTGACTTTCAAAATCAGCGCAAAAATTGCCCAGTAATGGCCATTTACAGAAACCGTGCATCAAACTTATAAATTGCCAATGAAACATTTAAACGAAAGGTACGAAAAACTATTTTTGGTCTTTTCTTTCACATTCAAGTGGAAATTTAACAAAAATAGTCGTCGATAATTTTTATTTACTAACATTGTTGGTCCGATAAAAATTTTTTGACCCGGGTTACGGTAGGTGCAAATGGTACTATAAAAAAATTTTACAGTACCATTTGAGCACCTACCGTGACCCGAGTCAAACATTTTTGGCCAAATTTCAATTTGAAAACTGCATGAAAACTCAATTTCCAAAATCTTTAACTTTGGGACCCGTGATTTCGCATTCCGTAAAATGAAAACCTCAAAAAACTGCTTCAAAAAGAAGTTTTTCGGGGTTGTCGACCTTTCATTTTAAAAGCCAAAAAAAGCCCCATATTCCAAATGGACGTTCAATTCGGCTTGAATTTGAAAAAAAAGGGCGAAAAATGGGCAAAATTAGGATTTTTTTCGTACCCTGCGTTTCAATGTTTCAGAGGCAATTCATAAAATTGATGCACGATTTCTGTAAATGGGCATTTCTAAGTCAATTTTTGCGATGATTTCAAAAACCACTCTTAAAAATTGTCAAAATAAAGTCCTGGAAGCGCTTCAGCATAATCTTTTAGAGTGTTGGACGGTTCTACCGTTTTTTTTTCAGCCCAATCGAAGCACTTTCAATTTCTAAAACAGTGTATATAAAGCCACTTCTTGAATATTACAGATTATTACGTATTGCATCACGTTTGCACTATCCTTCTCTTAAAACGGCAATGGTTAAAAACCCTTAGAAAAATTATTCCAAGTGAACATACCGTACCTCAAAAAAGGCGTGCGACGTAAAACAAGTACGCAAATGAATTTAAAAAAGCCTTCTTTGGTTTTGTGAACTAAATTTTCGGTGCTTCGGCAGCATTTCATATTTCTATTAAAAATCTTCTATAGTAAATCATATTTTAAATCACCTTTTTTTTTAAATATGGCACAATCCTAATGCAAGTAAAGACCTTAGAATTTCTGTAAATGGGCATTTCTGAGTCAATTTTTGCGCTGATTTCAAAAACCACTTTTAAAAATTGTCAAAATAAAGCACAAATATCCTGGGAAGCGCTTTAGCATAATCTTTTAGACTGTTGGACGGTTCTACCGCTTTTTTTTCAGCCCAATCGAAGCACTTTCAACTTCTAAAACAGTGTTTATCGTTTTGCATCACATTTCTACTTTTTTTACTGAAAAAGAGGGAGACACCATCTCTAATGGTTGAAAAACCTTAGAAAAATTATTCGAAGTGAACTAACGTATCTCAAAAATGGCGTGTGACTTAAAACAAGTACGGAAATGAGTTTAAAGTTTAAGCGTTTCATACCCCTTCCAGTTTTACGTACTAAATTTTCGGTGACACGACAACATTTTTATTTTTATAATTAATCCCCATAGTAATCATATTTCTTCACACTTTTTTTAAATATAAAATAATCCTAGATCAAGAAAAGAACTTAGAAGAGTTATTCGAAGTTAGCATACCGTATCTAAAAAAAAGCGTGTGATCCAAAATAAAAACGCAATGAAGCGTACAAATCATTTTTAATCTCGCTTTTTCAGCAATGGCTCGATGGAGAAAGAAAAATCGATAAGATTATTGTCAAGTCAACAAACTTTGATATTCCCACATTGAAGATGAACTTGGAGGGCAGATTCACCCTGTGCAGGCCTAGTGATGGCCCAGGCTTGTTCTTATGCAGAAGCGCCCTTCATCAAGATTGCCTTCGCATTTTGCTAAGAGGAGGATTTGTTTGTATCGTAAATGTAAAAATTGTGGCTGACCTCAGTTGCCCCAATTTTATATATTTTCCCGTGTATCCCCTTAACAAGAGGAGTAATTAGTATTCTAATAATTTACACGAAAGGCGAAACTCTAATGTGACACATGAACATTGTTTGATTTGAGTTAAAGTTGTAACAGTTGAATGAACATTTTATAAAGAAGCAAAAACTAACATTGAAAGTGAAACAAATAACTCTCATAATAACAGAAAGCAACATTCAAGTGAAACTCAAAGTTTATTTTAATTATGAAAACAAAAAACACCGCGCGATATAAATGAAACAACTACTTTTGGTGCTTTTATAAAAAAAAATAATGGGAAAAATTCTGGTGTGAAATTTAACCCAAAACCTGCCAAAAGAACAGTTTATTCAAAATATTTTGAAAAAAAAAGGCTAACATTGAAATTTTTCAAAAGCTTTTTTGGTAATTTTTTAAATGTCAATTTATTTTCAAGGACAAAAAAACAGTTCTTCCTCAATTTTATTCATCAAAAAACGTTTTTTCCTCAAATAGTTGTTTTATTCCAAGAAAAAAAATTCGTTATGGTTGCCAAAATGTTATAAATTTCAGATTGTATCCCATTAACAAAACGATTAATAAAAAATTTCTTTAAGAGTGCAGAATTAAATGTGCTCTATAAACAGAGTGTTATTTGAGTTGAAGTTGAAACAGTTGAATGAAAATTTTATAAGGCGCACATAAAATGACGTTGTTGTGCAAACCCACTCTCGAATTAGTAAACTACAGCATTCAAATGTAGCTCAAAATTTATTTTCGTTTTCAACAAAAAATTTTTTGGAATACAGACAAATATGAGCGGAGTTGACAAAAAAACAATATTCATAAAACAAGTGCAACATTAAATCAAGTTCAAGTTTTTAACAATTCAATTTCAAAGACCTTTCATTTAAAAAAATGGTTTTTCAAAAAAATATTATTCCCCACTCTATAGAATGAAAATCGCACAAGGCATGCAACATTGAATTCAAGGTTATTTGTTTTTCAAAACATTGTTTAAAAAACCTTTTTGCTTCATTGCAACTCTAGCAAAGCTAAAGTAATACTTTCTAAAATATTTTTTTGTTTTGTTTTGTTTTTTTTTTTTTTTTGAAATTCTGGCAACGCAGCTTGGTCCAAAATACAACATATCGCACGAAAAAAATATCCCACGCAAGCGCTAAAGTGTCTGCTCCTTGTTTATCAGTGAAGTGGATAAGTACTTGAAGTTTGAAAGTTCGTAAAATAGAAAAAATTCGCTATAGATCACACAGAGTAATAGAAGCGCATTTACCACCTCTTGAACCCGTTAAAATGAGTAGTGAAAGATTTTGAGAATCAGGATATTTTTTAAACATTTGTCTGATTACGAATTTTACTTAGAGGAATTCTCGCTAGCTGCGATATTTATTGAATATTTTTAACCATTGTAAAAATCACGCCAATGCAAAAAATAGTGTTTTCAAACAGTCTCTCCTTGTTTAAAGTTTTTAACGAAAAAAGGTCGACAAAATAATCGAAATGGCACAGTAAAAGAGGAATGCGCGGACAATTAAACGATCGCGTAAAAAGTACCCTTGAAAAAAATCCCATTTCTTTGTCTCTTCTTCGTTTACACATTGTAACGTTTTTTTAAAGCAATTTTTCTTGCATGTAATATCTATGTGTAAAAGTTTCCCATTATTTTTCAAAAAAATTTGCTTTTCCAATCAAAATTCCAGTTAGCTTTGATACGGACACCATTAAACATAAGAAGCAAGGCGGAACATCTTGGTATCTTGAAACACGACGGTAATTTTCAAAAGTTATTTTTTTATAATATTTTTTTTACGATTCCTTTAGTGGAAAATTCTATACTGTATTAATCAACGAATCCGTTTTTTAGCTAGTCACCTTTTTTTCCAAATTGCCATGTTTATTTAGAAAATCAGTTTTAAAAAAGTCGCACATAGAAAGGAATAATCGCTTTTCCAATCAATGGAAAGTGATTTTCTCAAAGGATTATTGACTTCTGCAACATAAAAATAAAGATTTTTTGGAAACGCATATTACAGTTTTTACTAAAAGGACAATGTGTTCTGAAAATTCTGAATTCATAAACAGACACTCTATTGACTTTAGCGTAATTTTAACAAACGAAAAAAAAACATAACACTAGCAAAAAACGAGATTCTCTATAGTCTTCGCGAATTTTACTTCTTGGCTGATTCGCAAAAAAAAAAACCCTGACGCAGTCAGTATTGCGTGCGTATCCTTAAACTCAGGATTTTCGTACGCAAAATCGCGTCTGGTGTCATTTGCACAGAGCTAAGAGCTAAATTGGGCGAAGTAGCGTTGGCGACGACTATGCCAATCCTAATAAAAACTATGAGAAAAACCTTCGAGGTCCCGTCAGAGTTGAAATTTCATAACTTTGTTGTTGTTAATATACTCCATTTCCAACGAATGGGCAAGGATTTTCCCCAATTTTTAAAGGACTAGGTACCTTTGGTCCCGCAACGAATTTAGTTAATTGTCTGCGCACTCCTCTTTTATAATGCTCTTTCGCTTATTTTATCACTGTTCAATTCAATGTTTCAAATCCTTTTTGGTTAAATACGTATCATTTTTAAAGATAACCCGAAAGTCGAACACCATCCTTTGGAAACAGACTATAACCACTTTGAAACATTAACAGAAAATAATGGAAACAATTATAAAAACCCGAAATTCTAGATTCGTGTTCTGTTAACATTTTTCACGCAAAGTTTTCACTTAAAAAAATACAGCAGCTCAGATCGTGAAGACAAAAGGATGAGAGGGAATCTATGAATTGATAAAATTTTAAAACCTCTTTTTATTTATAATTTTAAGCTCTATTGCAAGAAAGAATCGTTTTCTTTTTGATATATCAGCTTTCAATTACATCTCAACCTGAAAAAAATTATGTTTTGAATTTTTAGGGTTGAAAATACGTTGTGGGCGATTACATTTTTGAAAGGGGTATCCCGAAAATAATATTGCTTCCTGCAACATTGTGTTGACTTTAGCGTCGTTTTTCTGACCGTTGCATGTGGATTACGAGCGGGGGCGGGGTGCGCGCCCTATATAAACAGGGCTCTAGAAATCTTTGAAAAATGATTCACATCATTCTCTCGACAGAATTCACCTATACTGACCAAACTACTCCGAATATTTCTTCAAAACTCTGTATTCGTCAAGTTAAAACAGTTTCCCAATCTCTGAGGACAAGAAGACTCACCAGTGAAGATGGAAATTCGAAGGAGAAGAATCAAAGTTGCCGGAAAAGTTTGAAAAGTAGGAGTTGAAACAAATTTGTCAACGATTTTAAATTCTCATTGTCACTGATCTGAGTATTTACTCAATCTATTTGTTATTATTATTGCCATATATAAATGATTGATTTTTTTCTTTCATAAAAAAACCCTCACAATGCGTAATTAAACAGATTTTGCTCAAGAAGGACTACTTTATTTTATATAATATGTAAAAAAAAATACCTTTTCTCAAAAGCAAGTGAGAGAGACATGAAAGCGAAGAGTTTTATAATTCTGAAAATTAATTTTTGACATTGATCTTTCCCAACAAAAAAGAATCACATTTGGTGAAAACATATCAAATAAAAAACTTTTGAAATGTATAACTTTTTGGCGGAAAGAATCCCAATTAAAATTTGAAATTACGGCCACAAAAAACTATTCAAATTAAAAATTCTTGATTTAAAATGATTTTGAAATTGCACTTCCGCTATTTCGCTAGAACGAATTGAAGTAGTTTTCGATGTTTTAAGTAATCTGAATTCTTTGGAATTTATTTTAAATTTTTTAGTTCGCCGAGTATATTTCAAAACATATTTTTTTCTAAACTTGTTTTTCTACGAATGAATTTTTTTCATTAATGGAAAGGCGAGTGTTATCTCATTGTATGAAAACTGTATTTTTACAAATGTTAAAAAAAACTTTTGCTTGAAAAATAACGATTATACTTGGCAATATATACTGAAAACTTAAAACATTCAAATAATTATGCAATTATGACAAATAATTATCAATGTTGGCAAAAAACAGTAAAAATGTCACAAAAAGAAAGAAATCGTCGAAGGTACTTTGTAAAGACATTTAGCAAGGACAACCAAGACAAGATCGAGGTCGGGAAAAATTGCCTTGGATAAAAAAAAGATGAAACATTGTGATTGTTTTTTTTCGCTCGTTCTTTATTTGCTGAATTTCCGACAATTAAGGGTTCCAACTGAAAAAAACGCGAAAGAAAAGAGAAAAAAAAAGAAAAGTATAGAAAAATTCTGTCTGGTACCTGTCAAAAAAAAACTTTTTTAAAATTGTTTATCATTTTTTTCTGGGAAAAAAACTTGCCTTAATCTTTAAGTAATGTTGAAAAAAAAACTATATTTTTAAAAAAAATTGGATTTAACTAAATATAGCCAACATATTAGGCCAAGAAGGAAGATTGAAGTACGCCAAAAAAAAACAATCACAATGTTTCATCTTTTTTTTATCAAATGCAATTTTTCCCAACATCGGTCCTGGGTTTTCTTCGTTTTTGCAAAATATATGGCTTTTTTCTTTACAATAGTCCCGTTTTAGAAAAAAAAAACTTTCTAAGGCATGTATACACCATTTGGAGACTTAAGTCAAAATCCCTTTTTGACTTTTGACGGAACCTTTGCAATGCTGAAGTCTGAAAACTTATTTTGACCACCTTTGTAAAAATTACAGTACCTTAACGTAACCTTAGTCGAAAAATCGATATCTGTCTAAAAGTCTCAAAATGTTGTTTATTGGTCCGAGAAAGATTTTTGATATCAAAAATTTTGGAAGGTGAAAGATATAAAGATAAAATTGGTTGTCAAAAGAAAAAGATCTAAAAAAAACCAAAAGAAGACTGTCAACATTTTCCAAAGACAGTAGCATCAAAGAAGCCGCTCGATTGCTCCAGAGACGCCGTTTTTATTTTCTTTTGTCAACAATAAACATTCCTTTTTCTGTTTTGCATAAAAATTTCAATGTTTCCAGTTTCCAGTAAATATTTCCATATTTTAAAAGTATAATCGTTATTTTCCCAGCAAGAAATATAAACAATTGTAAAAATGTTTTTTTATATACTCCATTTCCAACGAACGGGCAAGGATTTTCACAAATTTATAGGACTAGATACCTTTGGTCCTGAAACGATCTTTGATAATTGTCTGCGCTCTCCTCTTTTACAGTGCTCTTTCGCTTATTATACCTTTGTTCACTTCAATGTTTCGAATCTTTTTTTTTTTGTTAAATACGTGTCATTTTGCAAGATGGCCCGATATTCGAAGACCCTCCCTTGGAAACAACCTATATAGTGTGTTTCGAAAAAACGGCACAGGTTTTGGCCAAAAACGTTAAAGGATGGTACATTAGGTCCCGTCGCGATATTTTAAATGTTTCAAATCGTCTGTGGTTAAAAAGGAACAAAACATCAAGGCCGCTCAAAAGCACCGACCTTTACTTGGAAACAGAGAAATTTTTCAACAAATTTCTAGGCAGAATTTTTCGACAAATTTCTATTTTTCTCCTTTTCTTTAGACTCTCTCTCTCTCTATCTTTTTTCTATTACCCTTTTTTAAACTCGTAAAAAACCAGTAATTTTGGAAAACATCAATGGCACGAATTGCTTTCCGAAGAATTTGTGCCCATTTAAAACTTGTCTGTAACATTAAAGTAGTGTTGTTTTAGATGACAGAAAAATATATACAGTATGGTGTGTTTTCAAAAAACGGCAATGGTTTTGGCAAATGGTACATTAGGTATAGGGCATTTCCAAATCTGAGACAAGGAAAAGGGGATTTTCCTGAAGGACTAGGTACAATGGGTCCCGCCGCGATTGTCTAATTGTCTGCGCACTCCTCTGTTACAGTGCTATTTCGCATATTTTATTGATATTCACTTCAATGTTTCAAATCTTCAATCGTTAAATACCTAGGAAATCCAGGGTCGTTCAAAAGTCGTCGTCTCAAGATTGGAAATATATTATATTTAAATAAAACACTTTGAATTTCTCAATATCATTAAACGCGCCGCGATGAGTACAAAACTTAGGAAAGTCAGAAAAAACAGAAATATGGTTGATATTCAGTAATCTAAAGCTCAATCAGAAATAAAAAATTTTAATCAAATCCGAGCAGTCTGCCGAACGCTCGAACTTATGATTAAACGTGTCTTAATACATATATCATACAAAACTCTAAGGTATTTTATAAAAAAAAAATTGTCGCTTAACGATCGGAAAAGTTGGGAAAAGTTCGTTTTGATAAAGAAAAGATGAAACATTCGTCCGATAAAACGCGAAAACAAAAAACAATTCGTTCCCTAATTCAAATTCCCCTCTTGTCTTGTGAATTGGTTCACACCCCTTACCGACTGATGAATATTGATCAGTTCAGACGGAGAAAGCATGGGGCCGTAGGAGAGCATAGACGATGAGAAAAAGGCGATGTTCGCTTTGCCGGCCGCTTTTCTAGCCCAAATACGACCTTTCATTTACAACTTCGATGTCCTTTCCCTTCCGCGACCTCCATAAATCAAATTGAAGCCTCCAAGTGACTAATGATTCAAGTTAGCTCAGCCAATTCGATATCCGCAATTGTTTTTACCCATATCCCTCATATTTCTTTGTGTTTGGGTACTTCTAGGAAACTGATTTTGGGTGACATTGTGAAAATTAGTGCGTTTTGATCCAGAGTGTTAAAAATTAACCTCTTATAAGATTTTAAACCTTAAACCTCCTAAGGAATTCTTAACGTTTGATTTTACTTGTATAACTTTGTTCGAATCTAACTTGTTGATTTCTAAAACAAATCGATAGGCAAAAGTAATTGGAAGAGGCAAAAAAATGCCCTGTTGAAGAAATTTTGCAACTGAGGGCGTTCAATTTTATTTTTAGAACTTGCTTCAAACTCAATAATTTTTTTTTCAAAACCTATCGTTTGGCAGATTTGTGACAAGTGAATATTTTGTAAATTCAAGAGGCAGGAAAGAGTTTTTTTGGTTGTATACTCCTCTTCCACGGACCTTTCCTAAAGTTTCGATGACCTGCTCATCTAACGCGCAAAATAGTGTGCAAGTCGCGGAGACGCAGACAAAAAGCCGCTTGTTTCCCGCTGCCGGCTAGGAAAGCTCGCTGGGCGACGAGTATATATGTGATGGACTCTGTAGTGTTTTTGTACCTTTTGTGTTTTTGGTGGTTTCAAAAACAAATTTAAAATTATTATACAACTATGAATTAGGCACGTTTTTTGCCAAAATCACTTGCAAAAATACTGAAAGAACGGTTGTTTTTGACAATCGATGGGCACATTTTCATAAAGCCCAAAACAAAAGTAATTTTTTTTATATTTTTGAGGAAAGTTTTTACATTTAACGTTGGTAATTCAAGCATAATTTTGCACACCAGGAAGGTAAGCGCGGCCAAGGCCAAGGCCGCGCTAGACCGCAGGCCGCGAATACGTGCGGTTGCAGGCCGCCAAACTGGGGGGCCGTAGGCCGCAAATCTGGGCGGCCGCAGGCAGCTTAACTGAATGGCCGAAGGCCCCGAATCTGTGCGGCCGCAGACCACCTAACTGAGTGGCCGAAGGCCGCAAATCTGTGAGGCCGCAGGCCTCCAAACTGGGGAGCCGTAGGCCACTAATATGTGCGGCCGCAGCCCGCTTAACGTACCTTCGGGGGCGAAGCCCCCGACGAACGGCCGAAAGCGGCGAGGAGCCAGGAGTGAGGACCGCCGAAGGCGAGCTCCTGGAGCAAAATCAAAGAGCAAAGTCTCACACACTCTCACACATTTAACCTTCGAAAAACAGAAAACATTCATTTATTTCACAGGACGGACTTTAAGGACGATAGAGAAAGATACGACCGAAATGGAGAGCGCGAGAAAGAAGAGAGCGAAAATGAAAAAATAGAATGTTAACTTCAGAATAATGCATCTCACTCATTAATTCGGCGAAGAAGGGTTGGCTCGCACTATAGACAGAAATATAGAAACACAGGAAAACAGAATAGCAGACAGACAGAGAAACAGAGAGACAGAGAGAAAGAGATAGAGATAGAGACAGAGATAAGAAGACGCAGAGATAGGGACGCAGGGACAGACAGAGACCAAGAAAGACAGAGAGACAGAGACGCAGACAGCGAAACTGAGAGACAGAGACGGACTCAGAGATATAAAAAGACACATTGGTGGAGACGCAGAATTAGAGACACAAAGAGAGAGAAAGAAGACAGAGACACATACAGAGAGACAGAGAGACAGAGAAATAGAAACAGAGACCGAGACAAAGAGACATAGTGGCAAATAAGCCAGAGACAAAGAGAGACAAACACAGACACATAACAGAGAGACAGAGACAGAGACACAAATGTAGAGAGACAAAGAAGACAGAGACAGAGGAGACACAGAGAAATACAGAGATAGAGACAGAGACACATACAGAGACACATACAGAGACAGAGAGACAGAGAAACAGAAACAGAGACGGAGACAAAGAGACGTATTGACAAACAATGCAGAGACAAAGAGAGACAGACAGAGACACATACAGAGAGATAGAGAAACAGCGAGACAGAGAGGTAAAGAGACACAGATATAGAAATGCAGAAACAGAGACAAAGAGAGAGAGAGAGGGAGGGAGAGAGAGAGCGAGCGAGAAAGAAGACAAAGACAGAGGAGACATAAAGAAGCACAGAGACCGAGAGACAGAGATAGACAGAGACACATAGATATAGAGAGACAGAGAGACAGAAACAGAGACGGAGACAAAGAGACATAGTGACATAGTGACAAATAATGCAGAGACAGAGAGAGAGACAGAGAGGCAGAGGAAGAAAGAAAAAGAGAGAGGAGATAAGAACTGACCGGACGGAGGGAGAAGAAAGGAGTGAGTGAATGAGAATGAAGGGTGCTTTGTTCACGGAGAATTCACGTAACGGACGGAAAAGAAAGGACTGACCGGCCGATCCCACCCTCTCACTCAGGGAAAGAGAATGCGTGGTTTTACGCTGATAGACCATACACACACACAGAAACCATAGCGTTTTATTATAAGGGATAATTCTTTATGATAAACATTTATAATAGTAAAATTATCTTTCGACTTATTTTGCTGAATTCTAAAAAGTCGAGTTTGAAGCGAGTTGTGAAAATTGAAACTTAAGGAGTCCTTAAAGACCCTCATAAATAAAAATAGGAAAAAGAATGATTTTGTCACTTTTGGGTGCTGCCCAACTAACTTGTCAGCTTTTAAGCAAAGAAACATTTGTGAAGTTTTACTTTTCCGTGCAACACGCTCATTTTATGATCAAATACTGCCGCGGTGCGACCATAGCAAACTTTTTCAGGTGCTTAATGGCGCCGACTAAATTCTTTTCCACATTTTCGCTCCAATTTGTTTTTTCGCCGAAACATGAATGACAAGCACTGAATAGATACATTTAGTTTATTGCGACCCCTTCGTTTCACCATTTTCTTCATGTTCAATTAGCGCCCGATGCATATTGATCAGCCTATACGAGGTAGCACTGATTCTGATGAGGGCACAGGCGATGAGAGGAAAAAATGTGGCCTTGACCTCGTATCCCTCGCTCACTTCGTTTGTACTTCTCTCGGTTTGTCTTTCGAAACACTGACAACTATAGCTGTCGCCAAAACGAAATCTTATGCTAATTGCGGAAACATGCAAAGCATGCTCTGTCGACGACTGATTAGACTATACTTCTCGCCCATAGACCTTGACCGGAACTATAAAGAACCTGCAAATCTAAGCTAATTAACGTGAGAAATGACAGATTTACAAATTTACATTTTTGCATAAATGTCTATTGAAAGCTATGCTAATGTTCTAAATTTGCGGTCAAGCTCTGTGGGCGAGGAGTATACGTATTTCAAGATCTACAGAGGATAACTGGGACATTATAATGCTATTGGCATGATTCCAATTTGGCGACAGCTATATGTCACCTAGAAGAAAGTTTTATTTGATTTCAATTTGACACTTTAATTTCGTCAAAAGGAAGCATCTATTCTGACAAGACCGATTCCTTCTTAACTGAGTCAGTAACATCTGACTGCATTTCAATTTTAAAATGGTTTTTGCATCCGCTTGCTTTTTTTAGCTGAAATTGTAAAAATTAGCGTGCTTAGACCCAAAGATTAGCAAATCAATCTCTTATTCGATGTTGACACCCTAAGGCTCCTAATCATAAAGAATTTTCTTTTAAGTTTAATTTTACTTTTACAACTTGCTTCGAATTCTGTCTCCGAAACGTTAACGAAAACCCTAGATTACCCATTTAGCCCAAAAATCACTTTGGTACCGGACGTTTTGATTCCACAGCGAAATAATGGAACGATGTCCTGACCTGCCACACGTTACTTCAAAGTGGTCAAATCGAAATACAATTGGGCTGGTTTTTTTGGTACTTTTGTGCTGAACAAAGTGAATTGAACCTTGAAACCCTTTGTTCACTTCAAATCTGCAAAATCGTCAAAATACATTGAAGAAGATTGTTTTTTTTGCTCCCCACGCGTTCACCTTTACATGGCGAAAAGCCGGACCCCGCTCAATCGATTTATCGTATAATTTTGTGTCAGAAAAGGTGTTCAAAGTACCTAAAATTTAGTTTGAAACCAAAAAAGAGCCGCAAAATTGGTGATTTTTCGATTTTTGTGATCTCGATGTTTCAGTGGTATAACAGAAAACGGAATTTATTTAACTGTGAATCATGGCGCATAATGTTTTAGTTAGTTCTTTGCGACCCCGTTCTTGTACGAGATAGCAAGGATACTGATGAGGGCACAGGCGTTGAGAGGAAAAATGTGGCCTTGACCTCGTATCCCTCGCTCTGTTCGTTTGACTTCTCTGATTTTTTTTTGAAACACGGACAACGCTGTCACCTATAGCTGTCGCCAAATTGGAATCATGCCAATAAAATTAGAATGTTCCAGTGATCCTCTGTTGACATTGAAGTTCGTAGTCTAATCAGTTGACGACAGAGCATGATTTGCACATTTTCGCAATTATCATAAGATTTCGGTTTGGCGACAGCTATAGAAGAAAGTTTTCTTTGATTTCACTTCAATTTCGTCCAAAAGAAGCATCTATGCCGATTAGGCCGATTCCTTTTTAACTGAGTCAGTAACATTTGAATGAACTGTTTTTCTGGATCCGCTTTCTTTCCGTCTGTGGGTTGAACAGCTGGTGCGGCGGCGAACAGTCCCTTGTTCGTGGGCCCCGGCTGACTCGCTCCGCGCGCGAGAGTGTTCGCGGTTCCTCTGCGTCTCTAGTTGATGAGAACTGTCTAGAACTCTGGCTGAAATCGATTATGATTTGAATAACAAGCGTTCTTGCGGCGAACCGTGTCCGATATCTCCTTTCTCTCTCTTCCTCCCTCCGTCCCTCCCTCCATCTTCTCTCTCTCTCTCTCTCTCTCTGTCTCTCTCTCTCTCTCTCTCTTTCTCTCTCTCTCTATCTCTATCTCTCTTTTCATATCACCTTCGAATTTGCCATCGAATTAGTATTTTCCGTGTCGCCTTCAATGCAAGAACATGAAAACGACCGTTCTTTCACTGCGTCTCTAACAAACTCGCTTCTCTCTGTGTATAGCCAAGCGGAAAAGCGATTATTCAAAATTTATTGAGTTTCGCATTTACACAGTTAATTCCATGATAGCTTTTCCTTTAATAATTTGGGATCTGGAGCTGAGAGAATGATTATAATTTCACCTTAGGAAAAGTGGTGCTGTAACATTTGAGTCATCGTGTTTTCGTTAATTACCATTTTTTGGGGGGTGGGGGCGAGATTTTTAATTTAGAGCCAAGATTGTTAATTTTAAATAAGCTTTCCTAGTTGCACTCAACTCTTGCTTTCTCTTTTTCACTACCTCTCTCTTTTTCTGTCCCTGTCTCTCTGTTTCTCTCTCTCTCTCTCTCTCTCTCTCTCTCTCTCTTTTGCCATCGGCTTTTTTCACCTTGCCTTTTTCTTTGTAATTCACTTTGCCAAAAATACCAAAGTTCATTCTCTGCGTCTTTTACAAACACTATTCCCTGTGTCTCTAACCTCTAACCAAGCGCGAAAAGCGAATAATCAAAAAATTCTTTGATTTGGAAAAATTTATTTTTCCAAATCAAAGATTCCAAAATTGTTTTTTATCGTCTTTAATAATTAGCGTGCGAAGCTCCAGGGATTGAACTTTGTGGTTTTCGAATTTAACGACGCCCTGTTGTAACATTTGAATAACATATTTTTCAATTTGATATCATGTGCGCGCGGAAAACTAAAATAAAAAAAAAATGTAGTTTTATTTTTAAGCAAAATCTTTTCAATAAAATACAACAGGAACAAAAAAAATCTCGGTTTTTCTCTTTTTTTCCAAAGTTTGTCCTTTTTTTATAATGATTTGTTTTTTTTTACTTCTAAGTTTCAGAAAACTGTGCTAAACCAAAACAAATTTTGTCCCTTCCCATTCTTTCTCTCTTTTTTTCTCTCTTTCTCTCTTTCTGACTTTCTTTTTATTCATCTTGTCTTTTTCTTTTTGATTCACTTTGCCACAAAATGCGCTAGTTCATCCTCCGCGTTTCTTACATAGAGCTCGAAAATCGATTATTCAAAAAAAAATTTGCATTATGAAAAATTGTAAAATTCATTCTCTAATTTTTTATTTTTTCAAAATAATTTGCGTGCGAGAAACCTCGAGAGATTAAACTTTTTAGTTTACAATTTTTCCATAACCCTGTTGTAACATTTGAATAAACATTTTTCAATTTGATCTTTTTTCAATTTGATGTGCGCGCGGAACGCTAAAATTAAAGCAATGTAATTCCATTTTTTTAGATGAGAAATAAATTTTTAAAAAAATCCGTCTGTCTCCCTCTATCTCCCTGTCTATCTGTTTCTTTGTATTTTTAAGTTTTCCACTTTTTTTTTCAATCATTTGCTGTTTTTTACTTCTGATTTTCAGAAAACTGCAAAAACTGCCAACATGGATCTTAGCAAACTGCCTATGCCTGCGGTAAATTTCAAAATTTTCTAAATCGAATTAATCACTTTTCAGCTGTTACAGTTTCAACAAATGCAGGAGCAGACTCTTAGAGAGATCAATGAAGAAATTAGAAGGCGCGACGGAGAAGATTCCGAAGCCGATGCAAGGCGAATGCAACAAACCGTATTCGATCCGAATCCTTTCAAATGCATGACAGAACTTTTGAGGAAACAGGTGAGCTCAAAACGATACCTCACATCATCTCAACTAAATGCCATTTTTGCACAACATTTCATTTTACGGTATATTCGTCCCACCCATGCCGCCCATGCCGCCCATGCCACCAATCCCACATGCTATGCCTTCCTTTGATGCCAGCCGACAGCCGTTATTTGTTGAGGTGAGTTTTAGAGCTTCACATAATTATAACCATCAGCATTTTGTTTCTTAGCGAGTCCGGAATTTTCTGAGCAAGTTGTAATTTGAACATTCGATCCGCGCACCCTCCTGGCTTGCGGCCTGTGGCCGTAACAACAGGCGTCCTTCGGCCGCTCCGTTAAGCGGCTTGCAGCCGCAACATTCGTGGCCTACTGCCACTCATAACATGGCCTTCTGCCGTGAAAGTGACTTGAAGTACGTTTAACTCGGCCTACGGCCGATCTTCCCCTGCCCCTCGGGGGGAAATGAACGCGTGTACCTACGCTGATAGACAACACACACCATGGCGTTTTGTTATATAAGGGGACCAGAATATTCCGGCCAGCCTTCGGCTGTCCTCAACATTCTGGCTGCTCGCGGCCTGCGGCCGCTCGCCGGGGGCTGCGCCCCCGAAATGACCGGTGAAAACGGCCAGATTCCGTAATGTTTCCGTCACATTTACGTGCAGTTAGAACCCGCTTTGACGAAAGACTGCGTGAATAGAGAGAGTGCAGATCACGTGACGGACCCAGCGTAACAGAACGGCGGGACAGCAAACACACACACACATACACACACACACACACACACACACACACACACACACACAGACCATAAGAGAATTGTTAAAAGGAGGATAAGAGGATTGCGTCATTAAAAAATGTGCGAAAACAGCCAAAAACAGGTGAAAATGTTTATATAATGGGGATTTCTATGTCATCTTTTCATGTTGTTGTCAAATACGAAACTTAAAACGTGACAATTTAAACTACTGACCCGTCAAACAACCAAATATCGTTACATTATCGGTTTTTTCAGGAGAAGCCAATTTATACAGGTTAAACGCGTCGGGGCGTGCTAATAGTTGAAGTTAACACATTTTAAATGCCCCTTTAAACAATTTTAAAAATCGCGCATGAAACATCGAAAAGCAGCGACCGAAAAAATCCAATTCTCACCCGTTTTGGGCTGTTTTTGGCCGTGTTTGCACACTTAGGAAATGTAGTTGTCTACAAAATGCAATTTTCCAATTGACATTTGGTTATCGTTGAAAATTTTACAGTACACTTGGGGCTCTTACCGTAACACGGTATAAAAAATCCATATCATTTTTTTTTATCAAATAGCGGTTGTGCTCAAAATTTTAGCTCAAACGAAGCATTTTGAAAAGATAAGTCAGTTGTATACCCGAGATTTATAGAGGCTACGTCTTAAAAGACACGCAAACTGCGATCATAACAACAAAATTGTACGTTTTGTTAGGCACTGAATACATATGTCGATGTTGAAATTAACTGGACCACATGCATTTTTGTGTTTAGCAAAATTCCATTTTTCTACAACACAACGTGTCAGAAACGGCTGTCAGAAACGGTCAGAAACACAAGTGTCGAACGGTCAGAAACACAAGTGTCAGAAACGGCTCAGATTTGGTATAAAACCTTCTTATGGTAAAAATAAGCTATATGTGTGAAAAGACTAACGTAGAAAAAGTTTTGTTTGAAATGTAGAAACGACCTTCAATAAAAAGTCTCTATTTCTCTTAATATTTCCAGATCTTAAATAAACAGCAAAAAGAACTTGAGTTTTTATCATGGAAAACGAATCTCCGCCTGTTTTTTCTCATCTAAATCGCCTATGAGATCTTTCTTTTTTGTTGTTTTCATTACGATACGTATTTATTTTACGGGTTTTTTTTTTGTTGAGGTCGTTAAAACAAAACAGATTGAAGAAGAAAGAAACGAATTATCAAAATTCTCACAAATAGATCACTAACTTTAAAATTGGCAAGATTTCTATTTGCGATAACAACCACAATAATGCAACTAAGGCGGAGATTCGTTTTCCATGATAAAAACTCAAGTTCTTTTTGCTGTTTATTTAAGATCTGGAAATATTAAGAGAAATAGGGACTTTTTATTGAAGGTCCTTTCTACATTTCAAACAAATCGTTTACTTTTTCTACGTTAGTCTTTTCACACATATTGTATCTCCTTTCTATCTTTTATTTAAAAAGACAAATGAATATGAGCGTTTAAGCGGCCGCAAGCCGCATATTTGAGCACCCGGACGTCTGAGAGATGTGGGGTTTATTGGCCGTTTCAACAAAATCTACCATAACTAGTAAAATAAATGGAGAAAAAGCAAAAAAGTTGGCAGAAGCAGGAATAGAACCCCTGACCTCTCTGATATGAGACCGGGCGTCTAACCAATACACCACATGACAACTGTCGGTTTACTGCTTCAAAATAATGACATAATCGGGTGCAGCAGCGAATCCGACCTTTACGGGGTACTACACGAACGTAAAGTCGTTGACCTTTAAACAGACAAACAGGGTCAGTTAAGTATATATACTCGAGAATCACTGGAATAGGCACCAAATGCGCCAAAAGTTCACAAAAACTGCTTGTTTCATTAGGTAGATGGAACATTTCTTGGAATATTATTGCATTTCCAGAATGTACGCAAAATTTCACCTCTATGAACAATTTTGGTGCCGTTTCTACAACGTTGAACACCCAAAAACCGTTACCGAAAAATTGCTTACGGCGGCGGCGGCGGCGGACACGACCGGCGCTTTTTTCATAAAACCCGCAATAACACTGAGGGGGTTCAAAGTGGTCAAAATCAACTTTTTAAAAAAGTAATCGACGCGTCTTGAGAAGCTGAAAAAGAATATGGCTGTTAAAAATGCAAAAGATTTAAATTTAAGATCACAGGCGTCGAAAACCTTCGAAAAAAGCTTGCAAACGGGGAATTTGAAAACAAATCGCGCTGGGTATAATTGAAATTTGAGCTCATAATCGAATTTTTCCCTGGGTTACGGTGTACTGTAGTTTTGTAAAATTGGTTGAAATCATTGGCAGTGGTGTTTTTTTTTCACCTTATTTTTGAACATTTGCGTTTTTTCTGCACAAGAGCCAAAAACCCCAATAAAGTGAAAATTTGCGTTTTATAATGCAGTCTTTCGCATTTTTCGACCTTTGACTTTTTATAATACGCGCAAACTGTGACCTCACCGAAGGAGTTTTACTTTTCTTTACGGACCGAATACATATGTCGATGTTGAAATTATGTGCATCGCATATTAAGGAAAAATGCCCTTGAAAGTGAAATTTTCCATCGATTCGATCAGAAGAAAATTCACTTCACTCGGAAGGTGAAAAAATCATTTTCCTCGGCAAAAATTAGTGAGAATGTGCATGCATAAAGTATAAGTAAAGTATAAGGTATAAAGTATAAGAGCTCGGAACGATATGGTTTGTTTGCGAAAAACGGAACACGATTTTGCCAATTCTTAAAGGACTGCGGTTATTGCATCTCGCCGCGAATCGTTTAATTGTCTGCGCACTCCTTTGTTAAAGTGCTCTTTCGTTTGTTAAATTTCGTTTTCACTTCAATGTTTCAAATCCGAAGTGGTTAAGTACAAATGGAAATCAAAGTCGGTGAAAGGTCGGCGACCATTCATTGGAAACAGACTATACCTCACCTCAGCTCAACCAAATGCCATTTTTGCACAACATTTCATTTTAGGGCTTACCCATCCTACAAATGCCGCCCATGCCACCCATGTCACCTATCTCACATGCTGTGCCTGGCTTCGATGCTCCCCGACAGCCGACAGTTGTTGATGTGAGTTTTGGAACTTGTATAATCGTCAACAGAACCATGAGAATTGAAAATTCGACTATTTTCCGTTTTCAGTGAATCATTTACCATGTTCAAAATATATTTGCAAAAATTTAGTGCAAACATTGAATTTAAGACGTCGTCTCCATAAAAACGAAAGTAACAGAGAAAAACGTGTCGCAACTTTATCCATCATTTATTAAATAAAATTTGCAACATTTTACATGCAAATTGCAAGTTTCAACAAGTTTGAAATTTGAGGGTGAAAAACTTTGGGCTACCGTAACCCGGGTCAAAGAATCGAAGTTGAGCTAATAGATTCTGAATAAGGTTTTGAGGTCTTATGAAGGTCGTAGACAACATTTGAGCGAAATCAATTTTTCCTGAGACAGTGCCTATGACGGGCCCGCCATATGGAACACCATGCAAACGTTTTTCTAAGAACAGAAAAACAGTCGCAAATGTTTTTGATCATTCGCTGGTTCATTCGCTGGAGCAATGAGAGGGTAAAAGTAAATGTATACTTCTCGCCAAATCTGCTTCGATTTGGCTGCGTGCACGGCCTGAGTATCAAATAATGCAAGCTTTACTCTATGAACAACAGCAAAACATTGGCACGTTGTAATGAAGAAGTTTTGGCAGTATCTATATTTTATATTATTATTTGTTGAATATTTTAAAATGTAAAAGAAAAAGTATCGCAAGAATTATAAAGTTAGTATCGCCAAATTATGTGTTCTACATAACTATGGCAAAGTGAAGGGCCGCGATGGGACAATTTTTTGGGGCAGTTTGGGGCAATGACAAATTTTTAATTATAATATAAAAATCGGCCCACCCTGTCGACAAACTTTTTTTCATTTCCCTTGCATACGACTTTTTGTTATTGCTAAGAAAATTCTTTTTTAAGTCGTGAACCAAACTAAAAATGCGTTTATGAACTTCTACTGACCCAAAAACCTAAATTTTTACCCGGGTAGCGGCTGAAAGTTTACTGGAATAATTTCAACACAAAATTCATTCAATATTTTAAGTGACACATTTTTCTGGTTGAAATCCTTTTTCAAAAAAAGTCTTCAAAAATTTGGCATTTGCCTCCGAATTTCTGGAATCAACGCTTTTCCAGTGTTTGAAACATGAATTCTAACTTGCGACCTTTAAAACAAGTTTCTCTAAATTAAAGGGATTGTTAGGGGCCTTTTTATGCTACAGTACCCCCACGGTAATAAAAACCAACGCGGCACTACCTGCGATTACGATTGCCCGCGACTACTCCTTTGGGATTTGTTGAATTGATTTGGCTGCGAGGATCAAACCTCTCGCTGAGAGACGCAGACAGAACGAGAAACGCCGCTGAGAGCCTTTTTTTACAGCCTACTCGGCTACCAGCTATATTTTTATGCATTTTCATATATTTTACGGCAGTTATTTAGCGTGTAATTATTTTAAATAGTGTAAAAACCGAAAAACGATTAAAATTCACTTTTTAGAGCTGAAATTAAAACCGGGCTTGAAATTTTGCAAAGAAAATTTTGGCCAAGTGCCAGCTTGCCGATTTGCGCACACTTTTCTGTAAACACCGCGAAGTCGCCTCTGCGCATGGCCGTTGGCTGAAAGCCGTTGGAACAAAATTTTTCACTTATTCATCGTTAAAATACTTTTTTATCGGATACGTGCATAAAAAATTGGTATGGAATCCTGAAATAATAAATTATGAATAATCAAATAGAATAAACTTGCAAAAGGCCCCTGACGGTCCCTTTAAGACATCATTTCTCTAATGGTGAGGTACACTTGCGACATAGAGAAAAAGTAAATTTCGCGATTTGGCCCAAACTTTGTCAAAAACATCTACTTGACCTAAAAACACTATTTTGAGACGTTTGGAGCATTATCGATTTTTTTGACCGGGTTACGGTAGATCACCCCCTAGGTACTGTAGTTTCGCTCAAAATGGTCCAAAATTGAAACTTGCACCATTTTCCTATTTAGTACAACGCAACAACTTGTTTTTCATACCAATCGATGAAAAACACCCAGGTTTCAAGAATTTGTACTTTGCTAACTCAAAAAACTACTTGACTTTTGAGGTTTTTCGTTTTTTTTCGTGTTTTTATCGGCATTTGTAAAATAAGCGATAAATACCACAAGGTTCAGCACTCGTTTTTCTACAAAAATATTGTTTAAGAAGTTCATTTTTGTTTCCTTAAAGTTTTAAACCATAAAAAATGAATTATGGCCTGAAAACGGTGAATAATAAGTTTTTATGATAGGATTGATGATTTAGAATAGTTTTACTTTTGATTTCGATGTATTGATTTTTCTCATTTCAATGATATTTTTGCTTTTTATGGGAATTTTAACATCATTTAATTTTTTGAAAACTTTAAGGAAACAAAAATGAACTTCTTAAACAATATTTTTGTAGAAAAACGAGTGCTGAACCTTGTGGTATTTATCGCTTATTTTACAAATGCCGATAAAAACACGAAAAAAAACGAAAAACCTCAATAGTCAAGTAGTTTTTTGAGTTAGAAAAGTACAAATTCTTGAAACCTGGGTGTTTTTCATCGATTGGTATGAAAAACAAGTTGTTGCGTTGTACTAAATAGGAAAATGGTGCAAGTTTCAATTTTGGACCATTTTGAGCGAAACTAGTGTTTTTAGGTCAAGTAGATGTTTTTGACAAAGTTTGGGCCAAATCGTCGATGTTGACTTTTTCTCTATGTCGTCGGTTTGTCCAAACCACTTGATCCTCACAGATGTGGTGTCTTAAATTGTGTTTTCCGAAAAATCCACTTTCTTTAAAAAATATCTCATATTAGAAAGGAAAACAAAAAGCAATTATTCTTAATAGAGCTTATCAAGGCTTTTAATTCTGTTTTACACAACTTCAATTTGGAAAATTACTAGAACTTTTTATTAATTAAATATCAAATTTTATTATTTCATGAAAATGTTTTGATTTGTTGAGAAGTTTCCTTGACACAATGTTGACCGCGTTTTTTCTTCGTTTAAAATTGTGGTTTAAAAAAATTTGATCTGAGAATTTTTTCTGGAAAATTGAAAATAAATTTATTTCTCGCAAATCTACAACCTATTTGACTACGTACATGGGCTGAGTATTCTACATTCCGCGCTTTCTCTCTATGAACAACAGCGAAACATTGACACCTTGTGACAGAGTAATTTTAGCATCAACTATGCTTTTTCTCATTTTTTTCTAATCTTTTTTTTTAAGATTCCCCCTCCTGTGGTGGTAGTTGTCGAATCCGATTCCGATGAAGATCCGGTCGTGACGAATATGTTTAAAAGAGAAGCCGAGATATATAGAAGACAAAAAGTGAGTTTTTTTGGCAAAGAATTTTGTTTTTTATCTAAATCAAAAATTTTCAGTTTCTTCGTCGATTCATCTCCTCCGCTGTGAACCAAAACAAGAATGCTCTTGAAGTGAGTTTTAGACTAATTTATTTATTTAAATGATACAAAAAAAGCTGAAACTTTAAAAAAAAATTCGATTTTGTTCAAAGCATTCATTGAATACAGTATGCGCCTGATTTCTTTATAAAAATGTTTATGATACAGCAAACTGGAAAAAATGGAAAACACACAAAAAAAAGTTTCCCAAAAAAGAAAACATAATTTTTCTCACTTTTGTTTTTGCTGTAACGGAAGTTAGAAAGAACATGAAAATTTACTGATAAAAACAAACACAAAATTTATTAAATGCCTTGAAAATGAAAAATGCAGTTTAACCTACCAATAATTCTTAAATCAAAAACTTTCGAAACTGCAAAGAAAATTTCAATCTGACAAATCTCATCGAAATTGAGATTTTGATTTGGAAATTTTATGGGGAAAAGAATAAATAGCCGATACCAATTTGAACACAAAAACCCATTTCTGCGAATGTGGAAAAGTTTGTAACTTTGGGTCTAAATATTTTTGTATTCAACGTACAGTTTATAATCTTCAAAAATTTCCGCAAACGTTGAATATTTTGAAGTTTCTGCTGCTTTAATGACAATGTTCTAGTGCGACTGATTTTGTTGTTCAAATTTGGATAAAACAGTGAACCGAAAAACAAACTGTAAATAAAACATTTGTGTAAAGTTATAGTTGAAAAATATATTTTCCAAGTGATCTGAATAATTTGAAAAAGGTTTTGTGCTGATTTTTCTGCTATTTTTTGTATTAGCAAAATTAGTCAAAACGTGGAAATTAACTCAACATTGAAAAATGTGAGTGCATCCATTTTAGAACTCCTTAAAGGCAGTGGCCCACGAAAAAATCATTTTTTTATTTCTACGTTTTTTCAAGTTTTAATGTTTTACTAGATCTACACAGAAAATTTGAAATGTTAAAAATGAGAAATAGCAGTTTTACATCTATTTAAAGTTCGCAGATTTGAACTTTTTAATTCTCCCTCCATGGACAGGTAGTCGGTAGTCATGGACAGGTGCTCCTGGCACGAACTCCGCCCACCTAAATTGTAAGCCCCATAAAGTGTGCGGCAATCGGCATTTTTTTTTTATTCTTTTCATTTTTCGTGTTATTTATTTTGTTTTCATGACCATTCTGCTTGTAATGTTAATTGTAATTTAAATTTTTCAGATCTACAAGAGACTCGGATAGCCTGGATTCTAGCCAGCCGCCACATGCCACCAGCTGGGCTATTTCACGACCCATTGAGTTAAGTTCCTCCGGAAATATTATTTTACACGAAGGGGTCCTTTTTAAAAACGTTATTTTTAATGGATTTATATCAGCCTTTTGACAAAATCGAACCGGACTTTCTCTAAAAACTCGTTTCAATAATTATTTCAATATTAAGAGCATATAATAGTAATATTTGAGTGAATTTAGGCATTCTAGAACATGAAAATTCAGCGTTTCCCCCCATATTTCCAAATTCAATCATTTTCCGCCTTTTGGCTTCATATTCTGAACCCCTTCGTGTAAGAGTCAGAAATCCTTTTTTGGTTGTTCTAATTTGTTTTTCGTGGTTGTTGTAATAACCCCCGTAATTTATGTGTTATACTGTGATACTGTGTCACTGAAAATGTGAATTTTCAATGAAAATAAAAAAAAAATGAATTTGTATAATTCTTTTGTTCTAGATTATGAGTCGACCTGGAAATTGTGTAGTGTGTCAGGAAGTGAGTTCTCGCCGTTTGTCTTCGTCGTTGCCGATGAGAGCTCTCTCCTTGTTGGGTCTCCTCCGAGCCGGGGAAATCGACAGATCTGCTGCTGCATCTTTGATGAAGACGACGACGAGGGTTCCATTCTGCTCCCGTCACTTTCACTCGGCTGTAGGGTAGTCCGTCGAATTAACCATTGCTCTTCAGTTTGCTTCTTGGTCCACTCTAGTGTCTTCTTGTGTTCACAAGCCAGCTTCGACTCTCTCCGACGATGCTAGGAGCCAAATCGACATGTTCGCTGTGAGATATTATTCCTGAACTTTAAAATGTTTCTGTAGGGATTCCCTATCGATGACGTCACAATCAACAAATTTATAGGGCAGGAGAGAAAGGTTCGGTGATTTCAGGCTAATATGCTCTTTAGTTTGTTGAGCACTCAAAATCCGATGATCCCGTTGTCCCCACCGAAGTCACCGAACCAGAATCTGAAGCCCGTTCACGCCGTAAACAAGACGTCAGCCTCAGGGTAATCATTAAAGGGTTCGAAGGGCAAATCAGAAAATTGAAGGACCACCAGCCTGCGATTCTCTTATCCGTCGATGGAAAACCCGTGAAGATTCGCCGTCGCGCAAAGTCAATTCCTCCTGACAAGGAATACCGGAGGATTCTGAGAGAAATCGAAGAAAAGAAGGAAAACGGTGTGTCTGCCCCCGTTGGCTCTGCTGAAAAGCCTATGCCCTGCCGATTTGCTGCGTGTAGGTGCTGCACCTATTGGCAATCTGTTGAACACAAGGTGAATTCTTACTCCATTTTGGCCCTTTTGACATATTCTGATCTAAAATTTGTTAGACTGCACACGACGGATAAAAAACACATCAAAATTCAAAAATTTATTAAAATTTAAAAATGAAACTTACAGGCGATCACTGAACCTACAACGGCTGCCCCCGCCGTTGTCTCTTCTTGTCCAACGATCTCTTCGCAGCCGACAATCAGCTCACAGCCGACTGTTTCCTCTCAACCGTCTTCGCAGCAGTCGTTCACGATTCAGTCAGACCCAGCGCACCCTGAAACGAATACGGAAAAGCACGAACTCGAAGGACGATATTTTCTAGTCAGTGGGAAGAAACTTCTGGATCTTGTTACAATTCGCTGTACCTGTGGTACCTCTTTTTCTCGGAATTCCCTTCGCATGTCCTCAATTGGTACTTGCCCTACGATTGTCTTTTGTTGCTCCGGATGTTCCGCGACAACAAAATGGTACGGGCAAGAGTTGAACTTGGGAGGAATTGGAAAACTCTTTCACGGCAATGTGGTAACAGTGGCCTCGGCGCTCACTACGGGATTAAAATTTACGGTAGCAAGGGCTTCTTTTCAAGGAAAATTCGATGTTTAGGTATTAGAGCGCTTCGCCAGACACCTTCGTCTACAATTCTTATCTTACTCCAGCTTCAAACGCATAGCTAAGGTTGTGCGCGGAGCTGTTGACGTAGTGTATGAAGGCCGGAAAAATGTTTGGCTTCAAACGGTTCAGAGCGAATACGAGGTTAAAGATTTATAAAATGTTCGAAATATAACTACTGATGTTTAGAATGAGGGAATTCAAGGGCTTAATCTCGCAGCAGACGGAGCATACGATTCGCGCGGCTACTCCGCAATCATAGGGAAAACGGTGGTAGCCGACCAAAGGACAGGGCTCGTAATCGACATAGAAACCCTGCATTACTCAGAAACGGGTAGGGTATAATTCACCTTTTTTTTGTAAGAAATGGAAAAAACTCAGCCTTGCAGAATTCAAGAGCGAGAGAATGGAGACCGAAGGGCTCCGTCGAATCGTTGAACGTCTTCACAACCACGGCTTCCGAATCTCGTCCATCACGACCGACAGATCCACAGCCTTCGCAAAAACGATCAGAGACATCAACGAATCTGAAAACCTTCAAATAACTCATTTCTACGACGGCTGGCATCTTGTAAAATGGGTTGGAAATAGGATCAGAGAGGTTAGTGGTTTGTTTTTATGTTAAACCCCCGCGCTTAGCAGTCAAAGTTTGCCGGCTGCGGAGTTCTTTCGGCGTGGATGCAACCCATTAAATCCCATTTGTGGCATGCCATTGAACTGGGACCTCAGCTATCGGACAGAGATGAAATAAAACACATCTTCAATTCGTGTCTCCACCATGTTGTAGGCCGCCATTCGTGGCCCACTGATCAGGTTCGTTTTTTTCTCAATTCAGAAAAATGACAAAATAGGAAACTACTGGAGACTACGACGAATGTGGGCACGAAGCGTTGCCGTCTGGTGATCGGCCCTTTGAACTTGTGGAGGGCGATAGGGCCTACACAAGACTGAAAGAGGTCGTCATGAACAAGAGACTGCAGCAAGACCTTTCGAAAGCCGACATCAGAGGAACGTCGACTTGTGAGGCCAAAAACGCTATTGACAGGCTCTACGCCCCAAAAGAGGTCTACATGTTTGTTTTCTTTTCATTTCCCCCAAAATTAGTCATTTCAGTCCGCTCCATACGTACAAGCAGTATGCAAAAATGGCGTCTCTCCACCTGAACGAGCTGCGAGATCGAGAGATAGATGGCTATAGGACGGTAGAAAAGGAGTACAGCGTGCGTAGAAAGTTCCTGCCGAAAGACAGCAAACTGAAGAAGAAAACAGCGGTTTTTCACACTTGGCGAGAAGATGTTATTATGGAAACGATGCGGATTTTGGCTCGTCGTGCCACTCGATCTTTCTCCAAACGCCAGTCGGGTGGTTCGAGCGAGGAAGAGATATTCAGTGAAGAAGATGAGCCCAGTGAGCAATACTTGGGCGGCTTGAGCGATATGGAGACGGATATCGAGTTGGACGAGGACGAGGAGGATATAGAGGACTATTTACTGGAATCAATCGGTCGGCATAAACAACGCATAGAGGGACTGCGCGGCGATCCTAACTTGGATCTAGATCCGGAAGACGACGTAGAGTACTCAGAAGGCAACGTTCCTCTTCGTTTTGCCTACTGCGTAGCGAATAATCAATGTAGTGATGACTACGAGGCCTTTGTGAATGACTTTTAGACCTAACGCGAATAAAGTGTTTAAAACGCGGTTGATCAGACAACAATAGTGCATTACGAGAAAGTGGCACATCTTAAAAATGGATCACAAAACCTAATCTTCTAAGGCGGGGACTTGAAAACCAGTGTAGGTGCCGTCAGGAGAGGGAAACGCATCAATAATTTGTCTTCTGACGCATGCGGGCACTTCGAGACGGTTTTTATAGCCCAAGTGCCCGTATGCCCACAAGACAGGCACTCGGCTTCGGCGTGTATCAAAAGAACCTGAAACTAGCGTGAATTTTCAGATTAATTTAAAGAAAACAACAACAAAAAATAGAAAACCACACCTCGGAGTTCAAAAACAGAAGAGGAAAGGAAGGGAGTTTTGTAACGCAGTTAACCGTGGAAGAATCAAATTTCGTGGAGAAATTTTTAGTCGCTGCCTGACCAGCCTCTTGTTTTCCAGAATCTCACGACAACAAACATTTTGCCTTGTGAGAGGATCCGAAGTACACTCGCCGCATTTGCACCAGAGAACGTTGGTTCTGCGGTTTTTGGACAGCGTTGTGTTCAAAATGGAGGAAAACCTTGAAAATATATCGCTATTTACAGTATTTTAAACTCACTCGGGGGCGGAGACTAACTTTCTGTTCGCAACATCGTAACCGTAAATTTTGGCATTGAAATTGACGGGGTCGGACACGGGGACAGGTAGTTTTTTTCCTTTTTTGACCTTTTTCTGAGTTGGTTCCATCTCCTATGGATCAAAATTATTTATTTATAAAAAAATGAACATAATGAATATAAAAAAAACAAAATAAAATTCAGAAAAAAAAATACAACAAAATTAAAGGGAAAAAAGTAAAATTTTGAGTTTCCCGCGCAGAGCCAATTCAAATTTCAAAAGGCGCGCATTCAAACGGGGGGTATACTGGCCAATTTTTATTGGAATTTCAAACCTGTTAAAAACGGTTAAACATTATTTTTAGCCACTTTCAAGTAGTAAGGCTTATTTGTATGCATAATATAAGTATTTTCAACATTAAATAATACATATTTAACAAAACGAAATTTCGTGGGCCTCTGCCTTTAAACTGAAAAAATTCAGCTGAGCCTACCGGAAATCCGATTGCTTTGAAATATTTGCGCTATTTTAATTTTCAAATATAACTCAAAAATACACAAAAAAAACACTCCCAAATTAATTCTTTTATTATATAAATTGTTTTGGTCAAAAAACCGAAATCATTTTGATACAACATTGCCTAATTTAGCATATCAAATTTTGATGAAACAGTGAACCGAAAAATACATCTTTTAAAAAAGAAATTTACGTAAAACATATAGAAAATTTGTTTTTTGTAATAGTGGTTGTCGTTAGATAGATTTTCGCAAGCTTTCACAAAATTAAACTTTAGAAACGGAAATATTCTTGAAACTTTGAATTATTTTTAATTTGTCTACCTTAAAAAGTGTTTACCTTACTATGCAAAATATTTAAACTCCAAACCAATCAGAATTTCAGGGAGAGAAAGTTTTTTTTGAAAACAGAAACAAAATCTCATCTTTTTACGCACAATACTGTTTTAGGAAAATCCAAAACAGAAAACACCAATTATTAGCAGCCAAATTATGTTACATCATAATTTGATTGTTAATCCGGAAAAACTCGTTTGAAATATTAAATATCTTGTGTGCTTCAAAATTTCAAGTTCTCCTGAAACGTTAAAAAGATTTTCAACAAGTTTCAAAAAGTTAAATCAATTTGACACTTTTTTGCTTTAGTTTTATTCACAGAGAAAAATTAATTTTTAAAAACCACGTAAAAATAGTATTTGAAAAATATTTTTTGTAAAAGTCCTTCTTTTTTAAGCACCCCGAACCCGTTGCTCGTAGCCAGGTCTCATCCGAATCCGCTGCTGATTTCAATGCGAGGATGAAAGCTCTCTTCGTTAATGAAATTAAGAACTACAAAGGACAAGAAGTAAGTTTAAAAACAGGCTTACATTTTTTTTGTATTTTTTCGTTTTTTAATTACAATTTTTAGGCCTCTCGCCCAACCACCTCGCGCGCTGCGGACCCCGACCCGTCTGCAGTTAATGTGGGTTTAAAACCTTTTTAATTTGTTTAAATGTTTCTTAATTTTGCCAAAAGAAAAATTTCACCTAATTTTTTCAATACAAGGTTCGAATTCAGAAAGCTTGAAACCGTTCAATCGAAATTTGTGCAGGACTTTTCCAAAGAGTGGGCAAATACTATCCTGATTCTTTAACTATTTTTTCTCACCCTAGTGTTTCATAACGTCTTTGACTTTTAGAACAAGGTTTTGGAATATTGGAGTGGCTTTTTCAGTTGGAAAATTCAGCTTAATGTTGTCTTTTGTAACACAGAAATTTAAATTAGACATGTGTAAAACTGGAGATTAAAAATCGGATTTAACCAAAAAGTAAGAACAACCAAATGTATTTTTTTTTTACGAAATTTATAATTTCAAGCAGATCTTCAAGAACAATGTCGATCTTGATTTTTTTTTTATTTTAGGAACTTTTTTCACGCTTTTTTTGACACCAATTCTGATACTTACGCCAGTTTTTGGCTTTTAAACTGACGTTTTTGTAGTTAAATTTGCTACGCTTTGAATTTTATAACTTTGTAATTTCAAATTTTTTTATTTTTGAATTTTTAGGGTAAAAAATTGAAGGAAAAGGTCTTCAGTAGCAAGGTTGAACACACCGTTTTAGCTAATTTGATTTTTTTAAAGGCAATACTTTTTTGAAGACGACGTCTTAATTTAAAAAAATTATTTAAAAACTAACAGAAGTTTGATTTTCATTGTAAAAACTGTATTTTATTTTTATTGAAAGCTTCTGCAGTTATGCAAAAGGAATAAGTAACCCAAAATTTTCAAGGAGAGAATGGAATTTCGGAGCAATGCTGTTTTTGTAATTACCTTTTTCACTCGGTTGAGTTTGTCATAACGTCATTGATTCTAAGACTTTGCTTCTGTGAAATTTCTGTGAAATTCCAGAAAATTCCGGAATTTTTAGAATCAAAATTCAGCTTTAAAATGTATTTTATTTATTCAGGACCAAAAATTAAGCTATAAACATGTAAACCTGGAGAAAAATAATAACCATAATTTAATAAATAGTCGTGAATTTTTTTAAAGCATTATTTGACATTAATCTGGTATACTCCATTTCCAACGAATGGGCAAGGATTTTCACAAATTTTAAAGGACTAGGTACCTTTGGTCCTGCAACGATCTAAAGATCAATGTCTGCGCACTCCGCTTTCACAGTGCTCTTTCGATTATTTTATCTCTATTCACATCAATATTTTAAATCCTTTTTGGTTAAATAGGAGAATTTCTAAAAATTGTACAAAAGTCCAAAACCTTCCCTTGGAAACAGACTATACAAAAGTCAGTTTTTTTATTCAGAATTTTTATTCACATAAGCAAAATTGAAGAAAATCAACAATTCCTGAATCTTCGTTAAAACATTCAAACACACTAAACCGAAATAACTATTTTGGGCACTTTTCTTTCATTAAATTTCATCTTTCAAATTGATTTTCAAAAACAATTTTTGAGTTTTGTTTTTAAGGACATTTTAACGCACTATTGATTTTATGATTTCTGGCGTGGTTTCAGATACAAACGTCGCAGTTTTTTGCCTATTGAGAGTGAAGGGAAAACCGAAAAACGTGGTTTTAGGCTTTTTTTGAGATTAATTTTCCAACTAAAAGAATTCACATGTTGACGTTTTCCGTCATTTTGGAAATTAAATTTGCTTTCTTTTAAATTGAATAACTTTGTTGAATAACAATATTTTAATAAGTATACTTTGTCTATTTAACGGTGAAAAAATTTGGGTTACCGTAACCCGTGTGAAATAAACGAAGTGTAACTAAAACTATTGGAAAAAATAGTTTTGACGTCATATGGAGGTTCTACACAATCTACATTTTTAAGGGTTGGGTTTACGTTTCAATATTTTTTTAGTGAAACGGGAAATATAGGATACTCAGGTGTGGCACGCCGCAAAATCGGCCGAAAATGTTTTAAAGGGCAATAAATGCTTCGAAATCGGACAAAATAGCATACGACATTAATTCTGTATTTTTCAGAAACGCCAGACCAGAGCTTCCAAGGCTTCCAAGTCCAAGAAGAAGTAGATCACTTTTCTTGTTTTCTTTGAACCATCTGTTATTCCCCCGGTTTAAAATAAATTTTGTTGTCTGTAGAAGTTGAAACCAGAACCATGTTTTGAAAAAATGAATTTTAACATGCGTTTTTCAGAAATAAACTTTTTTTATGGAATGTAGAGGCAACAGACCACACAAAACTTCAGAATTGTGAAAAGGGACCGTCAGGGGTTTTTCGGAAAATAGTGCTAATGGCGGATATTCGATTCCTAATAAAACGATTTTACTGAAAATCGCTCAAGCCTTTGAATCTTTCGAATGATTTTAATGAAATTTAATTTTCAAGCAGATTTTCAAGAACAATTGTCGGTTCAGAATATATGGCTTTGAAATTACTTTTTTCACGCTTTTTCATGAAATTACTTTTTTCACGGAAAATTATCCTTATTTTTAAATTTTAAGAAACAGCTGAGCAGAACTTCCAAGGCTTCCGAGGCTCGAAATAAGTAGAATTTAATTTTTTTTTGTTCACCTTCAATTTTACTCCGGTTTCATACACATTTATTGTCTGTAGAAGTCGAAAACAAGAACAGTGTTTTGGAAAATCAATTTTAACATCAATGTTTCATAACGTAAGATCAGCCAGCACAGTTATTCAAGAGATGGTATTTTCAATTAGAAAGAGTAACACATCACACAAAGAGGTAGAAATCTGAAAAGGGACTGTCAGGGGATTTTCGGGAAAGGCCTGCTGATAGCGGAAAAGTTCTTTCGCTCCAGGAAATGGTGGTTTACAAAATGGAACTCAAACGGTCTCTAGGAGAAGAAAGAAGCCAACTGATAAAAATGCAGGAAAACATTGAATCAAAGGAAACCTTCAGAGAGTGGAGGCGTAGTCGAGGATTTTTCTCGCCTTTTCAGCACTCAGCTCAAACTTCGTCTCGGTGGTCCTGAGCTCCCTCACAACTTCAAGAAGCACAGCTCTGGGGGGAGGGGGGACCTGAAACATTCGATTTTTTAATTGTTAATTGTTTTCAGGGAAAGTTTGTAGTTTATACCTTTAATAATGTTTTTGGGGCTAAAAAATACAGCGCATGTGTTGTAACACTAAAACGATATATTGTTTTTATTTTTTATAGAAATTTACACATGTTTTCATTAGTGCTTCTTTCAGAAGAAGCTTTATATTAGAATTTTTTAAGCTAAATTTTTAAACTTCAGTGATTCAGGCAAACATGTCCATCACGAAGTTCCTATTAGAAGCTAAAAACTTAAAAAGCTATTTTTATTGAAAAAAAAAACATTAAAATAGATTGTAGCCTATGTTTCAATCGTGTTATTTGAAATTAACAATTTTCATTCTGCAGTGGGTTTCTCAGGCACTTGATGGAGGGGAAAAATGTCTATAATTTTCAACAAAAATACCGACTTAAAAAATCAAGAGAAAGAATGTTTTGTTTTTTGAAATATCCACATGTTTCATTTATATTTTTTTGAAAGTTTTTTCCAGTTGTGTAACGTACTTAAATAATTAACATAAAAAATAGAAAAAAACTGTGTGTTTTTTTTTAAAATCAAAAACAAAAGTTTGATTTTCACGCAGACTTAATCTAAGCCAAACTGTGTTTACGTAAATCATTTAAAGTTTTCCGAAACATTGAAACTACCAAGATGTTTTAAAAAAAACCAAAAAAAACCAAAAACCAATTGCAAAAAAAATTTGCAAAAAAATTTGCAAAAAAATTTGCAAAAAAAAAACCAATTGGGTTGCATGTCCTATTTAGTTTTTATTCCTAAACTGTTGTGGCCGTTTTTGATTGGCTCTGTGATGAAAATATTGCAAATTTTTGGGTGCATCATGCGTTGGCTTCCATTTGTCGTAATGCGGAGAGAAGCTAAAAGCATGAAAATAAGAATCACTAAAATTGGACAATTAGATATGCATTTTAAAAATTCTTAAAACTTTGAGTTAACTTTTTTTTTTTAAATTCTCTTTTTCCCCAAAGACAATTTTTTAAAAAAAAATACGAAGTTCTTCGACTCAAGAGCAATCCTAACTTCAATTTCAATTTTCTTAGCTTTCTTTAGCTCATTAAAACAGCTTTTTATCAAACGAAATGAAACATTTTATCAGCATTTGGTTTGCATAAAATTGTAAAAACCCCAGACGCTTTCTTATTTTTTTGTTGCTAGCCAGTTAATATTATCGTATTTTTTCTGTTACGAATAACCCCCTACCCGCAAAAAATTACCTTGACCCAGTTTTTGAGAGCGCCTGTTCCCCGCCGCTGCGCAACTGGTGGCGGTTACAGTAGAGCCGATGGCATAAGATTTATTATATGCTCCCACGCAAGTGATTAATGTGAGGGCCCCAAAATCAGCTGTTCTTAAAACACACAATTGTTGTCTTTGGATAGATTTTCAAAAGTTTTTACAAAATTAGATATTAAAGTTGGAACTTTTATATATTTTTATTTTAATATATTAAAATAAAATCTTTTTTAAGTTTATAAAATTTTTAAAGTTAATAAATTAAAATACGCAATGGTTGTCGTTGGAAAGATTTCTGAAAGCATTCAAATTATTAATTTGAATTTGAAATTATGATGAGACTTGCCAAGGTTTCATAAAAAATTGATTGTTGATTTGGAAAAAAAACTGCGTGTGCAGGCAGCATCAACTATCGAGCAAAGCTTCAAAATTTAAAATTTTCTTGAAACGTTAAACAAACTTTAAGAGTTTAAAACATTATTTTTTTTATCGCAGTATGCTTTGAAGGCATAGATAAATCATATTAAAACTTTTTGTTTTCGTTATCGTCACCAAGGAAGAACAAATGTTCGTTACGGCCGCTCAAGTGAGAGAAAAAAACATTATGTTTTTGAGCGTTGTTTTCATTTTGAAAAGTTTTTTTTGCTTACTTTTTAAAAAAAAACTGTTGTCAATCAATTTAAAGTGTTTTGAATACAAAAACAAATGTTTTGTTTTTGCAGACAATATTGTTTTTTTTTAATTATAACTCCGATTATTAGCAAAACTGAAAAACGAATCTTAACCGCCCAATTAAGTTACTTGTGAAGGGCTCATAAAAATTTTATTGTTTTAATTTAATTTGGCGGTTAAGATTGAGAAAAAACTTAATAAAAACGCACACAGTATCAACTATCGAGCGGTGTTTCAAAATTTCAAGTTTTCTTCAAACTTTATACAGCTGTTTAAAATAGAACTTTTTATTGCAGTAAAATTTGGAGACAAAATGAATAAATTTATATTTTTTTGTTTTCGTTTCGCAGAGAAAAACATTTTTATTGGCGCCTTTCTTTAGTGAAAAAACATTTAAGTTTTTGAGGGTTGTTTTCCATAAAGTTTTTTTTCCCCTAATTTGTAAAAAAAAATATCCGTTTTCAACCAAATGTTTTTCCATGAATTAACAAAGTTGTTAATGGTTTTAATGTTATAAATTTGTGTTTGAATTCATTAGTTGGTTTCACTAATAGAAAACTTCAAAATCCCTTATAATAAAACGCTATGGTTTCTGTGTGTGTGTGTGTGTGTATGTGTGTGTGTGTGTGTGTGTGTGTGTGTGTGTGTGTGTGTGTATGGTCTATCAGCGTAAAACCACGCGTTCACTTTCCCAGAGGGAAAGGGTGGGATCGGCCGGTTAGTCCTTTCCTTTCCGTACGTTACGTGAATTTTCCGTGAACAAAGCACCCTTCATTCTCATTCACTCACTCCTTTCTTCTCCCTCCGTCCGGTCAGTTCTTATATCCACTCTCTTTTTCTTTCCCTTTTTCTCTGTCTCTCTGTCTTTCTTTCTGTCTTTCTTTCTGTCTTTCTTTTTGTCTTTCTTTCTGTCTCTCTGTATCTGTTCTCACTGTATGTGTCTCTGTCTGTTCTCTCTGTCTCTGTGTCACCTCTGTGTCTATCTTCCTTTTTTTTGTCTCTGCATCTCTATCTTTGCGTATTTTTTATCTCTCTGTCTCTATCTCTCTTTCTCTCTGTCTCTCTGTTTCACTGTATGTCTGTTAATTTGTCTTCCTGTCCCTGTTTCTGTCCTTCTGTCTATAGTGCCAGCCAACCCTACTTTGGCGAATTAATGAGTCTGAAGTTAACATTCTAATTTTTCATTATCGCTCTCTTTTTTCTCGCGCTCTCCATATCGGTCGTATCTTTCTTTAGCGTCCTTTAATCCGTCCAGTGAAATAAATGAATTTTTTCTCTCTGTTTTTCGAAGGTTATATGTGTGAAAGTGTGTCAGACTTTGCTCATTGATTTTGCTCCAGGAGCTCGCCTTCGGCGGTCCTCACTTCTGGCTGCTCGCGGCCTTCAGCCGCTCGTCGGGGGCTTCGCCCTTTTACGTTAAGTACGTTAAGCGGCATGCGGCCGCACAAATTCGCAGCCTTCGGCATCTCAGTTTGGCGGTCTGCGGCCGCACGGATTCGCGCCCTTCGGCCTCTCAGTTTGGCGGCCTGCGGCCGCACAGTTTCGGGGCCTTCGGCCACTCAGTTAGGCGGCCTGCGGCCACACGGAGTCGCAGCCAGCTAGACCGCCGGCCAGGATTTGAAACCACCACCGGACACGACTTCCCAATTGTTAGAGGTGAATCTCATGTTTGTAAAGTTGTCACTGTTAGAATAGGAACTATAAAAACTGACCGAGGAACTATAAAAACTGGTCAATATTTCTCTTACCTATTTGAAACACCAAAACGATTCGAAATTTTCAATAAACAAAAAATCACTTGAAGAGCCGGAGCTCAGTTTGCAAAATTGTGTTTGTTTGTTGCAGAGAAAAAATGCACTTTGATTTCAAATTGGGCATTTTTTAAGCTCGTTTAACTCTTGTTTAGAAGCAAAAAGGAAAAAAAACTATAGAACCGAGTATATAAAGACAACGTATAAAATAGTTTTCCAATTGAGAAATTATTCGGCTTCCATTTCTTACTGTGATAAAAAAGAGTGCTTCAACTTTTAAAGTTTTCAAAAAAAAAAGTTTTTCTGTGGTTCCAATGTTTCACATTTGTGCAGAGTTTCGAAGTGTCGACTTTAACCAATTCCGACGTAATGGATTTAAGCGAGGAGAGAAAGAACAAAAATTGGAAAAATTAGTTTGGCACGTAAAAGGTTTGTTGAGTCGGATTGAACGATTAGCTTATCGCACTGGAAACAGCAATTTCTGAAAACACTGACAGCTAAAAGTAGCGTTTCAAAACTTGTTTTAGAAAAAAGTTAGCTAAAAAAAGTTTTTTTGAAACGTTAAATACCCATTTAAAAAATTAAAAGAACATTTTTTATAACAGTAAGATTTCGAGGCAAAGATAAAAAAAAATTTAAAAAATTTGTTTTCCTTCTATTCACCGAGGAAAAATATTTTTGCACTAGTGCCCTTTTTTTGAGAAAACAAGCTTTATCTTATTGAGGGTGGTTTTAATTTTTAAATTTTTGCCTAATTTGTAAAAATAAATCCATTTTCAAACGATTAATAATGTTTTTAATGGTTCCAATGTTTCACATTTGTGCCTAGAGTTTTAATAAGTTGAGTTTTACTAATGATGACGTAGAAACCTAGAAAAACTTTTTGTTCTAAAAAAATATTCTTTTTTTACAAATTTTCGTTTATAGTTGTTTATAGTTTATATGTTGGCTTCAAATATTTCGGGCTGGGCTAGTGCCCCAATAATTTTGCAGTGATTGAAGAACTGAACTTGTGATTTCATACAAATTTTTTTTAGTGGTTTCAGTGTTTCACCATTGTGCTTAGAATTTCAGATAACTCTAGTTCTCCAAATTGTGACGGTTATTTTATAAGACAGACAATAATTAAAATTTTCAAAAAGAACCGCTTCAGGCACGTACATTTTGGTTCTGTTTAATAGAAAGCTTATTGCTCTGAAAATTGAAAATTTCTCAACTTTTAGTTTAATGTTTTATTACTTCAAATCTTTTGGTCTGGGCTCTTGCTCCACTGAACCTTTGGTGACTGAACTGGGAAACTACCATCTTTAAAAAAAACCAACCTCGCCTTGTTGATCACACAGAAAAGCAGTGATGAATCCGTAGGCCTGCTCCGTCTCACTCCAACTGTCGTGGCTCCTCACCAAAAGCTGACGGAAGAAGTTTAGGAAATTTTGCAGACATTTGGTGTAGCCGAGGGTTCGGTACAGCTTCACCAGAGCCGCCAGTCGACCTGAAAATGTTCGGTTTAAAAATATCATTTTTTTTTTGGGGGGGGGGGGGATTTTTAAATCCCCAGTCAAAAACGCAATGTACGTTTAACGCGTCGCGCCGCGTCAGTTCTTAATTACGTCAAGTTTTAAGCGTCATTTTTTAAATCAGCACGAAACTGATACTAAAAAGTATAGACAAAAATAGTGAAAAATCGCACCTGAAATATTCGATTCAGTGACAAAAATTCCATATATTCTCCATTATGTGATAATTTTGGCTGTTCGCACGAAAAAAACATTTTTTCCTTTTTAAAATATTTTCGATGCAGAATTGTACGCATGTTTCGCATAGAAAATCATTTTATTCCTGGTATCTATAGCGAAATAGTTAAAACTTTTCTTAAAACCCGTTTTAAGACGGTCTTTTGAAGTTAACTTTTTGTGTGTTGAGAAATCCAATGAGAGATCATTTTTGGTAATTAAGTTGGCTATATTGTTGTAAAATTATTTTGAAATTGTAATCGACCCAAACGTTTCAGCGTAATAATTATAAGGCATAGGAAGGTTTGGCCAAGTTTCAGCCCAATCAAAGCTGAAGACATTTAAAGGGACAGTCAGGAGGGGTTTACAACATTGGCTCAATTGAGAGAGAAAATGCGCTGATCATGAAAATGTATATGACTCTAATTCGAAAATTTACATTTTTCGAGAATATAGCTTCAAATGGCGAAATTCAACGTAGTTTTTGAAACTGGAACGTTTATTTTCCTGCCGAATAAATCGAAAGGTCGAAAAACCCCAAAAATACCCGAAAATCGATAAGGTCCCGAACGTTTTAGCATAAGGTTTTTGGGCTACTGGTTTACAAAATGTCAGCGAAATCCAAAACGTTTTCTGAAATTATGCAAGTTATCCAGCTCGAAATAAACAGAGACGACGTCTTAGTTGGAATAGAAGAAAAACAGAACCGTTAAAGGGACAGTCAGGCGGGTTTTAGAACATTGGCTCAATAAAGAGAGAAAAACTCGCTGATCATGAAAATATATACGACCGTGGGTCGAAAATTCACCGTTTTCGGGAAAATACGCTTCAAAGTCGTCATAAACGGCTCACCGTCGTTACATTTGAAGACGGGCAGTACGCCCTGCGTGTCCGGTATTTACAAGGCATACTAATGAGCCGAATACCATCCTAATTGGGTGAAAGAGCGCTGGAAACGAGGAAGGTGCAAGACAAGTTAGAATAGCCAATTCGCAAAATTTCCGACCGTAGCCAATCGAAAATCAAATTAAAATCCCCTTACTGCTCCTTTAAGTTATCGCCTTTCAAAGATACGTGCTTTGAAACTTTTCCTATCCTTTTCCAAGGAAAAAAGCACGAAATGAGTTTTCTTTTTTTTTTGAAACATTATCTGAACGCAGTAAACGATGAAGTTCTCCGAAGCGGTCCCAATGCGGCCGAAGGCCTCCTACTCACAAGGCTATAGGCTGATGCCGCGGGATTTTAAAGCAGCTAAGTCGGGTTTGGCTTCTAGAAATAGAAAATTTAATGTACCGGCGGAGGGTCTGGCTTCAATGTTGCGGGGTTCCTCGTACTTCCCATACAGAAGCAGAACAACAACTCGGGAGGATTCCGGGTCGAAAGCTAGATCGATCTTCAATAGCCCTTCATATGCGTTCTGCTGTAAATAAAACTTTGTTAAAAATATAATTTTTAAAATAAAGATTTCTTCATTATAAAAATAAAAAAAAACTCTCTTATTTGGAGGAAATTTGATTCTGTGTGATTCGAAAATCGAATTGAATGTTTCGCCACTAATATTTAAAAAAAGGAAAATTTTCTCCAGTGGTGGTAAAAATTTGGCTCGGAGAACTGTAATTGATACCCGGAATACCGTAACAACCCCAAAAAATGAAAAAAAAAAAACATGTTAGGTATAGTGTGTTTCCTAAAAACGGCACAAAGGATGGTACATTAGGTCCCGCCGCGATATTTTGATTGTCTGCGCACTCCTCTTTTACTGTGCTATTTCGCATTTTTTGTTTCTACTCACATCAATGTTTCAAATAGTCGGTGTTTAAAAAAGAGCAAAAACGACCTTTATTTGGAAACAGACTATATTTATTTTTTCTTGTATTCAAAATTTTTACATCCTGATGTGTTATCAAAACTGGTTTAGATGAAACAAAGAATAAAAAATTCAAAAATATTCTATTTAATGAAATTTTCGGAATTTTCTCCATTTACTCTATATGTAAGTATACATATTTTTTTCTTTTTTTTAAGACGCCGTATTGAAAAAATTCGATTTTTTGAAAACTTGTGTAGGACCTCCCTCTGAATCAATTAAAAATTTCTGAAACTTTTGGGCCAGGATCATATTCGGGTCCCGGGCCTTTTACGATTGATTTTAAATTTTTTCCAAAACGTTTTTATAAATGAGCCATTTTGTAGCAAGTTGGACCAATCTTGATTGGTCAAAACCGAAAAAAACTCAAATGAAAGGGCAAGTTTTCGGGCAAAAACCGCAAATTTTGCCTGTTTTTATGAATAATTTGGGTTTTTTCTCAAACCTCTTCATACAAAAGAGAAATGATTAATTAGTGTTTTTGAAAAGTTAAAGTATTTCCGCAAAACTTTTCTTTTAAGACCTTAAAATCGGAGAGTACTGAAGTTTTCACAAAAGCGTTTGAAAACTTGTTAAAGCCATATTATTTCTTCACATCAAAAAGCGCCTGGAATAAAGAAAAAAGCGAATGCCGGAAATTCGCAAATGTCCACTCGGGGCGGGATCAACAATTTTCAAATGCATTATGGAAAATTTTAGTACCCTTCGTTACTTAAGCTGTCAAAAACAGTTGTGCGTTAATACCTTGTTTAATCAAAAACACAAGTTTTTAAGGGGAAGAAACAAAAAAGAAACCCAAAAATGGAAATTTTTTCAGCTTGTGTTCGAAAACTTTTTTGGGGTTCAGTTTTACGGTTTTGGTCAATTTTAAAATTTAAAAACGGAAAACGGCAAATTAATGTGTTTAAAATGTGCAAGTTTTTGCGCAAAACTTATGTGTTTACACAAAAGCTTACAAGCTTTTGTAGCTTTTTCTAGCAGAAAATTTAATTTCCAAAAAACATACTTAAAAGAAACCTTTGGAAATTAAGTTTGCTACAAAATAGCTTACACATAAGTTTTTCGCGAATTTTTTGAATTTTTAAACACATTATTATTGTTTATTGAAAAAGAAAGTTAAATTCAAATTTCAAGTGCAGAAATGGAAAAGATATGCTAACAGCCCCGATTTGCATTTTCCCGTTTTTGAAAATTTTTGAGAAAAAACTCCAAAAAGGCAAAACAAATCGCATAATTTTTCCGTTTTAGGCTTTTCCTTTGAGATGTTTCTAAAAAATACATTGCACAAAATGACTTTTTCATAAAAGAATTTTTCACTTTTTCAATAGTTTGAAAATCGACCGTAACTAGGCACGTAACGTAACCCGAGATTTCTTACTTGGGCCGAAGGGGGGTCATACACAAGTTTTCGGAACGTCCAATTTTTTCTATGTTACTGCCCTTATAACACGCTCAAGTCGTACATAACCACCTTCTTAAAAGAATTTTCACTACAATTAAACTTTATTTTCTAAATGTGCGCAAAAATTTCTTGAAAAAGCGACTGAAAATGTTATGTTTTTAAATTTTACCTTGCCGTTCTCGATGGTTTCGAATTCCACAAGCTCCTTGAAGAAAGGGGAAACCGAGGAGATGTACTGAAAAAAAAACATTACTGATTTTAAATGATTGTTTTCGTACCTGCTTGTTCACTAAGAGGCGAACCCCCTTGCCACAAACGAGACGAAGATGTGTTCTTCATCTCCAATCTTTTCGTAGTTATTCAAGTTGTTGTCAGGGTTATTTGTAGTGTCACGGTTGAAGTCAGCACCAGAATGATCCATAATGGTACCTATAAATTTAGAGAAAAAGCGAGTTAAAGACAAAGTGAGAGAAAAAAATGGGAAAGGTTTCAAACAAAAAAAAATTTTGGAGCGGGCGTGGTTTTTCTGAGAGACTATTTGGTAATAAAAATTCAAAATGGCTCCCAATCGAGTCCAACCTTTGTGTCGATTTAAAAAGAACCAAAACATCGTTGAAAATCGATTATCGATTTTTGGATAGTGGAATAACTTAATATACTTGTCACCACCAGAACGAGCCATGATGGTACCTATAAATTTAGAGGGAAAGTTAGTGAGGAATTAAAATAAGGCGAAACGTTCAAGTAAAAAAGCTCAAAGAAGTTCAAAAAGGTAAATTTTTGAAGCGGCCCGGTCCGTGGCAAGATGAGACTCGAAACGCAATCTGCCAAGACAATAAAAATATAAAAGTGGTCCAATCGAGCCCAACCTTATAGTTAGACTAAAAAAACATTTTTCCAGATTACAAAAAAAAATTTAGGTCATTTTTTGTGCAAATTTAGAGTTTTCCACTCTGATCTAGATGAAAAAAGGAAAATTCATTTTCAGTTTAAATAGGCAGATGTTAAAATACTCATAATTTTCACTTGCGACATCAAGTCATGAAAAAACAGCCATGAAAAAAAATTTGGCAAGTGTAATATTTTCAGGGGTGGACAACAGGCCAGGCCTTCCCAGGCCGCCCTGGGCCTGGCCTGGCCTGGGCCGGCCCAGGCCGTCATTTCCAGGTCCAGGCCGGCCTGGGCCGGCCTGATGTCCACCCCTGAATATTTTGTTACTTCAACGAAAAACACTTTGGCAGATAGTTTAACATCGAAATGCAATAAATTCGTTAAAAAAAGTCAATGAAAGTAAAAATGTAAAATAATGTTTAAAAAAATGTATACTTAATTGCTTTTTGATAAAATTAGGCCGAGTTTGCTTCATTTTGTAGGAATTTTTTTATCATTCTTTAGGAAAATAGGAAATTCAAGAAAAGAAATAAAAATTTAAGTGAAAATAAAACCTGCTGTTGTTTAACTGTTTAACTGTATTAAAACCGTTTGAAAATGAAGGACTTATCTTTTTATAGAAGCATTGATTTCATTTAAAAATAACTCAAACTGAAAAAAATATAAATTTTAAAGTTTTTGGCTGAAAATATTTTAGAAGCAGCTGAAAACAAGTTTATTCTTGAAGGAAAATATTGGCAAACCCATTTTCTTTCTTCCAATTTTTGAAGTTCACAAAAGTAAACACAAAAGAAAAACGCTTCAAACAAGAAAATTTTCTAAGCGGGCCGGCCCGTTGGGATGGTTTTCTAAGAAACTTCAAATTCTTTTGGTCACGAAAATTCAAAAAGTGGTCCAAAGAGAGGCAAAGCTTTGTGAATAATTTAAACAAGCTTTATCGATTTTTAGATAGAGTTACTGTAACTATCGAGTTAAAACAATTGAAATTAGATTCGTCAAAAAAGATATCAATGGTCTAAAAAGTTAGAAGCCGAAATTGATTTGCGAGAGACACAAAGAATTTGTCAATTGGGGTCATTTGGTTTCAGTAATAGGGTTTTTTTGGGGGCGGGGGGGGGGCAATTACAGTAACCCGACCCTAAAATCGACAAAAGGCTATTTTAATTATTAAAATTAAAAAACAAGATTTATAGTTCATTTCCAACAAAGAATCGACGACCTTTCAACGACCTTGTTGTTTACCCTTATTTAACCACTGCCAGTTTGAAACATTGAAGTGAAAAGTAAATTAATAAGCGAAATAGCACTGAAAAAGAGGAGTGCGCAACAAAATAAGCAATCGCGGCGGGACCAAATGTACCTGTCCTTTAGGAAAATCCCTTTTTCCTTGACTCTTTTTTGGAAACGCACTATATATGTTTAGCACAAAACATCCGCAAGGATTGCTGAGTAGTGTCCCATTTTGAAAAGTATTTTATTTAAACACTCAAGTGAATTTGAAATCAAAATTTCAAAATTGGAATTATATTTGAAATCAAATTATCATAAGTAGGTATTTTGCTTTAATTTTTTAACTTTGAAATGCAGAATTTTTTAGGGAAAATGTTAAAAAAACTTTTATTGCAGACCAAATTTGTATGGAAGAAACCGCTCGGAAATTAAATGCGGAGCTTCTTATGAATTATTAAAACATTTATATTACAAACCACGAAAAACTTTTTTTAACGAATTCATTGCCATCTCACGTCTTTTTGTTTTTTTTTTTTAAATATTTGGAGACAAAAAAATGGTTTTCTTTTTTATATTTTTTTTAAATTTCAAAAAAAGCGAATCATAATCGTCGTCCGATGATTGTGTTGCTTACGTCGCCGCGTTGAAACAGCCAAAAAGTCGAAAAAGTTACCCCAAAAAAATCACAGTTGCGTTTTGCTAGTATTAAATCCACCAAAAACAAATTAACTTTTCTGTTAATATATATATTTTTTTAAATTTAGTTCTACATTATTAAAATAATTTTATTCAAAAATTGGGGGTTTAACCTGGTTTTGGTTGTTTTTACTTCATGAACATTGTAGTTTACTAAAAATCGTAAATACTAGCCGAATTGAGGTCACCGTTTTTCTTTTTAGTTTACCAAAAGAATTCCAAAAACATTTAATTTTTGGTAAACAGTAATTTAATTTTGGAAAATTATTTTAAAGAATAGGACAATGAGGTTCACAATTTGAATGTCAGTCCACTGCTTCAATAATAAAAAAAAACATTGATAAAGTCAAGGAAAAAAAGTTGTAGTCAGTCAAGGAAATAAAAAAACCAAAAAACTTTCATTATTCACAAAATCAAAAGGCAGAAACGCTTGAAAATGAAATGCGGAATTAATTATACATAAGTGAAATATGAAAAAAAAGCTAAATATTCAAAAATAAATTTAGAGTTATTCTATTCCATATCATGTCTTCTTGTTTTTTTTCATTAATTAGGTTAAAAAATATTGAATTTGTCGAATTCAGAACTTGTTTAAACTAAACATGGGATGTATTGCAAAAGAAAGTTTAGCGAGCATTAAAACTTTTCAGCTAAAAATTCAAACTATGTTATGAAAAGTGGGGTTTTTTTTTTTTAAATTAGTGCTTTTATAGTGCGTTTCCAGAAAAGAGTCAAGAAAAACGGGATTTTTTAAAGGACTAGGTACATTTGGTCCCGCCGCGATTTCTTAATTGTCTGCGCACTCCAATTTTACTGTGCTGTTTCGCTTGTTAAAGTTCGATTCACTTAAATGTTTCAAATCGTCACTGGTTAAATACGAATGAAAATCAAGGTCAGTGAAAAGTCGCCAACTATTTATTGGAAATGGACTATACATATTTTTTGGACAAAGTTGTTGCATGAAAAATGTATGTCATTTCCACTGACCTTGATTTCCACTCGTTTTTAACCAGTGACGATTTGAAACATTGAAGTGAATCGAACTTTAACAAGCGAAACAGCACAGTAAAATTGGAGTGCGCAGACAATAAAGAAATCGCGGCGGGACCAAATGTACCTAGTCCTTTAAAAAATCCCGTTTTCTTTGACACTTTTTTGGAAACGCACTATAAGCAAGCGAAATTGAAGTTGTCTTTTCCTTTTTTAATTTCACAAAGGCATTCCCATAACACTGAATTTTGAGCAAATGTTCACTTTATTACTCAAACCCGTTGCATTTTCAAATGAGGTCAAATAATTGAAAATAAATAAATTTTTAATTGAGCATAAAAATAATGTTCAATGGTTAAAATTTAGATTTTGCCTTCTGTATGCAATGATTTTATTGCAAAAGAAAGCTCAGCGAACTTTAAACCTTTTCAGCTAAGCATTTAAATTTTATTAAAAATTTCCAACAAACAAAAACTAAACATTTAAATTTTATTAAAAATTACGAAATAAACCGATTTAAACTACGTTATAAATCGGTTTATTTCAAAATTGGTGTTTTTACTTGTTTTTGGACATTGTTCGTTGAAAAACACTTCATTTTGAGCAGGCATACACTTTATTATTCAAAAACACTGTATTTTCAAGTGGGTAAATGATGTCGAATTATTGAATTTCAGTTGAAAGTTTCAATAATGCAAAATGAAAATGAATAAAAATGGACATTGATGGATGAGAAATAGTCAATGAAACGATGGATCAGTCAAGAAATAGCATAATGATAGCCGACAAGAGGTGAATACGTGAAGGAATCGATTATCGACTTTTGAGTTGGGTCGACCCTCGGAAGAGAGAAAATCTCGAGTGAGAATGTGGGGCACGAGGCGTAAACAGAAATAGCGGTGCTGGGACCCTAAAGGATGGCGCGGCTGTTAGGCTCCGCCCTCTCCACAGGAGAGCAGGATCTTTTGCAACATTTCTGGAGTGTAAAGAGCTTCCTCGCTCTGAAGAAGTGTCTTCAGGCCATTCATGACATCGACTGAAGAGGTTGTCGTAGAACTCTGAAAAATTAGATTAAAATCCGATAAACAACGATTTTTTTCTTCTTTTTAATCTTCTGAAAAGGTATAGTCTATTTCCAACAAAAAATCGACGGCTTTTCAGCTACCTTGATGTCTACGCATATTCAACCACTGCTGGTTTGAAACACTAAAGTGAAAAGAAATTTAACAAGCGAAATAGCACTTTAAAAGAGGAGTGCGCAGGCAAAAAAGCAATCGCGGCGGGACCAAATGTACCTATCCTTTAGGATAATCTTTTTTCCTTGACTCTTTTTTGGAAACGCACTATAAACCATTTGCATCTTTAGTTGATACATAAACCAAAAAAAACACGACAACCACGTCCTAAGCGAATGTTGAAACATTTAAGTTAGCAAAATTGTGTACTTTTTTTTTTTGCAAAATTTAAAGAAAAACGGAGAAAACCCGAAACATTGAAACGGCACCAGCGTGGTTTCGGTTTTTTAAGACGCTTTCTCCGCAAAAAACGGCTAAAAAAGCAGTTTTTAGCATTTCAATTGAATTTTTGAAAACTTTAGAATACAAGATTTTCAACTTTCAAAATTTTATTCGGCGCATAATTTGATGGAAAATCCTATGATAAAAACAGTTTTTCTGGCTCGCAACACATGAAACCGTGATAACCTAAAAACCAATATTTTTCCCACGATTTTGTCGTTTTCGATTTTTTCCAGTGCTCCAAACTCGAAATCAAAACCAAATTTAGTTTTTCCTGTTATCAGCAGACAATTTACTTTCGAATGAACTTCTAAACAGCCTGATAGCGCAATTTTGATGGGAGGTATGAATTTTCAAATTAACGTGTCATTGTTTCGCTGTGAAAAATGAAAATGGAAATGTGGAGCGATTTTTTACTTTGTTGGATCTTAAGTACCCTACAGTAAACATATAAGCTCAAACGGAGACAAAAAATTGCAATCTGTACGCAGGGTGCTCATACCGCTCGAACATTTGAGAAAATGTGTCTTTATTCCTTGTATGGCGACTTTCTTACTTAGCCTAAAATTGTTTTGGGCATTTATATTACTTTTAATTCATTAATTTAACAGGCTTTCGCTATTTTGTTTTTTTTTGTACAATAAAAATACTGAAAAAATTGCCATCTTAAAGGGACCATCATATTTAAAGATTATTTTAATTAATTAATTTAATTTAGTTGATCAATTATATACTTATCATTTTCAACACCTTTTTCCTAAAAAGCCGTAATTTCAAATCAAAACTCAAAATTAATTTTTTTTCCAACGTGCCCCAGCTTACGTTTTTTCACACCACCTGCCCGCTGTCCAAGTTGAAAACCGCTGGGGATAAAGACCACGCGGCGCTGAACTTCCATCGACCTCATAGCCAACTGGTTAGCGCCTGTAGTTGGTGACCAAACGGTCCCAAGTTCGTTTCCACTCTCTTGCAAATGGTTTTTGCTGACAAAGGGAAAAGTAACTGATAAAGTCGTACTGTTGTATTCTGACGTTGGCTTTAATTGTAGAAAAAAGGTCCCTGATGGTCCCTTTAATGTTTCAGATTGGACGTTCAACTAAACCAAATTTGTAATTCGCTATTTCCAAACTGAAACACTTTTTAGTATTATTTTACTAACAAAAAATTAACCTGAGGGTTGCTTTTGAATATGCTTATAAAACCAATAAATGTTTTGAAATTTCTATTCCACGATGCACTAAACTCATGAAACAAAAATTTCGAGATATGCAATGATCAAAGTAAACAAGGGCCCTTTAAAACAAAAACAAGGGTGAAAAGGTCAAAAATATTTGTATTACCACGAAAATCAGAAGCGGTGCTTCTCGTGATATCAAGGAGACTACAAAATATATGAAGTCGCAAACTTCAACGCTAATTTTCTCAAAATACTGGTTCCTAAAAGTTTTCGGTGACAACAGATAAATTACTCACAAAAGTGTGGGTAATAACATATTAAAATTCTGAAAAAGAGTTTTACCATTTTTTCGACTTTTGTGGAAAAACCTGAAAAAAGTTTCTTTTTAAATATTTTCACATTTTTGACTACTTAAACTTTAATATCGGTTGTTGCACTTAAAAACAAACTTTTTCAAATTTAAATTAGCTATCGATTGCTTTTTTAAAAAAGAGAATTTCGTTAAGGTTGAAGCAAGATAGAAATTGCGCGCCGCGCGCTACAGTAACCTAACTGACCAAAAACTGTTCTTAATGGAACTGGAACAATCGAGAAATAGCCATTTGGTTTCTCGCCAACAGAGCCAATCTATCCATCTCTTGGTGCAGTTTTATTATGTACTCCGCCCAGCCTGAAAAAATAACTATTTTAAAAGAGTATATCAAAAAATACCGAGGGAAAATGGGTTGGGTGGAATTTGAGTGAAGCCGGTAAAAGTTAGATTGAAAATCGAAATGTAGTATTCAGGTTCCAACTTTCCAGAGAGTTGGTAGTGCTTTAGTCCGTTCTGGAAGAAATCTGTTTTATTTGTGTGAGAGAGAGAAAGAGAGAAAGAGAAAGAGACAAAGACAGAGACACAGAGACACAGAGACACAGAGACACAGAGACACAGAGACACAGAGACACAGAGAGGCAGAGAGGCAGAGAGACAAAGAGACAGAGATACAGAGATACAGAGACACAGAGACACAGAGAGACAGAGAGACAGCGAGACAGAGAGACAGAGAGACAGAGACACAGAGACACAAAGACACAGAGACACAGAGACGAACCTCAACAACAGCATGGTAGCAAAAGTTTTCAAAAACAGGCCATTTCTTGATTTCCTAAATTTTAAAACTGATTAAAACTTGGCATATTTCTTACATTGGGAACATGAAAGTACACATTTTCCTTAATGAAAACAGTGTCGCCCTCTCTCGCGTATTGGAAATGTTTTATTCCAAATTCATCAGTCACACACTCTCCCAATTGACCGTTTTCGCTTGCTTCCAAAGACAGGCTGAAACATTTCAAAATTTGAAAAATTTTCAAAATTACAAAATCACCTCTCCATCCGATTGGTGGCTCCACTGACATCAGCTCCTTCAACCATTTCAAAGTCAGGTTCGTTTTCGGTCGTTTCTATAAAAAAAACGTTTTGAAAACTTAAACAAGAAATGGTTTTTCACCTTCGAGTAGATTTTTCCCAGAATCTCGTAGACGTGTCGTGCGGAAAAACGAAAATTCTCATGCTTGAGCTTAGCGATGGCTCGACGAAGGTCGGTAGGCGAAGGTTGAAGCTTTTCCTGGAAACGATTGGTCACTTTATTGTTTTGAAAGTTTGTGTAAATTTTACGTTTTTGTTTCCTATAAATACCACTCATTGAATAAGTATAAATGCTCTCTTTACACACAGATAAACCAAAATTGGACTTTCGGGGATCACGCCTTTAAATTAAAAACATAGAAAATAACCCTGTAAGCCAGATTTTCGTTGTATCCTTTCGGCGCTGTGCTAATTACAGCATTTCAAACAAAATCCTAAAAATTTTGTTAAAAAAAAAATACCACTTGAAAATTTTTTCCCTATTTTTATCGTTGTCCACGGTCAAGTTATGACTCTTCAAACCCCCCCCCCCTCAAAAAAAGAGGCTAATTTGTCCTTTTCCGTGGATTTTCAAACAAAAATCCACTCAATGATGCACAAAAATTTCAAAAAAAAATTTTTTGTCTTTTTTCACGTGGTACTTTTCACAAAAATTTAGGATCCTGTTCAAAATGCGTGAGTCTTTAAAGGCGCGGCACAATTTTTTTCACGTGTTTGTGTAAAGGGTTCCTTTATACAAATTTGTCATTAATGGCAGAAAAGCAAAATAAACTCAAAGTTTCTTTTAAAAAATGCGATGAAATCTTTTAAGATGTGGTTGTTTTTACATGTATCGGCGCTTAATTATCAGACGTTTGTTTTCACTTTTTTGAAACATACGCGTTCATAACGTGAAAAAACAATCACATGTTTCAATATTATTTTTCATGAATACCATTGCATTACTGATAGTTTGCTGGGAAAATTGTATTCTTTAAAGTACTTTATCAATAGAAATACCAGAAGTTTTCAGACTTTTAATTTTTTTTTTCATTTTCTCGTTATATGGAAAATTCAAGCCTCTAATGTTCTTGGAGTAACCTTTAACAAAACTTCGGGGATTCTCATTTCGCAAAATTCAGACTTATCATATTTGTTCAAAAAGTTTCAGATTTTCAATTTTTTCTTCTATTTTCTCGTTTTATGGAAATTCACATCACAAATGTTTTTGGAGTACTATAGTGCGTTTCCAAAAAAGAGTGCAGGAAAAAGGGATTTTCCTAAAGGACAGGTACATTTGGTCCCGCCGCGATTGCTTTATTGTCTGCGCACTCCTCTTTTACAGTGCTCTTTCGTTTGTTAAATTTCTTTTCACGTCAATGTTTCAAACCGACAGTGGTTAAATAAGTCGTCGATTCTTTGTTGGAAACAGACTATAGTTGTCAAACATCTGGACGTCTCAGATCGCAAAAAAATGTTTCGGTTTCACTATCGACAAGGTATCAACTTGTCAACATTAACCCATTTACCACACTTTTCACTCAAAATGTCGAAACATTCAAGCATGTTTTGAAATATCGTAAAAATATTATTTTGTTCGACTTTTTTATTAATATTTTTATTAATAAATTTAAAAAAAATTTGTTAATTAAAATAAAATCATTGTATCGTAAAAATGTCATTCACGTAAAAAAAAACAAATTGACCTTATCGCATAAAAGTCCAAAAAAAACGTTTGTATTTGGGCATGCAGAAAAAAGATGACATCTTTGCAAAAAAAAATCAAAATTTTCCAAATGTCAACTGAACTTTTCAAAAACAGGATTAAAAAAAAAGAAAAAAATTCTTTTATAGTGGTTGTTACAGTGTGTTGAAGGTAAGAAAAAAGATACATTTTCCGTAGCCTTGTCTGTTTTTTTTTAAAAATAATGTTGTCATTTCTGAATTCCTAAAGGAACTCATTTTTGCACATTATTTCACTGTTGCAGAAAAGTCACATAAACATATGATAGAGGTTACGAAAGTTGTTCAATTGTTCATTCGTGTATGATGTTCTAATAATTTTTCTTCTTTCGTTAGGAAAAATGGGATTTTCTTCTGGAACGCGAATTATTTCAATGTTTCAAATAGCTTGAATAGAAGAAAAAACACGTTCACCGTCGCTTACTTTCGGACCTGTTGTTATAGACCAAATAATTTTTTTAAAATTTTTTTATTGATCGACCACAGATGGTTTTTTTTTGAACAGCTGATATTTCTAATCTGCTACTTCTCATCAAGGTTCTTACATCAATCATTTGCGCGGGGGTATATAATAAATCTGATGTCATCGGCTCTTTTGTCGCGGCCACCAGTTGCGCAGCGGAGGGGAACAGGCGTCCGCAAAAACTCGGTAGCGGCAGTTTTTTTCATTCTGAGGGGGGGGGGGGGCGGTTGCCTTCTCATAATTATTTTGTAACAAAAAAGGAATGGAGGAAAGGAATCGTCTACTTTTTAACTTTTTAAAAAGAAAAAAAAAGAACTTTTTACTAATCATACGCTTTATACGTGTCCACACGTTATGATGTGATAGCGGTTCTTTTTTAATTTTTTGAAACACTTGGGTTCATAATTTCACATATTTGCAGAAGAACACAAACTATTAAAAAAACAATCACATGTTTCAATATTCTTTTTCATACTATTTCATTACTGATAATTTGCTGTGTTCTTTATCGACTTAAATAAAATCATATTTGTCCCGAAAGTTTTTAGAATTTTAATTTTTATCTTACATTTTCTCATTATTTGGAAAATTCAGGCCTCAAATATTCTTGGAATACCCTTTGCCAAAAATTCTTTGCTTCTCAGACCGCACAATTGTCTCAGTTTCAGCATTTTTCGGTTAGCGTTTCGTCAAGAAATTAACCCAGCTAAAACCGGTTTTTTCCTCACAATGTCGAAACATTGAATCAATAATGTATCAAAACAGATTATTTATGCAATTTAAAATTGAAAAATGTCATTCACAAAACAAATTGGCCTTTTCGCATAAAAATTTTTAAAAAAAAACTCAAAATGTTCCCAATGTCAACTGAACTTTTCAAGAACAGTTTGAAATTAAACTTTTCCGAGCTTCATGATCTCTTCACTATATATGTTTCGAAAAGCTTACATAGAAGAAAAAACACGTTCACCGTCGCTTACTTTCGGACCTGTTGTTATAGACCAAATAATTTTTTTAAAATTTTTTTTATTGATCGACCACAGATGGGTTTTTTTGAACAGCTGATCTTTCTAAGATATTACTTCTCATCAAGTTTCTTACATCAATCATTTGCGGGGGGTATATAAAAAATCTGATGTCATCGGCTCTTTTGTCGCGGCCACCAGTTGCGCAGCAGCGGGCGACAGACGTCCCAAAAACTTCGCCGCGATAATTTGCTCAATTAGGGGGGTCACCGACTCATTTTTTAGAACTGTCCCACTGCAATAGCTAAAAATGTGCAGGCATGAAGCAGAAAAACACCGTTTAAGCTGACTTCGAGTAGTTCGGACCAATTTCAACGCTAAGAAATGTGTTGACTCAACAAGAAAATTTTTCCGTGATCTAATCGTTGGAAATATACACTCTCAAACGGATTTTTCGTCATAATGGAGTCCTGATAACTCACACATTAATATGTGTTTTCGATGCGCCAGAAAACGTAGAAATAAATGGGTTAACTCAAATTATGCGCATCTTTTAGTCAAAAGTCGAAACATGCGTATGTTAAAACGTCAAATCTCACTTTTTTGAGGTTTTCTGGACCCCGTTCACAAAATTTTATTTAGTTAAAAGTTAGATTTTTCAACATTTCCAAATTTCTCGCCCAATTTTACAAAATTACACTACCCTAACCTAGGTCAAAAAAATCAAATTGAGAAAAAAATGTTCAAAATGACTTGTTTAAAAAAAGAAAGTTTAACACCAAATCTGAGTCAAAAAAAGAAAGTTTAACACCAAATCTGAGTCATTTCTGAGACCATGCCTAAATTTCCAAACAGTGGCCTACTCGAGTTTTTCAGAGAAGCTGTCTTAACAGCTGACAGAGAATACATTTCAACATTGCTGGGCCCGATTAGAATAATTTCTGTTTCTAGTTGTAAATTCTCAGGTTGGATACTTCAACAACTGTTTTTTTAAGACATTGAATAATGAGAAAACTGTTACCTTCAGTTCCTCCAAATTCATAAAGATGGCTAGAATGAAGGCACTTCCAGGACCCAGCTGGCTGACCAAATGCTCCAGATGACCTCTCAGCTGGGCTCCGAGCTCCATGTACTCCATGGTCCTCTGGAGCGAAATCATGTCGAAAAGAGGTGCTGAAAACAATGTATCTAAGTAAGATAATGTTAAAAACTTACAGGATGTAGCATATGGCATTATTGGCCTGTCTTCGAGGAGCATTTTGACGATGGCCTGGCCGGAGGCTGAATCGAAGTTTAGAAAAAGTCGTAGTCGTCCATCGTACAGTTTACTGAAGCCCTGAAAGTCATAGCGTGTTTGACAATATTTCCCACACTCACTAACTCACTCACTCACTCACTCACTCACTCACTCACTCACTCACTCACTCACTCACTCACTCACTCTTTCTTTCATACCTTGGCCACATTTTGTTCCTCATTCTCGATTTCCTTTGCAAGATTTCTCGCGAATGACCTGAATTAATTGAACATATAATCCTAAACAAAGAAAGTTTTACCTTTACGGGGCATCCAACACCAAAGATGGTAACATATGGGCCATTTTCTTCCTCTTCTCTGAATTTTGAATTTATGTCTCGCTTTCTCAGTGTGTGAGTGTGTGAGTGTGTGAGTGTGTGAGTGTGTGAGTGTGTGAGTGTGTGAGTGTGTGAGTGTGTGAGTGTGTGAGTGTGTGAGTGTGTGAGTGTGTGAGTGTGTGAGTGTGTGAGTGTGTGAGTGTGTGAGTGTGTGAGTGTGTGAGTGTGTGAGTGTGTGAGTGTGTGAGTGTGTGAGTGTGTGAGTGTGTGAGTGTGTGAGTGTGTGAGTGTGTGAGTGTGTGAGTGAGTGAGTGTGTGAGTGAGTGTGTTCATTTGACAATATAAAAACTCACCGTTCTAGTCTGGGAGTTTCTTCAACGATCATTTTCATGAAATCATCATCATCATCATCCACAAACTCCATTGTGTTCAACAAATAAGTTCTAAAAAACGGTTCTAGGATAATAACAAAAAACAAGACGCAGAAAACATTAGCAAGACAGAAACCAAATAATTAGCTTAACAGTTCTATCTTCAAAAGATCGCACCACACAACTTTAAGTTGAAAGAGGGTCGACTGAGCCATTTTCGCCCGATCACAGCTGTTCTCCGTATTTCGCATTTCACAGTGACGCCATGCAAAACAACTGCGCGGCTGTTGTTGCGAAAGCGTATTTATGGGCGCAACAGAAACGTCGGAGTGTTTCGAAAAGCCGATTTTTCGCATGCCAAGAGAGAAAATAGAACAGGCGGAAACGTGAGAGGAGAAAGATTTTGAAAGATGGCAGCATGAGATAAAACTGTTTTTTTTTTTAAAACATTCTGGGAAAAAAATTTGGGGCACTCTTAGAATGAAAATTGGTCAAAAAACCCAAAGAAGAGATCGGTTTCCAGCTTGCTGCAGCAGAAAGAAACAAAATATAACTTGTAATGTCTCGTCTAAATTTCACTATTGCTTTCAATTTGTTGTAATTCTAGCTTTTTTATAAAATGGAAGAAAGAATTTATAAGTTCACAAACTGAAATTTTGTTTGGTTGTGAAAAGGTTCATTTGAGGTTCAGTTTCTAGGCTTTCCTTGTCGCACAATGACTTGATAAAATTTTGTGTGAATTACTATAGGGTGTGAATTATATTTTGTGTGAATTATATAAAATTTATGTAAATTTTCTTTAAAAAATAACTCACTTGTTTAAAAAATATAGTTTCAACATATCCAAATGTCTCAACTTGGTTTCTTGGACGATTTACAATAGCGAATGCTGGTTTTCATGGGACAATTATTTCATAAAAATTACAAAAACAACTTTTAAAAAAAAAGTTTTGGTGTTTATATTCGCTTATAAATGCATTTTTAATGGGTTCAAACAAAGTATCTAAAACGGAAAAATTCATTCCAAAACGACCCCCTGAAAAAATTAAATTTAAACTTTATCAATTTTTGCAGTGAGAAAATAATTTTTTTTTAAATCCACTCTTTTCTCTGGTTTCTTTAACTTTAAAAGTGTTAATCGTTTTTCCTGGGTTTGTTTTCCCCGAAAAACCATTTCGAAAAAAATACAGTAACCAGAGACTTACCGTAACCAGGAACAGAAAAAGAACAAATTTCCAAATGTTTTGAAAGATTGTATTTAGAAAAATTAGGCGCTTTCGATCGGGCTTCAGCTAAATCCATGACATCATGTCGCACTATTTTTTCAACGCTGCAGAAAGCGCGTTTTTTATGGCAGGGGCAGATGGACAATGCGGCCTATGACTGACCTTTAATTAACATCTGCGCGGTAATCTCAATAAACATTTGGTAGTTTCTGTCTGTTGGTTAGCAGCGTAGCGTATTAGGCAAAGTGAGCTATTTCTAGAGAGGAGATAGGGCGGTGGGGTCAAAAGCGAGGGGAGGGTACCAAGGGCGGCCGGGAACCGCTCTGGCGCGAAGCGTACACGTGTGTGTGTGTGTCGACGTCAGGCCACGTAGCGGCCGGATGCGGCCGAAGGCTCGTGACAAATTTTCAGTTTGTGAACTTATAAATTCTTTCTTCCATATCATAAAAAACTAGAATTGCAACAAATTGAAAGCAATAGTGAAATTTAGACTAGACATTACAAGTTATCTTTTGTTTCTTTCCGCAGGCCGTGAAATCGAACGGCCGAAGGCCGTGAAAACACTTTGAGGCGGCCGAAGGCCGCCGAACCCAGAAGTCTAAGACCCGCTTAGCGGGGCTTTGACTTCTGGTAGATAACATGAAAACAGAAATTACACGCCGTCTATGAACTGTTCCCAAAAGATAATTCTCGTAACAATACCTAAACTTTAAAACGCAGCAGCCTAACGACAAGTTAACGACGTGAGCGATCCCGGAACCATGTCTTTGACTTTCGGGCAATCTTGAAAAATGACTCGTATTTAACCAAAAAGAATTTGAAACATTGAAAGGAACACAAAATATAAAAAGCGAAAGATCACTGTAAAAGAGGAGTGCGCAAACATTTAACAAATATCGTTGTAGGACCAAAGGTACCTAGTCCTTTAAAACTTGTGAAAATCCTTGCCCATTCGTTGGAAATAGAGTATAGCAAAAATGGTCCTATCGGACTCAGATTTTGCCCAAATACTATTCAGGACGTTTTAACTTGAAAAAATGAAGTCAAGAATCGATTTTTGGGTCGTAGTACTGTTACCGACCCTTGTAACAACTCATAAAAAATTGAGGAATTTGGAATCAGTTGCAAATTATTTAGTGGCAAAGATTGTATAGTCTATTTCCAAAAAAGGGCCGGCGCTTTTTAACCGACCTTGATATATTTTCGTATGCAACAAATGAATATCTGAAACAAAAAAAAACAAAAATTTAAAAAAAAAATGAAGCGAAAAAGAGCAGCAAAACAGGAGGGTAGAGACAACTAAACAATCGGGGCGGGACCAAATGTATCAAATTCTTGAGGAACATTTCATTTTGTTTGTCATTATTTTGGAAATGCATTGATTTCCCAAGTCTTTAAAAAGTTTCGACCCACAGCATGTTTGAAACAACAAAAATAAAATAAAAATGAATCTTTCGTGAATCAAAAAAGAGTACAACTTTGCGGATATCCACGAACATTTTTGGCCATAACTTTTTTTTAAATATGGAATTATGATAATTACAATCTTTGTCAGGGTGACATTTGCCATTGATTCTGAACAACATCTCAGCCTTTTTCAATTTTATGAGTTGTTACAGTACCCCTGGGCTCGATTACAGTACTCCGACCCAAAAATCGATAATTGACTTTTGACGCCGTTTTTTTCAAGTTAAAAAGTATCTAAATAGTCCGATAGGACAATTTGGCGAACCGGATCACTGTAGGTACTCTAAATTTAAATATTTTCGATAGTACTTAAAACACAATGGATTTCCATAAACGTTCTCAATTACTCAAAACACAAAATCCCCATTTTGAAAAAGATACCGGTTGAAAACAGTAAAAAAGAGTAAAAAAAAGTGGATTTTTCTATTTTCATAAAATTTAAATTATTTAAAAGCGAATGTTTAGACAAATGAAATCCAACTCGTTTTTTTTAGTTAATTGAGTTCAAGGTTTTACGTGCTTTTTAGAATTATTTGGTCATCCGTTTCTCTAATGGTTTTTCAACTTTCTTTAAATTTGAATTCACTTCCACGATTAACCTTTTTTTTTTTTTTTAATTTTTCGACTTTCCTTCCAATTTTTGTTTTCGCTTTTATATTCGTTTGTTAATTGATTTCAACACGTTTTTCTAATTAAAAACCTTTTAAATTTAAAATTAGGAATGAATAATAGCTCTTTTTATAACGATTCAAACCACTCTCAAGAATAATCATTCCCGCCAATTCTGTCGGCGCCAAAAATCGGCGTCGGAGCGAAAATGGGCCGACAGCGGAATGATATTTCGGCTCGCACGCCTTCCTTCCTCATTTTAATAATTTCCCCATCCTCGTCTATTTTTAGAGAAAAAAAATATTTTGTAACATTTTGCTTATGGAAAATTATTCTAAAAATCGAAAAATAATAATATTAATTTAAATATTTAAAAAAGCACTATGTTTATCAAATGTTAACGTATTTTTCAGGAGTTCCCCTTTTTCTAATTGATTTTTGAAATGGACGTGGAAGTTAATACTGATAATGAAGACTTTGAAGTGAGTTAAATATATGTGTAAATCTATTTAATCTTTTAGAATTTTGACTTTATGGGTATCGGCGATGATATGAGAATAGCTGTTATCAATCAGGTGAGCAAGCAAGATAGAAAACGAGAAAACGAGACAGAGAGACAGAGAGACGGAGAGACAGTGAGACAGAGAGACAGAGAGATGGAGAGACAGAGAGACAGATAGACAGAGAGAGAGACAGAGAGACAGAGAGACAGAGAGACAGAGAGAGAGACAGAGAGACAGAGAGACAGAGAGACAGATAGACAGAGAGAGAGACAGAGAGACAGAGAGACAGAGAAACAGAGAAACAGAGAGACAGAGAGACAGAGAGAGACAGAGAGACAGAGAGACAGAGAGACGGAGAGACAGTGAGACAGAGAGACAGAGAGATAGAGAGACAGAGAGACAGATAGACAGAGAGAGAGACAGAGAGACAGAGAGACAGAGAGACAGAGACAGAGAGACAGAGAGACAGAGAGACAGATAGACAGAGAGAGAGACAGAGAGACAGAGAGACAGAGAAACAGAGAAACAGAGAGACAGAGAGACAGAGAGAGACAGAGAGACAGAGAGACAGAGAGACAGAGAGACGGAGAGACAGTGAGACAGAGAGACAGAGAGATAGAGAGACAGAGAGCCAGATAGACAGAGAGAGAGACAGAGAGACAGAGAGACAGAGAAACAGAGAAACAGAGAGACAGAGAGACAGAGAGAGACAGAGAGACAGAGAGACAGAGAGACGGAGAGACAGAGAGACAGAGAGACAGAGAAACAGAGAAACAGAGAGATAGAGAGACAGAGAGACAGATAGACAGAGAGAGAGACAGAGAGACAGAGAGACAGAGAAACAGAGAGACAGAGAGACAGAGAGAGACAGAGAGACAGAGAGACAGAGAGACGGAGAGACAGAGAGACAGAGAGACAGAGAAACAGAGAAACAGAGAGACAGAGAGCCAGAGAGACAGATAGACTGAGAGAGAGAGACAGAGAGACAGAGAGACAGAGAGATAGCAAAACAGCGAGACAGAGAGACAGAGAGACAGAGAGACAGAGCGACAGAGAAACAGAGAAACAGAGAGACAGAGAGACGGAGAGACAGAGAGACAGAGAAACAGAGAAACAGAGAGACAGAGAGACAGAGAGACAGAGAGACGGAGAGACAGAGAGACAGAGAGACAGAGAGACAGAGAAACAGAGAAACAGAGAGAAAGAGAGACAGAGAGACAGAGAAACAGAGAAACAGAGAGACAGAGAGACAGAGAGAGACAGAGAGACAGAGAGACAGAGAAACAGAGAAACAGAGAAACAGAGAGACAGAGAGACAGAGAGACAGATAGACAGAGAGAGAGAGACGGAGAGACAGAGAAACAGAGAAACAGAGAAACAGAGAAACAGAGAGACAGAGAGACAGAGAGACAGATAGACAGAGAGAGAGAGAGAGAGAGACAGAGACAGAGAGACAGAGAAACAGAGAGATAGCGAAACAGCGAGACAGAGAGACAGAGAAACAGAGAGACAGAGAGACTGAGAGAGACAGAGAGACAGAGAGACAGAGAGACGGAGAGACAGAGAGACAGAGAAACAGAGAAACAGAGAGACAGAGAGACAGAGAGAGACAGAGAGACAGAGAGACAGAGAGACGGAGAGACAGAGAGACAGAGAAACAGAGAAACAGAGAAACAGAGAGACAGAGAGACAGAGAGACAGATAGACAGAGAGAGAGAGAGAGAGACAGAGAGACAGAGAAACAGAGAGATAGCGAAACAGCGAGACAGAGAGACAGATTTTTCCAGATGTCTTTCGCCGACTTTTATGTTTTGTTCAAGACAAACAAGGAAATTTACAATTTTTGCATGACAACTAAAGGAATCAATATTGATTACTATATTCCAACGATGTCAGTGGAGAGAAAAATCGATGGTCTTCACCTTACAAAGTTTTCAAATGTTTTAAACACGTTTTCTGAAATGGTGGAGGAAGTTCGTAAAATGCCACTTACAGTGAACATATCAGTACTGTACCTCCACTATCAAGTAATTACATTTATTTTAATTTCAAAATGTTTGAATTAAGCTTGACTCGGAGGAATTCTCCAAGCTTTGCAACAATCTGAAAGCCATCCCAATTAAAACTGTTAAAGACCTTCACATTTACGACAATATGTCATGCTGGGATGAGATTCTAGATTTCATGAAGGTATGAAAAAAAATTTTGTAATTTTTATTTCCCACTTAGGTTTACAAAGTCCAATCACTGCACATAACTGGAGATGTTGATGTTCCAAAGCATTATGTAGTACCAATTGTTGAAGGAACAAGTTTTCCAATGGTGAGAACAATTTACGTCTCTGCTTCACATTTTCACAGGTACACATTCACACACTTTCACAGTCTCACAGTCTCACAGTCACACAGTCTCACAGTCTCACAGTCTCACAATCACACACTCTCAGTATTTCAGAGTCACACGCTCTCACAGTCCCACAGTCTCACAGCCTCAAAGTCATATATTATCATTATCTCACAGTTCCACAGTCTCACAGTCTTACAGTCTCACAGTCACACAGTCACACAGTCACACAGTCACGCAGTCCCACAGTCTCACAGTCACACACTCTCACAGTCTCACTGTCTGACAGTCTGACACTCTCAAAGTCTTACACTATCACTGTCTCACAGTTTCACAGTCTGACAGTCACACAGTCACACAGTCACACACTATCACAGTCTCACAGTCTCATAGTCTGACAGTCACACAGTCACACAGTCATACACTATCACAGTCACACAGTCACACAGTCCCGTAATCACACACTCTCAGTATCTCAAAGTCACACGCTCTCACAGTCCCACAGTCTCACAGTCTCAATGTCACACACTATCACAGTCTCACAGTCTCACAGTCCCACAGTCTCACAGTCACACACTCTCACAGTCTCACTGTCTGACAGTCTGACACTCTCAAAGTCTTACACTATCACTGTCTCACAGTTTCACAGTCTGACAGTCACACAGTCACACAGTCACACACTATCACAGTCTCACAGTCTCATAGTCTGACAGTCACACAGTCACACAGTCATACACTATCACAGTCACACAGTCACACAGTCCCATAATCACACACTCTCAGTATCTCAAAGTCACACGCTCTCACAGTCCCACAGTCTCACAGTCTCAATGTCACACACTATCACAGTCTCACAGTCTCACAGTCACACAGTCTCACTGTCACACAGTCGCACACTCCCACACTCACACACACACATTCTCAAATGTACGTACTATTTCAGCTTCAAAAAATCAGTTCGTCAGTTCCTCTTACTGATATTCGCCTTGTTGAATCTCGTATTCCCGACCTAACATTTATGAAAGCAACGCTGACACCTAAATTGGTAACTCAAATTCTCAAAGTATGTTTTTTTCTCTAAAATCAAGAATACAACCTTTTTTTAGTTCTTTCTTTCCGCAACGGATCCGAAGGACTGGTACTTTTATCTAAAACGAGAATATGGCTGGGATGTCCCTGAGCCGTGGAGTTCTTTCCGATGGGAAAGATATCTGTGCCGTGACTTCAACACAACTATCTTGGATTCCACATTCACTGGAGTTCTGCCATCTCATCGCCCCTTATTCGTGAAACAGAACGAATTCATTTTTATCATTCGAGAAGACGGACGCGCCGTGAAAGCCATGTTCGCCACTCATAGCATTTCCTTTCAATTGGGAAAACATTGTGAATAAGATGAAAGTTCTATGAAATAAATGCGCCAGATTTGTTTATAGTCAGTTTCCAGGGGGACGGAATTTGACTTTCGGGCAAACCAAAAAGGATTGAAAAGATTGAAGTGAAAAAATATATAATATACAAAAAAGCACTGTAAAAGAGGAGTGCGCAGACAGTCAGATAAGATCGTTGCAGAACCAAAGATACCTAGTACTTTAAGTTTGTGAATATCCTTGTTCATTCTTTGGAAATGAAGTATATATAGTTACAATCAAGACAAAAACAAAAAACTAAGCCTAAATTGTTCAATTTCGGACCGAGGTCGCGAAAACATTATTGGAAGATATAATCACAGTGTTACTGTATGAACTCGGGAAAAATTCAGTTAAGCCCCCCACCCTAGTCTGGCCCCCCAGTCAATGCGAATTTGGGACCGTCCGTAGGTGGGGGGCATAACTGAATTATGAATCCTGGGGTGTATATCTGAATTCAGTTTCACCCCCCCCCCCCCCCCGCAATTGAAATGGGGAGCTTAACTAGTGTACCCGGAACTTCTTCAGATAAACCCCCCGTCTAATTCAGTTATGCCCCCCAAACGAATAATTCAAATAACACCCCCATCTAATTCAGTTAAACCCCCTTCATATAATTCAGTTATGCCCCCCATACGAACAATTCGTTAAATTTAAAATTCACACGGAAAGGTAAGATAAAAATCCTAAGCAAAATAGTTCAATCAATCAAAAATGCAGAGAATATGTAACTCAAATGAAGATGACTTAAAAAGATCAAAAATATATGTAAGTAATGAAAATAGGTAAATTTTAAATCACATAAATTTTAAAAATTAAATTTTTAATAACAAAACTAAAACAAGATAACAGAACAAATTAAATTTAAATTAAATTAAAAACCCAAAAATGCGAATTTTGCTTCTTAGAATAAAGCATTGCACATTGGATACTCAGTGATGGGGGGCTTAAATGAATTTGCTGGGGTGCTTATCTGAATTACCTAATCAGCATCTGAAGTGGGGTGCGCAACTGAATTGTCTGGGGGGCCAAACCGAGCGGCTAATTTTGGGGGCGCAACTGAATTGACTGGGGGGTTTAAGTGAATTCCCCCCCCCCCGTAAAATAAAAACAATAAAAGTTACCACGGTTTTTGAATTTCACGTTGCAAGGGTGAAAAGTGAAAAACTGCCAAAAATCTATTAAACTAGATTTTCTCTTTAACACGGCTTAATGTATTGTGACCGAGAAGTATATTCGTCGCTAATGCTACTTTACCTAAATTTGCTCTTAGCTCTGTGCAAATGACACCAGACGCAGATTTGCGTACGAAAATCCTTTGTTTTAGGATACGTACGCAATACTGCGTCAGAGTTACTTTTGCGAATCGGCCAAAAAGTAAAATTGGCGAAGACTATATTGACTCATTAGATTCTCCATCAAATTCTGATTAGAAGTGTTGTAAACGAAATTTTTCAAAAATTCGACTGAAAAGACGAAAACCCGTTTTTTAGACAAAAAGCACCTACAAAATCGAGTACGTAGCAATACTCATTTCAGATGTAACATATCGGTTAAAGGCTTATTTAACCGATTTGTTACAAACTTTGCAATTTTTTTGTGTGCAAACGCGTCTGGCGGTTATTGCTGAATACAGTATCCGGAACTTGCGATGTATTGGTTTAAAAATCCAAAAATTGATTTATAAAATTTAGTTTGCGGTCTCTACCTATAAACAATAAACATTTTCTAAAATCAGTGTCTTAAAAAGGTCGTTCAAAGAGATTTTCAACATTGTCATTTGAAACAGAAGCTTAACATTCCACGTTTTCATTATCAGGCTTTTGAAGATTCGAAAAAAAATCGCCGAGCATCGGTAGATACAAGTGGAAAACGTTTTTTTCTACTTCTTGGAAAAAAATTTCACGGCACTATTTTTTTCTTTTCTTGTCCTGCCCGAAACGTTCAAAAATCGTTTTGAAATCCGTCTTCTTTTTCAAAATATTGACTTACGTTGTTAAATGAATCGACCGACTAATTATTAAATATTACTATAGTGCGTTTCCAAAAAAGAGTCAAGGAAAACGGGATTTCTTAAAGGACTAGGTACATTTGGTCTCGCCGCGATTTATAAATTGTCTGCGCACTCCACTTTTACAGTGGTCTTTCGCTTATTTTATTTATATTCACTTCATGGTTCCAAATCATGAGTAGTTAAATAGTGGTGAATTTCAAGGTCGCTGATTATTCGCAAACTTTTAGTTGGAAATGGACTATATTACTAACTATTTATGTCAATTAATAAATTAATGTTGAAACATTCAGATAAAAATTTTATTACATAAACTTTTGCTTAACGTTAGAGTTTTATTGATTTCTTTTATAATAAAAGCGGATTGTTATGTTATATTGTTAAATTGACCCGGACAGTGCCATTAGACTCAAAAAGCGATGTTAAATCAATATGTACAACAGAGATCTCGCTTTCTTCCAAAAAATTGTCTTTAGCCAACTTTATTTTTAGAATGCATCATACACAATCTGTCTTGCGGCACGAGATCCCTGAGGTATTAAATGATTTTTGAGAAATCAAAACTCTTTTAGGGAAATATTGTATTTGAAGAACTTCCTTACGCAATTAAAAAAAATCAAATTCTTCGACAAAGTGAGATTTTTCTGCTGCCTTCAATGACTGTTTTTTTTTCAGCTAAATTACGATATGTTCGCAATTTTTGAAGAGTGTAGTAGTTTAACCCGAAAAATTTGCGAAACACAGTCAAGTAAACGGTTTCCTTTGAGATATCGGTGGGGATTGCTCGTGAGGGTAGGGATTTTATCTGTTTTTATTGTTATATGGCGTTTCTAGGGTGGCAAGTTGATCGATACAAGAATAAATAAGGACTAAATCAAATCTAAGCATAAACGTGTGTCTTTATACTGCACAGATAATCTATATATTGTGGTAGGTGTCTGTCTCTGTCTGTCTGTTTTTCTGCCTGTCTCTCTCTCTCTCTCTCTGTGTCTCTCTGTCTCTCTAGCTGTCTCTCTGTCTCTATGTCTCTCCGTCTCTCTGTTTCTCTCTCTGTCTCTCTGTCTCTCTGTATCTCTGTCTCTATGTCTCTCTGTCTCTCTGTTTCTCTCTCTGTCTCTCCGTTTTTCTCTCTGTCGCTTTGTCTCTGTCTCACTGCTTCTCTGTCTCTCTGTCTGTCTCTTTTACTTTGAAACGGCAAACACGCTCTTTTAGGAATATTTGAATGACGAAATTTGTGACTTCATTTTGAACAATATTAGAACAAAAAATCTTTGTCTACGTAATCCATCAAGTGATTCACTTCAGTTCATAGAAAACTTAAAAGTAAGCAAAGACCCAAACATTTTAGAAATATATTCAGGTAATGTCAGAATGGCCTATCAGCAATTTTGCGGACAAGTGTGATTTCACAATGCGGACTGATTTCAGTCATGTTCCTTATGTAAGTCATTTTTATTTAAAGGGACAGTCAGGCGGGTTTTACAACATTGGCTAAATTAGGAGAGAAAAATTTGCTGATCATGAAAATATGTATGACTATGGGTCGAAAGTTTACCGTTTTCGAGAAAATACACTTCAAAGTCTTCAAAAACGGGTCTCCGTCTACAGATTTGTAGACGGGCAGTACGCCCTGCGTGTCCGGTATTTACAAGGCATGCTAATGAGCCGAATTTCATACTAATTAGATAAGATTGCTCTAGAAAAGAGGAGGGTGCGAGACAATTTTGCATAATTAATTCGCATAATTTCCGACCGTAGCTGATCGAAAATGAAATGAAAACCCTCCTTACTGTCCTTAATTCTTCTTAAAACAAAAACTTTTAGCTCCGCCTAGCTGATCCAAAACGTCTACCATTGAACGTTTTGTTCTCAATTAAGGCTGGAAACCTCGTAATAATTAACGACTTGGACGTTGCAGCAGACGACTTGATCCTTCAATTAATGGTACCTTCTATTTTCAGGTATATTTATTTGCTTACTTACAGAAATGGAAAAACGGAGAATGGTCTCCGAGCACCAGTTTTAAAATCGAAAACTTTACATGTTTCACGGAATTTGTCAACGCAATGGATCGATTGAACTTGGGCGTGAAACGCGTCGGAGAGCGAAAATACAACGAATGGTGTTTGAATCGGCCAGACGAAAAAAGTCTCATCATTGCGTGCGAAATTCCATATTTTTTTTGTGATTATACATCAATTTCCATTTTTCCTGTTGTTTAATAATAAAAAAACCATGAAATAGTAGGTGCTCCAAAGATCAATAGTTTTGTTTTATTGGGTACACAATTTTGAAAATCAATTTTTATTGTGGATCTCTTTCAGTGATTGGTATTGAGTTTAAATTTAAGTTAGTTTGTATTCTGTTATAAAAAAAAATCAAATGCTTAAAAAATACAAAATAACCCATAGAAATGCGGTTCTATCCATACCGTATTTTTTAAAAAATGCCGTGGGACTCAAAGCAATGTACGCAATACAGCAAAACAACGAAACTGGTATTTTTTGTCTATTTCTCATCTATATAATAAACCCATTTCGAGGCTACAATCTGAACAAGTGAATTTGTAGCTTCGTCTAAAGGTATAGTGCGTTTCCAAAAAAGAGTCAAGGAAAACGGGATTTCTTAAAGGACTAGGTACATTTGGTCTCGCCGCGATTTATAAATTGTCTGCGCACTCCCCTTTTACAGTGGTCTTTCGCTTATTTTATTTATATTCACTTCACGGTTTCAAATCATGAGTAGTTAAATAGTGGTGAATTTCAAGGTCGCTGATTATTCGCAAACTTTTAGTTGGAAATGGATTATAAATGTAGCGCAATTATTGATTTTCATATATCTATTTGCGCATTGAAAGTTTGTAGATTGATTCTACGCCCCACCTCTTGGGAAACATTTGGCAAAACTGTTATAACGACTGATTTTAATTGAAAATCGACCAATTATTTTGGGGTACCGATCGGTATTTTTGACCCTCGGCCCCGATAAAAATTATAACATAAAAATAATTAAATTTGAACTGGCGGACTCGAAAAGTTTCGGCATCGTACAATTCCAGTACACCTTTGAACTATTTGTTTAAAAACTTTCTATCGAATGATGCTTCAGTTTCGTAGACAATACGTACAAGTTTATTCATAAATGTAGTATGATTAGACAGTGTGTTCCTTTAACTTTAAGCAAGCTGAATATACTCCCTGAAGAATATATTGGCACTAGTGTCGTACAACTCAGCTCATGGATTGACAGGGAGTCTGTGGGGGCTCGATACGTAACCCCCCTCCCTCCAAATGGGGCCTCAGGGCCCACGTAAGCCCACCTTTTTTTGTTGTTATTTTCAACAAAACGCTGAATTACGTAGGTACCGCAAGCACCTTTCGTCCGCCGATGATTCAGCTTAAAAGGCGAAGAGTTAATGGAGTGTACCTCATTTTTGGTACCAAAAGTTAAAGGGGCCGTCAGGGTTCTTTTCCGATTAGAATTTAAATGTATGCTAATCGAACCATTCCAATTGAAATGATTTTCCAGAACACCGTAACACTTGTTCGCTAAATGCTTGCCTAGTCTTCATTAGCATAAAAGAATAAAAGGCCCCTTTAAGAGTGAGTTCGTCAAATGGTACGATAACGGTTATGATTACGCCATTTTGGACCCTTTTGGCATGAAATATAATGGACCACCCACAAAGAATGGAACTTGTTACAAAAGGGAGGTGTGCACTTGTTTTAGCGCAAACTTTAGTTCCGATTCGGACCCGTTTGACGCACCCTACCGAGTATTATCATTTTTTGCAGCTGACTATCTGCTACCCGGCCGGTCCTTTCATCCGCGACACTAAGAAGCGCAGGAAGAGGCTTCAGTCGCGTTACTACTTCACTTGCAGCTGTCCTGATTGCCTCGATAAGGATCTGGTTGTTTTTTCTTCAAAATTTTTGTTAATTTTAACCTTCAGGACTGGAAGCGCTTGTCTGGTCGTTCGGGATGTTACCCTAAGGGCTGGTTCACCCACGCCGACCCCATTCCCAAGTGCAGCGAGTGTGGAAAAGACGTCTGTGACGACAGGGTGCTGAAGGTTTGTTTAGTTTAGTGGGTTTCTTACCAAATGGTGATGTTTAAAGTTTTCTACACTAATTCGATGCTCTCGAAGGATATTGAAGCGCACGACGTGAGGCCGGAAGGCATGGGTGTTCTCTTCCTCGATCGCTGGATCGATTGCTTCAACTCCGTCAGTAAGGTATATTTCTCTTCGACTTTTAAAATAACTGCCTCTGTTCAGCCATGGATCATAATCGATAGATTTTCAGTTTGTTACAAACCACACAGTTGCAATTCACAGGGAAATCCAGCTTTTTAGTAGACTTGCGTTCATAGCTGGGCAACATACCTCGGGAGAGTATGTCGGCCTTTCCCAGGTTACGGGGGGTTGAGGCCCCAAAAACGCAGAAGTTAAGGGGGGTTAGCCACTATTTTGGCAAAATTGAGTACGGAAGACCAAAAGTTAAGGGGGTCACCCCAGTTTTGGTGCCAAAAGTTACGGGTGGGTCCGTCAACTGACACAGTCTCCCGAGGTATGCTGGGAAACCCACCGCGGGGGTCAAATGGGGTACCACCCGTAACTTTTGGCCTTCTAAACTGAATTCTACGAAAATAGGGCCTAACTCCCTTAACTTTTGTGTTTGTAGGGCCTCTACCCCCTTGCGGCGGGGTTCTCACGAGCCGGGAAGGGCCAGCTGGACAATTTTGGTCGGCCCGTTTTCCTTGGACCACCCAGTCAGATTGCCACCCACACGACCAGGGTTCGATCGGGCTGGTAATCCGAAGTTGCCCCTGTTTGATCCTCCGCCGACAAAACTATTTTGCTATAGTTGTTTTATACATTAGGTACAATAGTAACGCAATTCCTGCACATAATTCGTGAAAAACTTTTTTTTTCAACTTGGATTTTTTGACCTCGGGCCGTGATTTTTTGGAGACCCGCAGCCACCCTTGGTCGCGCCCAGACGAATTTCTCACTTGGGGGACTCGTTCCAGACGTCGCATGCATATTGTGGGGGTGGCGCAAAACGGACCCCACAGGTAGCTTGTTTAATATATGGTGCCAAATATCTAAATAATTTATTTTTATTATTAGCATTGAGAGATGGCTTTTGTTTAGATTCTCTCGGATGACAATGTGAATCTGATCGCTCTCGCTGAGATGATCTACATGGCTTTCCTGTCTGTCTTCAACATCCCGGGGGCTGCGAAGTATATGGATTTCTGTCTCCCTACTTACAGGTTTGAATTCAGGATGTAATTCGTTTAGTTCTTTCTTTAAGGAACCAACCTCCCAGTTCGGGAAAGTGCGCCGCCCTCAGCATGGCCATCATCATCTACGCTGACATCTTCAGGCCGCTGCACGAACAGAGGATGGTTTGCGAGGAGGTGAGACATTAACATGGCTGGACTAGGGATGTTTGGGGGGCTTGATACATAAGTCCCCCTAAATGGTACCTCGGAGACAACGTAGGCTCCCTTCAATTTGTTGTTAGCACTTGCGGGGTTCTCACGGGCCGGCCGAGTTGGAAAATTTTTGTCGGCCCGGCCCGTTCGGCCCGTTTTCCTTGGCCCACCCAGTCAGATTGCCACCCACCCGACCAAGGTTCGATCCCTGTCGGTGACATTCTTTTTGTACGACTAATATTGACGTATCTGTTAGTAACAAGCATTATTAAGTAATTTAAAACAGTTTAAAAAATATTGTACCGATTTACACAACATTTAAAATTTAATTAACCGGGCCGGGCCGTCCCAAAAAAATCCCTCGGCCCGGCGGGCCGGCCCGTCGAGAAACCCGACCACTTGCAACCAAACGCCAAATTACGTAGGTACCACAAGCACCTCGCGTCCAGCTACGTCACATGAAAGAACAAGATCCTATATTTTGTGTAATGGGATTCGCAGAGGGGTGGCGGTATGTGCAATACACAAAATACCGAAAGTTGTTGGGAAGTTTGTAGAAAATAGTATCGCAAGGGCGCTAGAAAAATGTGAATTCGCACAGCCGGTGGTCACATCTTTCGTCCCGAAACTTTTGTTTTGGTACATATAGAAACAGCGACCCGGGATTTTCCCCCGAGGGGGTGGCACCCAGCCTTATACTCTATTTGGGGAACTCTCGCTTCACGTCTTATTTGTACTTTGGGGAATCGCGCGAAACGGGCCCCGCAGGTAGCTTGTTGCTTGTTCGTATGAACCTATAATGACGTTGTTTTGTGCCCTATTGACACCCGGCTTGCAGGAAACGCTGTAGGCCACCCACGAAGTGTGGAATTGTTTTTTTTTGCAATGAGGGGTGCGTACAGGATTAATTGAAAACTTTTATCTTATGACGGAATGCACGTTCAGCTTGGGTTGACTGGGGCGGAGCTCCACCCACATTTTAACCCAAAAAGTAGGTTGATCATGGGCCGGTCCGTCTCAAAAATTCTCGGCCTGGCCCGGCCCGATTTCGGAACGCGCGCCCGTTTTCAAAATCGGTTTACAAGTTAAGGTGAAATTTTCCATCATACAATAATTTAACCTCCAATTAGAAATTGGATTGATTATATAATTAAACGATCTTAATTTAATCATCATAATTTAATATAATACTACACAAAAACGTTTCACTACACCGTTTTTGCGCCATCCTTGCAAAATCGAGCCGGGCTCCGCCTGTAAACTTTCTCGGCAAAAAACTTCAATAACCATGCCCCCCCCCCCCAGTATTGATATTTCGCCCCCTGTTTCCAGCCGTGGGTCTGAACTTTGCCTTTTTTGTGTTTTGTTATTTTATCGCCAACGTTCGTAATTATGTCTTTTTGGGTGGTCCTATTTACACCCGGATGCCACGAAATACGGTAGACCAACCACTAAGTATTCAATTTATTACAAAGGTGTGCATTGGGCATAGCGCAAAGGAAACGTTTACCCAATGCCTGCCCGTTTTCATAAATTTAGTACAACAATACAGAAACCAACACACCGTGCGCTTGAAAATATTTATATTCATGTAAGGCAGAGGTGGACGAGGGCCGAATTCGCAGATACCAAAGCACGTTTTAATGGTGAAATATATTTCAGGCTCTGGAGGCGATTAAACTGACCTACGGCGAAAACCACGAATTGACCAAGTTCCCGAAGAAGAGGCTCTTGGAGCTGATGATGGCCGGCATGGGAATGCGTTAAGGCGAAGCCTCCTCTTTGTTGATACTCTGTTGTACATGTACATTGCTGATACCTTTTTTGTACATGTTGTTACTAATAAACTGCCACTAAAATGCCTTTGAGGAAAAGTTGGAAATTCTTCGGATAGTTCAGCTTTGAGTTTCAAGTCCAATCCCAGTTCCTCGTCTCCGGAGAGTTTCTTCCCCCGTTTGATTGCGTTCCGACTTCGAAAAGCCGGCGTTCAATTCAATTCCCACTAAAATAGGAAAGGCGCCGCTCTGTAATTGGGAAATTGACTCCCTCGGCTGGCCATTCGAGAAACATGCCTCCTAAATTCGCCCTGCTTGTTCTCTGTCTTCTTGGAGCCGTTTCTTCCATTTCGGCTGTTGAGGTAAATTTTTCAGAAAATTATCGCTTTTGTTTTTTTATAAACTGCCGTTAAGAATCCAAAAATTGAAATTTCTGAAAACTTGTGTGGAGCCTTCCTATGAACCATATACGAAGTCCTGAAACTTTTGGGCCCTTTTGATTTTTTTTGTTCCCGGGTTATGGTAGTTTAAAATGAATAGGGTCGAAAGTGAAGTTCTGCGGAAAATGAAGATTATACATGTTTTCTGACAGGAAATTCAATTTCGCAAACAATGATAAGCAAAGAAATTACCATTTCTTAGAAAATTTAAAAGTTAAGGGCAAAAAACGCAATTTTTCGGAGTTTTTGCTGATTCTCCGAAAATTTCACAAATGGTGGAGAAAACTAACTCTTATAGTTCAATGTTGAGATTGTTTCGCATAACCTTGCTTTTAACGCCAAAAAAAATCGGTAGGTACACTTGACCTCAAAAATTATTTTGAAAAAGTATCACTTTTGTCGGTCCAGCATGTTTAAGGCTAGATTTTGCTTCTACGTTATTGACAGGCCCCAGAAACGCATCATCATTGACTATGAAGCTGATTGAACGTAGGTAAAACAAAATATCGGAGGGAGGATTCGAACCCGGGTCGCGAGATTTGTAATCGAGGGCGTTCGTCTTAATTTTTCTTGCCCAATCGATATGGTGTAATCTACAGCAAGCATGGCAAAATTTGGGGCCGGGCCGAGAAAAATTTGGGAGCGGGCCGGCCCGAAATTTTTTTTTTGTTTTCTTCGATTTTTACATTGAAAAAAGGCATAAATTTTCGGTTGAGTCGGGCCGGCCCGGGCCGGGCCGTGAGAAATTTTGGAGCGGGCCGGCCCGTTGCCATGCTTGATCTACAGTACCGGTCGTAAAGAGATCAACTTTTGGTTTTTTCCAACTTTAAAGGGACAGTCAATCGGGTTTTGCAACATTGGCTCAATTAGGAAAGAAAAATTCGCTAATCATGAAAATATATATGACTATGGGTCAAAAATTTACCGTTTTCGAGAAAATACGCTTCAAAGTCGTCAAAAACGGGTCTCCGTCTACAGATTTGTAGACGGGCAGTACGCCCTGCGTGTCCGGCATTTACAAGGCATGCTAATGAGCCGAATTTCATTCATATTTGGTGAGAGAGATCTGGAAATGAGGAGGGTGCGAGACAATTTAGCATAGTCGATTCGCATAATTTGCGACGGTAGCCGATATAAAATGAAATGAAAAACCCTCCTTACTGCCCCTTTAACTATAAATTGAGTTTTTATATGTTTAGCAACTTGGGAAAATATGCAAAACGACAAATTTTTCTAACAGTTGCGTATTAATCAGCTGTCACTTCATGAAATTGCGATTTCTTCAAAAAACTTACTTTTTAAATAAGTCGAAAATCACCAAAAAGAGCTATTTTCAGGCAAATTTTCGTTTAAACGGACCGAAAACCTTTTCGTTTTTTTCCCTTTTCAGCAAAACTAGCTAAATATGGTTTAGGAAGAAAATTTTCCATGTTATAGCCAGCGTGTTCAAAATATCGATTTTTCGATCTTATAGAAAACCATATTTTATGTTGTTCAAAAAGGCCATAAAAAATCGTTAGACGGAAATAATTAAGAGGGTTTAATTTGAATGAAATCTGTTAAAAATTCTCGTCTATTGTAGAGGTTTGAGGTGTGTTACAAGAAAAAAAAATATGACTGAAAATAGCACATTTTTGGCCATTTTTCAGTTCTCTGCTGAACACTAATTAACAACTTCAAAAATTAAAAAGAAATTGAGACTCAATTTCTCGAGGCATTCGGTTACCCTTTGGCCCAAGAAAATAAAAATTTGTACATACATTTGTTTAAAAAAAAACAATCGATAACTATAGTCTGTTTCCAAATGAAGGTCGGTGACTTTGGAACAGCGTTGATATTTTGCTCTATTTTAACCACTTACGATTTGAAACTTTCATGTAAATTGAGAAAAATTATGCGAAATAGCATAGTAAAAGAGGAGTGCGCAGAAAAATAAGCAATCGCGGCGGGACCTAATATAGCATCCTTTAACTGAGCTGGTGCCGTTTTTCGGAAACACACTATAGAAGTTTAACTAAACAAGTGTTTCTTTTGTCAAAACACCATTAAACACGAATTTTTGGGCAGTTTTGTCATTTAACAATTCCAAAATTTCGGGAAATTTACGTTATAAAATAATTAAAATTGCTTCCACAAATATATAAAAATAAGTATATGTACTGTAATTTAGATTTGTAATTTATATCAATTTTGTAAATAAACATGATTTTTTCAACAAAAAAGAGAAAATCATTTGTTACCTTTTCACTTTCTACCATATTCAGTTTCTTTCTAGACCACTACAAAACCCTGCTCTGAGCTGGAAAAGGAGTGTGAAGAACTGTGCATGAAGGACCAGCAGTACAACTGTGACCACTGGTGATTTTTTTAAAGAAAATATTTAGAAAAAAGTTAAAATATAATTCATCATGTGAATTGAACGTTTCGCGCCGTTCATAAAAATGCCACAACTCTTTGAAAACAATTGAAGAAACTTCTCGAATGAAAAGATTTTTTTTGAATGAAATGTTTCGTACCATTCATAAAAGTTTCACCAATCTTTCGAATTCAGTTTTAGTCCTTTAAATTTTAAGTTTTCTTCATTTTTCTCGTTTAGAATTTTATGTTCACCAATCAAAATTTATTGACATCTAAAAATTCTTACTTTCAGCAAAGGAATCTGCAATGACTACTACAATGACTACGGCGTCATACATGGATAATCTCATAGAGATACAAAATAAATGAAAAAATAATCGGTTTTTCAATAACTGAGAGCATACCACTGCTTGGGGGCCAAGGTTAATTTTCTAGATAAGTGGAACATTCAAATGAATGTCGTAAAAAACAATATTGAAAAAAATACGTTTCTTGGAAATAATGCTTTAATTGTTTTATTGTGCCGATGATTTTTTGCCTAGAATTTGTCGAATTACGGAAGAAAAATGAAAAGAAGTTATGTTTTTCGTTTCTATTTCGTAAATGATATTCCATGCGCAACATTTTGAACAAGGAATTAGCCCGCGGTCAGTGGCAGACAGAAAAGTTTCCGGTCAGAGACAGAGAGGACAGTTGGCGCCAAACAGCTGTTTTCAACCACGGCACAGTGCGAATTGTCCGCTCTTGGTGATTTTCTGCTAAAGGAATTTTACAGCAGAGTAAATTACATTTTTGTTGCCCTAATTTTCTTTGATGGTATAATATTTATTTAAGCAACGTTTCAAAGTAACATTTGCCCTCAAAAAGAACAACGTCGAATAGAAGCGGCGGATAAAAGTGCAACACTGAAATTGACCACCCTGACCCCTTATGCTAATCTCTATTTCGACAAACCGTCTGACCGACAAGCGGCTTCGCGGGTTTTGGCGATTAGCCAAGTCTCGTACAAAATCGCTTTTCTGTCTGTCGGCGTTTGCGCCGACCCGCTTTTAAAGTAAAGTAAAGTAAAGTTTCCCCCGTATCAAGGTTTGTAGTACCTGCGGGAACCAACGGCTAGGCCTGGTGGCCGCTTTTGAATCAGGGTTTTCACTAAAACGCCCAAATACCTTAAATTCGTTTTTCCAAACATTCTCGCAATTTTTCATTATTCCATATTGTGTTTTCTTGTTCTTGAAAATTTACCTTAAATTTAGCCAAGCGCGTATTTCTTAATTGTAAAATACTCGGTAACTTTGACATTTTTGCGTTTCATGGCCTTTTTAGTTGGCTGTTAGTCATGCGCCCTTCGGTGTAGGATCCTAATTTGCTTTATACGAAATAATTGAATTTAACTGGTTAATTTTACAAAACTAAACACTCTCGAAACAAAAACTTGTCAACTGCCATGCAGCCGAAACTGCCACTTCGTCACACTTTTGTCTTTCCCATATCTCCGCTAATTTTGAATTTTAAAAGTTAGCAAAATACAATTTTGTAGAACATTTGTTTAGCTAACTTTCTGTTAAGACAGAAATTGCAAATTCGAAAATTTTGTGGTAACATCCTGAATTTTGTATCTTGGTTCCTATTGCGAAATCGACTATCGTTGTTGTATACACTCGAAGGCCTACTGATACACAATGTTCGATTGCAATTTCATACCTTCAGGATATCTACAAAGCAATTTATAGAATCCTATAAGCTATTTCCAATTTTGAGCCGACGACTTTTGAATGACCGTGAATTTCCTTGGTATTTAACCATTGACGATTTGAAACATCGAAGTGAATATCAAAAAAATATGAGAAATAGCACTGTAACAGAGGAGTGCGCAGACAATTAGACGATCGCGGCGGGACCCATTGTACCTAGTCTTTCGGGAAAATCCCCTTTTCCTTGTCTCAGTTTTGGAAATTCCCTATAAACTTGAAAAAAATGACGACTTTCGATTTTCTCGTTCGATTAGTCCAGTCGCTATTGAGTTTGAAACAAAACAAAGCGAAACTCGTTTAACAGTGAAACTCGTTTAACAGTGTCTCATAAGCTTCACACTTATATCTCTCTCCATCTCCCCAATTTTCCTAACATCTTAGTGATAGTCCCCGTTTGGATAGTTCAAAAATGTGAACTGGGGGGCTAATTAAACTTTTAATTTATCTAAATGTCACATTGCCATTTTTACGAGGCTCATTTTTTACACCTTCAAACAGGGCGGCTTATAAATGTCTTTCCTTTTTCAAAACTTTCCATACAATCTCACTGAATGTGCCCTATTTATATCAATATCAATATTCATTCCCGAATCACGGCAGGATCATAGGGGTAGATCTGGAGCTGGTGTTTTTGCTCTGCCGGCGGATCCCAGTGCTTCTTGTGTAGGTAGGCGTTGAGCAGGAGCTTCTGTAGTCGATCCCTCACAGCAAATGGAAGTATTGTCGATGACGGCCCCTCCTTGACGAGGTTCTGGGGCCGGATTCAGCTAAACGGCGGAGCGAAGGTAGAACCGACCGCTCGGTGGTGAAGATTTAGCGTGAATGTTTTTATATAATTCCATATAATTCCATGGGCAATTCCATGGGCACATTTTTACCAAATTGGATTTTCTAAAGCTACTTTACTGAAAGCGATTCAGAATCTCATTTTTAATCATCGTTAAAAATGCCATTTATTTAATTTTACAAAACACCACAAATACTGAAAAGTGTAACAGTTTCCACCCTGACCCCTGATGCCAATCTCTATTTCGACAAACCGTCTGACCGACAAGCGGCTTCGCAGGTTTTTGCGGTTGACCAAGTATCGTACAAAATCGCTTTTCTGTCTGTCGGCGTTTGCGCCGACCCGCTTTTGAAGCAGGGTATTCACTGAAACGCCTAAATACCTTAAATTCGTTTTTCCAAACATTCTCATAATTTTTCATTATTCCATATTGTTTTTCTTATTCTTGAAAATTTGTTACCCGTCTACACTAGAACAAGTGGGCAGTATTCATCCGACTCAAAATTTTCTTGAAACATTTTAGTGAACTGAACGTATATATTTACATTTGGTTAGAATTCGCACAGAACAACAATGTTTTTGTAAATTGGAATCAAACAAATCGATTTTATCTTATTTTGCGATTTTCCTTGCGATTCTTGGAATAATGCGATTCTTGGAATAACGGAATTTTAAATTTGAAAAGATCTAGAGGGGCCGCAGGAACGTGTAACAAACATTCACGCTACTTTGGCATTTCATGAAACATTTCAGTTGGTAGAAGATCTGTTTTTAGTTTATTCTTACATTTGAATTAATTAGATTTAGTACTACAAAACTAATATAGTGTGAACCAATTCGGTTACATTTTGCATTCGTTTTACGCCAAATATCCCTCTCCGTCTCCCCAATTTTCCTAACATCTCAGTGATAGTCCCCGTTTGAAAAATTCAAAAATGTGAAGTGGTTGGCTAGCTTAATTAATTGTCAAATGTGGCAATTAAACTAATTAAACTTTTAATTTTTCTAAATGTCCCATGGTCATTTTTACAAGGCTAATTTTTAACAACTTCAATTAGGGGGGGCTTATAAATGTCATTCCTTTTTCCAAATTTTCCATATAATCTCATTGAATGACTCAATTGGATAATTCCATAATGTGAAGTGGGGCCTCAACATATTTCAGTTGGGGGGGGGGATTCAATACGTAGTGGGGTACATTTTTACCAAATTGGATTTTTTAAAGCTACTTTACTGAAAGCGATTCAGAATCTTATTTTTAATCATCGTGAAAAATGCCATTTATTTAATTTTCCAAAACATCGCAAATACGGAAAAGTGAAACAGTTTCCACCCTGACCCTTGATGCTAATCTCCATTTCGACAAACCGTCTGACCGACAAGCGGCTTCGCAGGTTTTGGCGGTTGGCCAAGTATCGTACAAAATCGCTTTTCTGTCTGTCGGCGTTTGCGCCGACCCGCTTTTGAAGCAGGGTATTCACTGAAACGCCCAAATACCTTAAATTCGTTTTTCCAAATATTCTCGTAATTTTTTCATTATTCCATAGTGTTTTTCTTATTCTTGAAAATTTGTTATCCGTCTACACTAGAACATGTAGGTAGCATTCATCAGACTCTAACATTTTCTTGAAACATTTTTGTGAACTGAACGTATATTTTTTATTTTAATTTACATTTGGTTAGAATAGAAAACAATGTCATTTTTTCCGAAGTTCAAAGAAGAGATTCTAAATTACGAGATTCTAAATTAAAAAAATAGCACCACAGAACAATATTTTTCTAATTAGGAGTTAATTTTTTTTAAACAACACATTGACCGCAGAAACGTGTAGGAAGCATTCACCCTACTTTGCCATTTTTGTGAAACATTTAACAATTAACATATCTGTTTTTAGTTAATTTTTACATATTTATTGGTTAGATTTCGTCCTGCAAAAGTAATATAGTGTGAACCTATTCGGTTACATTTTGCATTTTTTTATGTTTTACCGGTAGGGGGTCAAATATCTTTTTCCTTCTCTCCACTATTTCATAGAATCTCATCAGTTAATATCTCCGTTTGAATAATTCCATAACGTGAAGTGGGGGGCTCAACTTAATTATCAAATGTGAGGGGTGGTTAACGTGAATTTGAGGGGGGGGCAATTAAACTGATTAAGGAGTGTACATTTATACCAAACGTTTGTTTAAAAATGTGTTCTGCTGAACGTAATTTAGAATCTATTCTTTGAACTTCGGAAAAATGCCATTTTTTTACAAGACATATGCCATTTTTTTTTTCAAGAGCAAAAACGGAAAAGTGCAACAATTTGCACCCTGACCCCTGATGCTAATCTCCATTTCAACAAACCGTCTGACCCATAGACGGCTTTCGCTGGTTTTGGCAGTTAGCCAAGTCTCGTACAAAATCGCTTTTTTTATGTATGTCGGCGTTCGCGTTTCTTCCCGTCTTTCTTATTAACTTCTCTTTTTTTTTTTTTTTTTTTTATAAATTTTTGGGTCGTAATAAGTGTTCACATGTAATAAGTGTTCACCCGACTCTAACATTTTTTTTTTGAAACATTTCAGTAGATAGAATATATATTTTTCATTTTTATTTACATGTTATACTCTATTTCCAACGAACGGGCAAGGATTTTCACAAATTTTAAAGGACTAAGTACCTTTGGTCCCTCAACGATCCTAAATAACTGTCTGCGCACTCCTCAATTACAGTGCTCTTTCGCCTATTTTATTTCTGTTCACTTCGATGTTTCAAATCGTTGTTGGTTAAATACGTGTAATTTTTCAAGTTTGCCCGAAAGTCGAGGACCATCCCTTGGAAACCGACTATACCTTTGGTCCTACAACGATATTTGTTAGATGTCTGCGCACTCCTCTTTTACAGTGCTCTTTCGCCTATTATATTTTCGTTCACATAAATGTTTCCAATCTTTTTTGGTTAAATACGAGTCATTTTTCAAGATTGCCCGAAAGTCAAAGACCTTCCCTTGGAAACGGACTATAATTGATCAGAATTTTCACTAATAAGCTAGTTTTTTTGTTAATTGGAAGCGAAAAAAGTCTTTTTTGTTGCAATTTTCCCTCCTTTCCTTATTGCATTCTAAAATATTCATAGGTTGTCCCGAAATGAACATGTAGCAAGGATTCACCTCAGTTTACCATTTTCAAGAAATATTTTACCCGATGGAATAATTTTATTTGAAGTACTGTAGTTTCAGTACTGCAATGAATCATAAAAATAGTTTTTTTTGTCATTTTTGCAATTTTCCCTTTAATTTAGAACTTTCACCGATTCTCTAGATCGAAACATGTAAAGAGTTTTCACCTGACTTTAGCTTTTTGATGAAACATTTTAGTGAAGAGATTTTATATATTTCATTTTTATTTACTATTCCATGCTAACTTTTACAACAAAACGATTTTTTGGTGCTAGGAAGCACACAAATCTATATTACCATTTTTTCAATTGACCTTTCGTTTAAAAATTTCAAAACATCTGATAGATAGGATTTCCGAAACATTCAACAAACATTTACCCGACTTTGAAATTTTCGTGAAACATTTCAGTTAATAGAAAATGTTTTTTTTAATATTCTTATAACTAAAATGCGAACAATTTATTATATATTTTTTTGTATATCTATACTGTTTTATCTATTTTTGGTTAAAAATTTCAATACAAAATTAATTTTTTTTAAAGGTTATAGAACGCTTATTCTTGGTGTGTACCAACACATTTTGCATACTTTTCTTTTACTTATGTAAACCTCTTAAACGCAGGCACAGCGATGAACCAGAAATGAGTCATGTTTAATTCCTCTGTGAAACACATTAGTTCATGAAATTTATATTTTTCCTTTTTTATATCTTCTAGTGAAAAATATATTAATCTTCCAACTAAATTTCAAAATTTATATAATTCATATAAGCAAAGTTTTAGAACCAACCATAATTAAACAATTTCTTTGATTATATTTTGTCTAATTGGTATTTTTTTCGATAACAAAAGGGCATATAGGCTAGACATTTGAAAAGTTTTTCCCACTCTTATGAAATTATTAAGACGGACACGTAACGCCTTACTAAGGCGAATCGGTGATGTCACCACGTTTGAACGGCCTTTGAACACACCGCGTTCAAACTATTCATATCGCATAACGCCGTATCTCTTGTTCGTTAGTCTCTCTCTCTCTCTCTCTCTCTCTCCTTTTCCCACTGTCAAGTTGTTTTAGGGTGATTTACAATAATTAACCTAACTTTTCAGAAATGACTACCTTGATGAAAGAGGAGCCCTACGTGGCCGTCGTCACTACGGAGCACATGAGCATCACCTGTTCTCACTGCTTCTCCTGGGTAAGTCTCTCTTAATCTCACTCACTCACTCACTCACTCACTCACTCACTCACTCACTCACTCACTCACTCACTCACTCACTCACTCACTCACTCACTCACTCACTCACTCACTCACTCACTCACTCACTCACTCACTCACTCACTCACTCACTCACTCACTCACTCACTCACTCACTCACTTACTCACTCACTCACTCACTCACTCACTCACTCACTCACTCACTCACTCACTCACTCACTCACTCACTCACTCACTCACCTACTCACTCACTCACTCACTCACTCACTCACTCACTCTCTCTCTAGCACCTTTGTTTATATAAATGTTCCAGAATCTCATGGGAACCAATCGAGTGAGACTAAGTAGGTGCCTCGGCTGTATGCAGCTTTACTACTGTAGCAAGGCGTGCCAGACGGCTGACTGGAAGGACCACAAGGTACATTTTTACATTTTTCAAAGCAGTTAAGTTAATTGTTCAGGCCGAGTGCAAGCGCATTAAAGCTACCGACAATCTGCCTTCTCAGGAGGTCCGCATGATCGCCAGACTGCTTGACAAGTCGAAGAGGTGCCCTGATATCACGGCCTTCAATGGCCGAACCTACCAGTCTCTTACTGAACGTAAGTCTTTTAACATTGCATTTACATATATTTAACCTTGTTCTGTTTAAAATAGTTTATAATACGGTTTCAGATGTAACTGAAATAAAGACTTCGCCTCGCCACATGGAAAAGATGCTGCCAGTTTGTCGCGAAGTCGTCACTTTCATGGGACCCAAAACTCCGGATATGGAAACTGTTTTCCTGGCATATTCTAAGGTTGGTGAAGCCAAACTACAAAAAAGTATTAAAAATGACCACAACTTACAAATTTGGGTTGTGTTGAAGCCACAGCTCCTAAACATTCGTCTAGTTGAGGCCACAATCATAATTCTCAAATGACGGGCCGGTCCGCGGGCCGAAGCGGGCCGAGAAAAGTGTCGGCCCGGCCCGTTTCGGTACGGTTTGTAAACTTGTCCAATTAAAAATTCTTCAAATTGTTATTTTAGCTTACGTCAATTTTTTTAAACCCCGAAAACACTTTTATTATACTTCTATTACATATTTAAACTAATTATAATTAGCAAAAAGAAAGTGTCCCGACCGGGGTCGAACCTTGGCCGTGTGACTGACAGTTTGACTGGGTGGTCCGAGTGGACGGGGCAAAGCGGGCCGGGCTGGGTCGGGCCAAGACGGGCCGGGCCGAGGATTTTTTCAAGTCGGCCCGGCCCGTGAGAACTATGGCGACAATGCTGTTTATTGTATCTCAGTAACAGGTGTAAATCAATTAAATTCTCTCACAGTTCAGTTTCAGAAAATCACCAACGCCGTCGGAATTCACGACGGAGCTCCCATCGCCGATTTCCGTGCTTCTGGAATCTACCTCGGTCTCTCCGTCCATAAGCACAGCTGCCGCCCCTCAGCCTGGATCGTCAACGATGGTCCCACCCTGCTTCTGAGGACCGCTGACCCCACGAAAACCTACAGCGAAGACGTAAGAAGGTTCAATTCAGTGTTTCCAATCCATTTTTTTCAGCTGACCATCTGCTTCTTGAGAGAAAAATTCACCCGCGACACTTTAAAGAGACACAATCTGCTCCTGGATAACTACTTTATCGCATGTGATTGTGAAGAATGTTTGGATGAGGAATTGGTGAGTTTCAGTCAATTTTTCGGTTTTTATTTGAAATTTTAGGATAAGAAGAGGACTTCTGGTCGCTCTGGTTGTTGCCCTGAGGGGTGGTTTTCGGTGAATGAATTTGACGACTCGGACAAACCGAAATGCAGCGAGTGTGGAAAAGAAGTTTCGGAGGAAATGGCTCAGAAGGTTTGTTTGAAAAACTCGATTTTTTCCTCTATTTTCTCTCGCACCTTTCGTCTTTTTTGTATCTCTCACTTGTTTTGCCTCTCACTTATTTTGCCTCACTCATCTCCCTCTCGTGTTTCTCATTTTTCGACATCTTTCTGCTTTTTCGTTTCTCTTGCCACCCTTGTTTTTCGCCTCTGACGCCACCTTTTTTGGATTTCTCTTTGCTCTCTCTCTCTCTCTCTCTCTCTCTCGTCTCTTTCATGTCTCTCTCGTCTCTTTTGCCTCTTTGGATTCTCGCCTATCAACTTCCTCTTGTTTGTCTAATTTTTTGGTTATCTCTCTCCCATCTCGCTTCTCTCGCCTCTGACCGCCTCTTTTGTCTCTCTTGCCTCTTGTGTATCTCGCCTCTTTCGTCTCTCACTCTCAATCTCTCCCTCTCTCTTCTCTCGTCTCCCTCGCCTCGTCTCTCTCGTTTATCTCGTCTCTCGTCTCTCGTCTCTCGTCTCTCGTCTCTCGTCTCTCGTCTCTCGTCTCTCGTCTCTCGTCTCTCGTCTCTCGTCTCTCGTCTCTCGTCTCTCGTCTCTCGTCTCTCGTCTCTCGTCTCTCGTCTCTCGTCTCTCGTCTCTCGTCTCTCGTCTCTCGTCTCTCGTCTCTCGTCTCTCGTCTCTCGTCTCTCGTCTCTCGTCTCTCGTCTCTCGCCTCTCGCCTCTCGCCTCTCGTCTCTCGTCTCTCGTCTCTCGTCTCTCGTCTCTCGTCTCTCGTCTCTCGTCTCTCGTCTCTCGTCTCTCGTCTCTCGTCTCTCGTCTTTCGTCTCTCGTCTCTCGTCTCTCGTCTCTCGTCTCTCGTCTCTCGTCTTTCGTCTCTCGTCTCTCGTCTCTCGTCTCTCGTCTCTCGTCTCTCGTCTCTCGTCTCTCGTCTCTCGTCTCTCGTCTCTCGTCTCTCGTCTCTCGTCTCTCGTCTCTCGTCTCTCGTATCTCGTCTCCCGTCTCTCGTCTCTCGTCTCTCGTCTTTCGTCTTTCGTCTCTCGTCTTTCGTCTCTCGTCTCTTGTCTCTCGTCTCTCTCTCTCTCGTCTCTCTCCCGTCTCTCTCTCTCGTCTCTCTTGTCGATTTCGTTTCTCTAATCTCTCTCGTCTCTCTAGTCTGTCTTGTATCTTTTGCCTCTTTGGCCTCTCGCCTTTCTCTCCTCTCGTCTCTCTGAGCTCTCTGGGATCTCTTGCCTCTCTCGTCTCTATTATCTCTTTTTCTCTTCCTCCTTTCTTTTTTCCATTTATCCTGGATTTTTCAGCTAATTACGGCCAACAAGAAGCTCTCTAAGGAGATCGTCGATCACGATCTTCGGGAGGGACAAGTGGATGAGGATCGCTTCCTTCCCAACTGGCTGGATCTCTACGCTCAGTACAAGAAAGTAAGTTTTTATTACTTAATTGTATCAACAACTTTAACTACTTTTAGTCAATAAATTTTCAGATTTGCTCCCGTTACAATGTAAATTTCTTCGGTCTTGCTGACATGATTCACAAAACTTCACTCTACGTAGATGTGGACCAAGCGCTCCGATTCATCAATATCTGCCATCCGATGATGATGTAAGTGCTAATTACCATATAATTATCAATTAACCCTACATGATTACTTAATTAGCTCATTTCAGGCAATGCGCTCCCAGTTTGAACCAGTCTATCAGCCTTTGTACCCGGTATATGCTCTACGACATGGGCAGGAAGCCAATCTCCGAAGTGAGGATGGCTTGTAAGGATGCTTTCGACACGGTGGAGCTAATTTATGGAAAAGAACACGAGCTCACGGCCACACTGGTTGAAAAAGCGCTGGAGATGAAGCATGTCAATAGTGTGGATGAGCTTACCCGCAGGCTAAAGAACAAGTTTTGATCTTCTTATTTTTGATCTACATCTCTGATCTTTCCCTGTTTTTGTTGTTGTTACGTTGAATAAATAAATGAGACGCACATTCTGAATTCAAAAATATTTTTTTCGCGGAAGAAACAAAACATTTTCTTGGTTTATAAAATCTCAATTTTAATGTTTCATCCAGGTTTTGAAAACCTTGATTTCAAATGTGCTTTGGTACGACATCCCTGCGGGAAAAAATTAACCTGAAACTTTTGGGACAAAAGCGATTTACGGTATACTCAATTTCCAACGAATGGGCAAGGATTGTTACAATCTTTTAAAATTTGTGACAATCCTTGCCCATGAGAGAGAGAGAGAGAGAGGGAGAGAGACGAGAGACGAGAGAAACGAGAGAAACGAGGCGAGGGAGACGAGAGAAGAGAGAGGGAGAGATTGAGAGTGAGAGACGAAAGAGGCGAGGTACACAAGAGGCAAGAGGTCACACTCTAAAATTGCTGTGTCCTCATCTTGAAACATCCATTTGACAGTAGTGTCAGTTATTTCGCAAATTGTTTTAATCTTTGTTTCAAAACATTATAATTATTGAACCAATATCTATACTCCATTTCCAGCGAATGGGCAAGGATTTTCCCAATTTTTAAAGGACTAGGTACCTTTGGTCCCGCAACGATCTGATCTAACTGTCTGCGCACTCCTCTTTTAGAGTGCTCTTTCGCTTAAAATATCTCTGTTCACTTCAATGTTTCAAATCCTTTTTGGTTAAATACCAGCCATTTTATACCGAAAATCGAAAAATGCCCGAAAATCGAAGACCTTCCCTTGGAAACAGACTATAACTGCGGACGAAATGTTTTGCCAATGTTTTCACGGTAAACATCGAAATTTGAAAAAAATGTTTTTTTTTCATGCTACTAACACAAAATTTCAGTTAAAAAATGAACTTCGATGGAAAATTGATAATGCCATATTTACATTTTTATGGGAAATGTACAGAACATTCACCTGAGGCTCAAATAAATTCCGTCCTTTGTTTTCTAGTTTTAGATTTGCTGAGATGGCGTGATGATTTTAAAAATAATTGGGATCTCTGTTTGAAAGAAAAATTTAAAATCTAAAATTTATTTGGGGGAGTCTTAATTAAAAAAGGCTTCAAAAGGTTTTTTTAAGAAATTTAACTTTATCTATACCTACACGAACATTCTGATAAATCAAAACCCAAATTTCAACTCATAAGAGATCTTTAACCTTAAAGGGGCAGTAAGGGGCCTTTTCATTTCATTTTCGCTCGGATACGGTCGGAAAGTATGCGAATGAACTATGCAAAATTGTCTCGAACTCTCCTCATTTTCAGAGCTGTCTCAGTCAATTAGAATGAATTCGGTTCATTAGCATCCCTTGTAAAAACCGGACACGCAGGGCGTACTGGCCATCCGCACAATCTGCGGATGGTCGGCCGTTTTTGGACACTTTGAAGCCAGGTCTATCGAAAACGGTACAATTCCGACCCATAGTCATATATATATTTTCTTGATCAGCGAATTTTTCTCTCCTAGATGAGCCAATGTTGTAAAACCCGCCTGACTGTCCCTTTAATGGTTTCTGGTTACAACATGCGTGTGTTTTTTGAGAGACTCGACAAAGTATCCGAAAATATTTGGAATTTTTCAAATCTTTTTTCTTACAAATGTTTTGGTTTAATGTTGCATTCAGAATTTTAAGAAGGCCGCAGTAAATGCTTTTCATAAACTGGCATAACCAGCTGAACAAAAGTCAATTATTGATTTTTTTGGCAAATGGCCTAGGCGACATTATTTGGGCGGTAATATAGATTTCAAGAATCATGAAGGCTGAGTTCAACACTATTGGCAACCTATGACAAAATAATGTTCATCTTGAAACAGATGGGTGACATTTTTCTTTTTCATAATGTTGTATTAAGACGCGATTTCTCTAAGGGCCGACAGGGGTGCCCTGGTAGAAATAGATTTGCCTGAAACGGTAAAAATAAGTCGGTTAGGACCAAGCATGGCAAAATTTGGGGCCGGGCCGGGCCGAGATACATTGTGAAGCGGGCCGGCCCGGGCCGGCCCAAAAATGTTTTTTTTTTCGTTTTCTTTGATTTTTACATTGAAAAAAGGCATAAATTTTCGGTTGAGTCGGGCCGGGCCGGGCCGTGAAACATTTTGGAGCGGGCCGGCCCGTTGCCAAGCTTGGTTAGGACCCAAATAACCGACAAACCCACCCCTTTTTGAACGTTTGCCCCAAAGGGCCTTGAAAATTCCCTGAGGGTACTTTTTTTTCGTAACTCTGTTTAAAATATATTTTTCGCAGTTTAAAAAACCAATCGTTAGATAATCGTATTTCATAAAACATTTTAAACAACTGCATTACTTGAATCCAAACACCAAAAAATTGAAAAAACCAGTGAAATTTTAGGTTTTTCAGCTTTCATTTTCACATACTAGTTTTTAAGAAATTTTCATAGGCAAATTTCACGTGTAATTTGCAACAAAAATTATACCTCGTTTTTATTTTTCGTTCACTAAAAGTTGTGAAAAAATCTCTGGAACATTGCTACATCGTGGTTTCCAAGAAACACTGTAAAAAAAATGCAAACGCCAGAAACACTGTAAAAAATCAAAAATGGTCGAAAGCTGGTAAAGCCATTGTCGCCAAATTAAAATCATGCCAATAAAATTATAATGTTCCAGTGATCCTCTGTTAAAATTGAAGTTCGTAGTCTAATCAGTAGACGACAGAGCATCAATTGGACATTTCCGCATTTAGCCTATGATTTCATTTTGGCGATAGCTATATAAAGATAATACAAAATTACCCCAATTTAAGAATTTGGAGAAAAATCGAAGCAACACGAAGAGAACCTTTCAGCTTCGTAGCAAAAGACATCAGAATCAGCACTTGAAGACTAACTAACCCATTCAAGAACATTTTGCAAGACATTTTTGAATTCTAGCTATTTCGCACATCTATGGAATACAAATGGGTCCTAACCAACTTATTTTTACCGTTTCAGCCAAATCTATTTTTACCAGGTCTGCACCCTTTTTGTCCGTCTTAAACATGTTTACTGTAATTATTGCTGACGAATAAGTTACAATAAACTGGCACACCTATTTTTTACTAACTTTTTATAGTCCATTTCAAACAATGAATTGACGACTTTTCAACGACCTTGAAGTCTATTTGTGGTGTAACCTTTAAAAATGATAATACATGCATCAAATTTAAAATTTGCTTGGTGACAGGAACACTGAGTTCCGCTATGAAGTAAGCTTTGATAAACTTCCGCAACATTCAACTAAAATTCAGATGAAAGAGCAAATTGTTTTATAATTGTTTTTGCTTCCTTCATTGCTTCAAAAATTTTCCAAAGGTTCTTCGGATGATGAGAATCAAAATTTCCATTTCTTTCTAAGAATATTTTCCGGAACATTGTCTTTACTACAGTTTTAGAGAAATTTTTTTCGAAGTAAAAAATTAGCCAGCAATTCGAAATTCAAATGTATCAGAAACATTTATGTTTTTTTTTAAAAATTATTTTGTATTATAAAATTATCACTGTAAGTCTATTTTTATCAACTCTTCCGGAATTACTTTTTTTTAGCAAGAAACTATCCGAACACAAATAGAATGCGCACAAGATCAAAAGTCCAAAACTTTGTTTCCAAATACATTTTGTATTTTAATATTTCATTCGTGTTTTAAAAAACAACTCAAGTTTGTATAGTCCATTTCCAACAAAGAATCGACGACTTTTCAATTACCTTGATTTCTACCCTTATTTATCCTCTGCCAGTTTGAAACATTGAAGTGAAGAGAAATTTAACGAGCGAAAGAGCACTGTAAAAGAGGAGTGCGCAGACAACAAAGTAATCGTGGCGGGACCAAATGTACCTGTCCTTTAGGAAAATCCCTTTTTCCTTGACTCTTTTTTGGAAACGCACTATAAAAAATAGACTTCAAATATTTTGAGAATAAATCTAACTGTAATGGTTTTCATGAAAATGCTTGCAGTGGCGGTCCATTTTTATTACCATTGGGAACCTCTGACAAACTTTTGTAAATCTTGAAACACTTAGGTAACATTTTTTTCATTCTTCATTTTTTAAATTTTCTTTGAAAAATTTTTTACTATAATTATTGTCATTATTATAAATTAAATTAAAAAGGTACAAGGGTTTTTTTAACTAATATTTTCCAACATAAACAGTTTGCTTCAAATTTTCAATCAGTTTTGATTAAATGTAACTCCTATGGTTTGTGATTTGGGATAGGGAAAGTGTTTTGTGATTTATTTTGGGAAACTCTAAATGTTCTCTGTCAAAAATTTTTTTTATCGCAAAACAAGATTAGTGAAATATGACTATCGATTTTTGGGTATTGCCGTCGCCGAACGAGCATACTTGGCAAAAAGCCCATTTTTCTCTGCGTCTTGGCACTATTTCCGCCTACGCGCCGCACGATTGCTGCATTAAGGCCGTTTTTGGCGGGATGCCGTTTTGGCGACAGCTATATAAACAGCGATTTCAAGACAGAACTGACTGTTTATTTACAAACCGTAAGCACCCATGCATTTCTTTTGAAAATGCGACGTTTTTCAATAAAATTTTATTTGAAACTTCAGTAGTCTTCATCAGAGTCGTAGCGGCGTCCGAAGCGAGAAGATCCGAAGCGGCTACCGTATCCGGCCCTGCTTCCAAAACGAGAGCCGTAGCCAGAACGAGAAGAATCCAAGCTGCGTCTGAATCCGGAGGAGGAGTCAAGGCCAGAAAGGTCATCGGAGTAGTAGTTGGGATGGAGTCCCCAGATAGCAGAGGCGACTGAAAATATTCCCCTTTTTTTGGTTTTTTCTTCAGAACAAACCGTTGACGAGGCAGAAGAGGGCGAAGATGATGGAGAGACGAGCCATTTCGATGAGTGGTGTAGTTGGCAGTTGGGGGCTCTCTTTTGTAGCAGAGATTTGGTACTGATGAATAATTGCAGGTGATGAATTTTGATTTTGTCATGGCATCTTTGGTGGCATGATATGGCGTGATAGGTGGTGGATATCCGATTGATTGATTGAAAAGCCGATTTGAACGCTATACCAAACTGAAAATGAGAATGACTGCGATTTGTAAGTTTTTCTTATTAAACCGTCACAAAAAATGTTTGCCAAATTTTTTATGGTAAAAATTCCGTTTCAAAGTTTCAGTCATTTTATCATAAAATTAACTGCTAGAGTTTATGATTTACGAAACGCAAATCATTTTTGTGATATTTTTGGGAGACTCTCAATATTCTTTACCAGCAATTTTTTATCGCAAAAGAATCATCGGATTATTGTGTAAAAACAGCGAGTTGACTCTGGCAGTATATACCCATAATTTTTTTAAGGCGAGGTTTTTCAATTAAACTTTGTTAAAATTCAAGTCCCTGCCAATGAAAGTAAACAAAAAACACTTTATTTTTTTTTGTTTTATCAAGTTACCTTCAGAAGCCACAGCTATTTTTCGATTTGTGGTTTACATCAGTTTACATCATTTCATTATGTTCAAATGTTACATCATCTTCAGCAAACATTATTGACATCTTTTAGAAGAACACGATGAATTTAAAAAAAAACAGTCACACTTGCAACTGTCAAAAAATGTGCGCCTGACTATAAGTAATGTTTAAAAAAAATAGAAAAGCAGAGAGTTACTCAAAAATCTAACATACACGCTAGATGCGCAGTTTGTCAATATTTCCAGTAAAAGTTGATTTGCGAGTACTATATAAGTTTTTGAACCGTGCAAAATTTTGAAAATCAAATTGAACTATTTTTATAACCAAATCAAAGCGTTTTATGGGGTTGTACGTTTTGATTGCTAGGTAAGCAAGCATTCCTATTATAACAAAAATACTTTCCACTGTCAAAAATTTATTGTTTTTTTTTTTGGTGCACTGTTTGGGAGATTGTTATAGCGCGGCAATATGACAAACTTCTGTGCACATTGAAACAGCTAGGTAACAATTTTTTATATATTTTAAATTATTTTTATACCCAAGATTTTTTTTTTACAAATTTTTTTCCAGATAAACAGCTTGATTAAAAGTTTCAATCAGTTTTTGATTAAATGTAAGTGTTAGGGTTTGTGATTACGGAAAGAAAAAGTTTTCATTTTGTGATTTATTTTGGGAGGCTGGGAGATGTTCTTTGTAAATAAGTTATCTAGAGTGTGTTTCCGAAAAACGTCAGCGGTTTTGGGCAAAAACCTTAAAGGATTACACATAAGGTCCCGCCGCGAAATTAAAATTGTCTGCGCACTCCTCTTTTACTGTGCTGTTTCTCTTATATTTTTTTCACTTCAATGTTTCAAATGGTCAGTGGTTAAAAAGCAGCAGAACATCAAGGCCTCTTAAAAGTCGCTGACCTTTCTTTGGAAACAGACAATTTCGCAAAACTTGATTAGTGCAAATCAACTATCTTTTTGGGTACAAACAACGCTTTCGACAGAGCTGACTGTTTATTTACAAACCGTAAACACCCATGTGATTCTTTTTGAAATGCGAAGTTTTTCAATAAAACTTTATTTGAAACTTCAGTAGTCTTCATCAGAGTCGTAGCGGCGTCCGAAGCGAGAAGATCCGAAGCGGCTACCGTATCCGGCCCTGCTTCCAAAACGAGAGCCGTAGCCAGAACGAGAAGAATCCAAGCTGCGTCTGAATCCGGAGGAGGAGTCAAGGCCAGAAAGGTCATCGGAGTAGTAGTTGGGATGGAGTCCCCAGATAGCAGAGGCGACTGAAAATATTCCCCTTTTTTTGGTTTTTTCTTCAGAACAAACCGTTGACGAGGCAGAAGAGGGCGAAGATGATGGAGAGACGAGCCATTTCGATGAGTGGTGTAGTTGGCAGTTGGGGGCTCTCTTTTGTAGCAAAGTTTTGGTAGTTATGAATAATTGAAGTTGATGAATTTTGATTTTGTCATGGCGGCTTTGGTGGCATGATATGGCGGGATATCCGATCGATTGGTTGAAAAGCCGATTCGAAAGACCAATGAGAACTGAAAATGAGAAAGACTGCAAAGCTTTGTTTTGTTATTAAAAGTCCCCAAAGCTCGTGTTCTTGAAAATTTCATACAGACTCCGTTAAAATGAAAAAAAATGGAAGCTCCGTTAAAACGGAAAAAGTTAAAATTTTATTTCATTTGTGTCAAGTCACGCCGATTTTATCAGTTTTAAAAGGAGTTTTCCGAAACATCGTTCAATTATAGACAATATTCATTTGAGCAGTAATCTAGTTTTTAAGGAATTGCAACGCAACTTCGAACAGCGTTGGGAACCTCAGAAATTTCTGTGCATATTGAAACAGTCAGGCAACTTTTGTTCATTCTTTAAATTTTGTTTGTAATTATTGCAGATAAAATAGTCCTGAATAAAAAAAAACTGGCACCAGATATTAATCACTTTTACTTTGCCTATAAACAGCTTAAGTCAAGGTTTCAAACAGTTTAAAAAAGATTAATGGTTTCTGGTTCACGCTTGAATTTTGAATTTTGAAGAATTTAAATTTTTTATGGCGTCTTTGGTGGATTGATTGAACATCCGATTTGAATGCTTTACCAAACTGAAAAAAACACGGAAAAACTTTACTATGTTATTAAAATTCTCCAAAGTTTTGAAAGCCTGTTCTCTTGAAATTTAGATAGCGACGTCTGTTAATACAGAAAAAATTATAATTTATTTCTATTTTTTGGTCAGAACACTGCCGTTCTGATGAATTGTAAGAGTTGCTTTCTGAAACGACGTTCAATTATCGACTTTTGACAAAAATATTTAATTTGCCCGGGCACGTAAATTTTAAGACGTATCAGCACAGCTTGGAACATTATTAGGAATTTCTTACATAAAATTTTGTTTTAAAAATATTTACTGTAATGAACGCCGATAAAAAGTTATATTAAGCTGGCACAAGAGGTTTTTTCACTAAAGTGTTTCCGGATAAACAACTTGATTCAAAGTTCCAATCAGTTTTTGATTAAATACAACTGCAATGGTTTCCGATTTAGGAAATGAGTAGGTTTTTTAAGAGAATCTGAATTTCTTTTTGAATATATTTTCTATCGCAAAACAAGATTAGTGAAATCTGATCGATTTATTTAGGTAAAAACTACGACTTAAACTACAGAACTCACGGTTTATTTTCAAACCGTAAACACCCATATAGCTATTTTTTTGAAAGTCCCTGTCAATGAAAAAATTAAGGATACATTTTTTCCTTAAAAAAAACAACAAAACAAAGCAAAGAAACAACAGCCTAACCAAAAACTTTAATTTTTTCGATGCATGGTTTACATCAGTTTACATCATTTAATCATGTTCAAATGTTGCATCATCTTCAGAAAACGTTATTGAAATCTTTCAGAAGAATATGGTGAATTTTAATAAATAGTCACAATTGCACTGCATGTTGCAATGTCAAAAAACAAAGTACAAAAATTCATTAAATCTGGTTTTTAAAAAATAAACTAAAAATGCGAGTCACTCAGAAATCTAACTTATACGTTAGATACGCAGTTTGTCGATATTTCTAGTGAAAAGCTTATATGCAAGTACTATCTGAGGTTTCGAATAAGGCAAATTTTGAAGAAAAAAAATGAAGTAATCTTCTAACCACATCAAAGCGTTTGGCGAGGAAATACGCCTTGATTACTAGTTAAAGGGGCCATTAGCCTGGTTTTTCACGCTCATGCAAATCATATGCTAATGAGGACTTTGCAAGCATCTTGTGAACAACCGTTTTGTCGAGCGATGTTGGGAAATAACATTCCAATCGGAATGGCGAAATTAAAATACGGCTCACATTCGCTTTGAAAAGGTCCCTGATGGTCGCTTTAAGAAAACATTTCTAATTATTTTTTAACAAAAATAATTTTCACTGTCGCAAATTTATCGTTTTTTTGGTGCACAGTTTGGGAGATTTTTATAGCGCGGCAATGTAGATTTTAAGAAGCAGCAACACCACTGGAACTCAATTTAAACTTTTGACAAACTTCTACGCGTCTTGAAACAGCTGGGCAACTTTTTTAATTTAACAAAAATTGTAAACATTTTTACAGTAAATATTAGATTAAAAAATACATTAAACCGTTACAAGTGTTGTTTTTACTAATATTTTGCTAGATAAACATCGTGATCCAAAGTTTCAATCAGTTTTTGATTAAATGTAAGTGTTAGGGTTTGTGATTACGGAAAGAAAAAGTTTTCATTTTGTGATTTATTTTGGGAGGCTGGGAGATGTTCTTTGTAAATAAGTTATCTAGAGTGTGTTTCCGAAAAACGTCAGCGGTTTTGGGCAAAAACCTTAAAGGATTACACATAAGGTCCCGCCGCGAAATTAAAATTGTCTGCGCACTCCTCTTTTACTGTGCTGTTTCTCTTATATTTTTTTCACTTCAATGTTTCAAATGGTCAGTGGTTAAAAAGCAGCAGAACATCAAGGCCTCTTAAAAGTCGCTGACCTTTCTTTGGAAACAGACAATTTCGCAAAACTTGATTAGTGCAAATCAACTATCTTTTTGGGTACAAACAACGCTTTCGACAGAGCTGACTGTTTATTTACAAACCGTAAACACCCATGTGATTCTTTTTGAAATGCGAAGTTTTTCAATAAAACTTTATTTGAAACTTCAGTAGTCTTCATCAGAGTCGTAGCGGCGTCCGAAGCGAGAAGATCCGAAGCGGCTACCGTATCCGGCCCTGCTTCCAAAACGAGAGCCGTAGCCAGAACGAGAAGAATCCAAGCTGCGTCTGAATCCGGAGGAGGAGTCAAGGCCAGAAAGGTCATCGGAGTAGTAGTTGGGATGGAGTCCCCAGATAGCAGAGGCGACTGAAAATATTCCCCTTTTTTTGGTTTTTTCTTCAGAACAAACCGTTGACGAGGCAGAAGAGGGCGAAGATGATGGAGAGACGAGCCATTTCGATGAGTGGTGTAGTTGGCAGTTGGGGGCTCTCTTTTGTAGCAAAGTTTTGGTAGTTATGAATAATTGAAGTTGATGAATTTTGATTTTGTCATGGCGGCTTTGGTGGCATGATATGGCGGGATATCCGACTGATTGAAAATCAGATATGGACGGCCAAATCAAACTTAACAAAAGTTATAAGGTTTTCATTAAGGTTTTCATAAAGGTTTTTTTGGATTCGGGAAAGAAAATGCTTTTTGCGATTTATTTTGGGAGACTCAAAATGTTCTTTGCCAATAAATTTTCTATCGCAAAACAAGATTAGTGAAGATCAACTAGCGCCTTTTTGGGTATAAATAATGCTTTGGCTAAATCTATATGAAACGATTTCAAAACAAAACGGACGCTATTTTGTTTTTTTGAAATGCGAGGTTTTTTAATAATACTAATACTTTATTAAAATTTAAGAAAAAATAAAGACGCACTTTCTTATTTTCTTGGTAAAGCTATTTTTAGAATCTACAGCTCTTTACCAAAATCTTGATTTTATTTCTTTGTATGAGTCTTTATCATTTCATCGTGTTCAAATGTTGCATCATCTTCAGAAAATGTATTGAAGTCTTTCAGAAGAATATGATGAATACGCTGTCACATTGATACTGCAATGTTGCAGTATCAAACAAAAGTGCGTCTGACTATAAGTAATGTTTAAAATAAAATAGAAAAACAGAGAGTTATTAAAAACGTCTGACAGCGATGGTGGCATGATATGGCGTAATATCCGATCGATTGATTGAACATTCGATTCAAAACGCCTTACACACCTGAAAATGAGAAAGACTGCAAAGCTTGGTTACCGTTTCATATTAAACAGTCACAAAAACGTTTTTCCATTTTTCAGGATGAAAATTTCGCTTCATAGTTTCAATTAGTTTTTAAATCAGAAGTCAGCTGAAGTACTTTTTTCATAAACTGACATAACTAGATAAACAGAATTCAATTATCGTTTTTTTTTGGCATATAGATTTTATTTGCGCGGTATTCGGGAAACGGGGATGTTTTTTTAATTATAGGTTTGGGAAATTTTAAAATTTCTTTGTAAATATATTTTCTATTGCAAAACAGAATTAGAGAAATCTGACTATCGATTTTTTTGAGTATAAGCCACGTTTTTTCGATGTATAGTTTACATCAGTTTACATCATTTCATTATGCTCAAATGTTGCATCATCTCCAGCAAACATTATGGATCTTTCAGTCGAAAACGATTAAACAGTCACAATTGAACTGCATGTTGCAGTATCAAAAAAGTGCGTCTGACTATAAGTAAAGTTTAAAAATAAAAAAGAAAAACAGATAGTTATTAAAAAACCTAACATACACGTCAGATGCGCAGGTTGCCGATATTTCCAGTAAAAGTTGATATGCGAGATTTATGTAAGTTTTTGAACGGGTCAAATTTTGAAAAAAAGAAACAAATTGAACTAGTTTTATAACCAAATGTAAGCGTTTTGTGAGAAGGTACTACGGTAGCAAACATTCTAAACCAGAAGCCAAAGCCACGCTTCGCGGGTCTTCGCCTTCTGGATTCGGCGGCCTTTGGCCGCCTCAGGCTCGCTTCGCGACCTAAAAGTGAAACGGTCTTCGGCCGCCTAAGGGGGTGTGCGGCCTTACGTAGATTAGTGCGTAAACGCTCGGGTCGGGTACCAAGGGCGACCGACCACTTTGGCGCTTTGCGCCAGAGCGGTTCCCGGCAGCCCTTGGTACCCTCCCCTCGTTTACCCACCCCACCGCCCTCTCTCCTTTCTAGAAAAGGCCTACTTTGCCTAATACGCTACGCTGCTAACCAACAGACCAAATGTATATGGAGATATAAAAACATTTCACCCTGTCATTTGTAAAGAATGTAAAACGTAAGTATTTATTTTGTCTGCTGGTGGAATCTTTTATTTTTAAACACACATTTCTCCAAGAAAACATCAATAGCATTTTCTTGTTAAAAAAAGTTTACTAGCTTAGTTTTTCGACTTTTTGACAAATAGATTTTATTTTCGCGAAAATGTAGATTTTAAAAACAAGAAACACAGTATCTAACACTATTGGGAATCTCTGATAAACTTCTGAGCATCTTGAAACAGCTAGGCAACATTTTCTTTTTTTTTAAACATTTTTTTAAATTGTGTTTTAAACATATTTAGCACTTGTTACTGTTGAAAAATATGTTAAACGGGCACAAGATTTTTTTCACTATAATATTGTTCCGGATAAACAGTTTGATTTAAAGTTTCAACCAGTTTTGATCAAATGTAATTGCTGGGGTTTCTGTTTCGTAGAAATGAAAGTTTTTTGTGCATGATTTTGAGAGACTCTAAATGTTCTTTGTAAACATATTTTCTATCGCAAAACAAGATGAGTGAAAAACAACTATCGATTTGTTTGGATTTCAACAAAGATTTTAACAAGAATTGACGGTTTATTTACAAACCGTAAATACAAACGTAATTCTTTTTGAAATGCGAGGTTTTTCAATAAAACTTTATTTAAAATTTTAATAGTCTTCATCAGAGTCGTAGCGGCGTCCGAAGCGAGAAGATCCGAAGCGGCTACCGTATCCGGCCCTGCTTCCAAAACGAGAGCCGTAGCCAGAACGAGAAGAATCCAAGCTGCGTCTGAATCCGGAGGAGGAGTCAAGGCCAGAAAGGTCATCGGAGTAGTAGTTGGGATGGAGTCCCCAGATAGCAGAGGCGACTGAAAATATTCCCCTTTTTTTGGTTTTTTCTTCAGAACAAACCGTTGACGAGGCAGAAGAGGGCGAAGATGATGGAGAGACGAGCCATTTCGATGAGTGGTGTAGTTGGCAGTTGGGGGCTCTCTTTTGTAGCAAAGTTTTGGTAGTTATGAATAATTGAAGTTGATGAATTTTGATTTTGTCATGGCGGCTTTGGTGGCATGATATGGCGGGATATCCTATCGACATTATTGTTAGCCTTACAACATTGAAAGTGAGAATTATTGCAAAGCTTTGTTAGCTTTTCTTATTAAACCGTCACAAAAAATGTTTAGCCAATATTTTTCAGGATGAAAATTTCGTTTCATAATTTCAATCAGTTCTTAAATAAATGTAACTGTTTTTCGTTCATGCATGCGTTTGTAGAGAAATGTTTTTTGAGAGAGCAAATTTTTTGAAAATATTTGCAGTTTTGCAAATTGTTTCCCTTACAAATCATCAACGCAGCTTAGAACACCATTGGGAAGTAATGAATAATTTCTCTAAATTTTGAAACAGAGAGGCAACAATTTTTTTTCATTTTTAAAATTTTGTATTGAATATAATATATTTATATTTTATATAATTATGGATATCAATTAAAAAAATTGATTAAACTAGGGCAAGAGTTTTTTTACTAATTTTTTCCCACATAAACAGTTTGATTCAAAGTTTTAATCAGTTTTTTATTCAATGTAACTGTTGGGGTTTCTGATTCGGGAAACAAAAATGACTTTTTATGATTTATTTTGGGACACTGTGAATGTTCTTTGTAAATAAATTTTCTGATGAGATTAGTGAAAATCAATGATGGATTTGTTTTGTTTATAAACAACGATTTTAAAGGTTTGTTTGCAAACCGTTCACACAAATGTAATTGTTTTTAAAAGGCAAGTTTTTTCAATAAAACTGTTAAAATTCAACTCCCTGCTTACAATATAACAAAAGAGGCACTCTTTTTCTTTTTTGTCGTAAAGTTACGAGACAATAGATTTACCAACAACTAAATGTTTTCGATGTATGATTCGCATCAGTTTGCATCATTTCATCGCCGTCAAATGTGCATCATATCATCTTCAGAAAACGTTATGGATGTCTTTCAAAAGAAAATGATGAATATTTTAATTCGCTGTCACATTGGCACTGCAATGTTGCAGTATCAAAAAAAACGATAAGTTATGTTTAAGAATAAAATAGAAAAGCAGAGAGTTGTTAAAAAAACCTAACATACACCTCAGATGCGCAGGTTGCCGATATTTCCAGTAAAAGTTGATATTCGAGATTTATGTAAGTTTTTGAACGGGTTAATTTTTGAAAAAAGAAACAAATTAAACTGGTTTTATAACAACATCAAAGCGTTTTGTGGGAAGATACTAGAGTAGCAAACCTTCTAAAGATAAAAACATTTCACATATGGAGATATAAAAACATTTCACCCTGTCATTTGTAAAAAAAATGTAAAACGTAAGTATTTATTTTGTCTGCTGGTGGATTCTTTTATTTTTAAACACACTTTCTCCAAGAAAAAACGTCAAAAGTAATTTCCTATTCAAAAAAGTTTCCTAGCTAAGATTATCGACTTTTTGAAAAATTGCATCATCTTCAGCAAACGTTATGGAAATCTTTCAGAAGAATATGATAAAAATTTTAATATAGCACTGTCACATAGCAGTGCAATAATGCAGTATCAAAAAAGTGCATCTGACGATAAGTAATGTTATAATTTAATAGAAAAGCAGAGAGTTATTCAAAAACCTAACAAAAACACGGTAGATGCGTCGATACTTCCCGTAAAAGTTGATGTGCGAGATTTATGTAAGTTTTTGAACCGGTCAAAAAAATAACAAATTAAACTATTTTTATAACAACATCAAAGCGTTTTGTGGGAAGGTACTATGGTAGCAAACCTTCTAAAGATAAAAACATTTTACACTGTCATTTGCAAAAAATGTAAAACGTAATTATTTCTTTTGTCTGCTGGTGGATTTCCTTGCTTAGATTGCCGACTTTTTGACAAATACGTATTATTTTTGCGGTAATGTTGATTTTAATCGGAACTAACGAGCTTTCAACAAATTTTTGTGCAGCATTTGTTTTTTCAAACAATTTAAAAAAAAAAAGTTGTGTTTTAAAAGTATTTAGCAACTGTTACTGTTGAAAAAGTATATTAAACGGGCATAAGATTTTTCACTTTAATGTTTTCCAGATTAACAGCTTGATTCAAAGTCAGTTTTTAATTATGGTTTGTTTCCTGGAAACGGCACAGGAAATTCAAGGACCGGGCCGACCTGGTCCCGCCGCGACAGCTTGGTGCCAGCGCCTTGGCAATTAGCCAGGATTATTTATTGCCACCCGGACTAGTTCAAATTTCGTTTTGAATCTTTTTTTAATTGTTTGGTGATTTTTTATTGCGTTTTACTCCACTGTATGTTTTTTTTGTAATATTTGTTAATCAATATCTTTATTTTGCAAAAACACGGCTGTTTTCATTTTTTTTCGGCCACTAGGGCGTACAAAAGCGTATTTTATGCAGTTTTAAGTAAATTACTTGGTGTTATTTGTTCTTTTGCCTTGTACTATTTTAATATTGTTCTTTTTGCTTGTTTTGTTTTCAAATAAGTCTTTTTCAAACCCTCTCAGGCGAACACCGCACAGGAAATCGACCTCTGAAGCTGCATTTCAATCAAGAAGACGTGCATCCAGCGGAGCTGTGTCATATTTTAAATAGTAGGTTTTTCTTAAAATTTTTAGATAGGCTATTAAGGTTAAATGCTCCGTATTTGTCATTTTATCCACGAAAATACGCTTGTTTTGTGGTGCCAACCAGCTGGCGAAGGACAGACCGCCATTTATTCAATTTCTGCCAAAATTTTGTTCCATTTCCACGATTTCGCAAACCTACATCTAAAATGTGAAAAAACGCAGTTGTTTTGTTTTTTTTTTAAATAGTTAAAATATTTTAATATACGTCAAATTCCCCCGGTTTCCTCCATGGGGAACGGTTCAATCACGAAAATTTGACCAACTGTCGGCACCAGGGGCTGTCGTTCTTTTGAAACACAATTACGATACTGTTAAACTAGTCCTTGCTTTTAAAAATGATTCTTTGGTCGAAAGAAATATGATTTTTACTGATAAAATGACATATATGCCGTATTTAACCTCTCCCCACATCACTTTACTCTTTGGTTGTGCCCCTTACGTATATGTTCGCTGTACTTGATATTATTGGTGTTTATGCATGTTGTTTGTACCAAATTTCTTAATAAAATATTGTGTATATTGTGTGAATAATGAAACCGCGGTTTCTTTTGGGTCGGTCTGTAGAAAAAAAGTGCGTGATTGGCAGATACAGGCCTCAGCACGCGTTTGAATATATTTGGGCAAGGTGCTGTTTTACGAAAATAGGGAAATTGCCGATTTGTGAAAGGAAACTTCGATTTCGATGCATGGCTGCCAATCACGACAGGGTTGAAGGGTTATGAACGCGGCGTGCCCGCCACACGGCGATGCCTCGGTGGTATAAGGGTTACTCGCTCGATTGGGGCCTGGGCGTTCGCGGGATCGGGCCCGTCGTCTTCTTTTCGTTTGGTCTCTACTGTGTTCCAAAATTTAGCTGTTGTTATGTGACCCATAGTTAGGAAACAGACTATATATGTAACTGTTAGCTCCAAAAAATGTTTGTATCGTAAAACAAAATTAGTGAAATCTGACTATCGATTGTTTGGGTATTGCCGTCGCCAAACGAGCATATTTGGAAAAAGCCGCTTTTTCTCTCTGCGTTTTGGTTAGTTGGGCACTATTTCCGCTGCATCAAGGCCGTTTTTGGCGGGATGCCGCTTTGGCGGCAGCTATATTTACAGCGGTTTCATAACAGAACTGACGGTTTGTTTACAGCGGTATACGCTTATGTATTTCATTTCAAAATGCGAGGTTTTTCAATAAGACTTTATTTGAAGAGCCGTAGCCAGAACGAGAAGAATCCAAGCTGCGTCTGAATCCGGAGGAGGAGTCAAGGCCAGAAAGGTCATCGGAGTAGTAGTTGGGATGGAGTCCCCAGATAGCAGAGGCGACTGAAAATATTCCCCTTTTTTTGGTTTTTTCTTCAGAACAAACCGTTGACGAGGCAGAAGAGGGCGAATACAACGGAGAGACGAGCCATTTCGATGAGTGGTGTAGTTGGCAGTTGGAGGCTCTCTTTTGTAGCAGAGATTCTGTAGTGATGAATAATGGGAGATGATGAATTTATATTTTGTCATGGCGGCTTTGGTGGCATGACCAAAGCCGCCATGACAAAGCCGCCAACCGGAAGTTGCGTTCAATTAGAAAAAGTTATAATTTCACTCTTTTTTGCGAACGTTATCAGTTGTAAAAGTGGTTTTGTAGAGACACCGTCTCCGTAAAAATCGAGTGTTCTACAGTTTGAAAAAAAAATTTTGCTCAAAAGTTCTGTACAGCATTCCCGACCTGAAAACCTTTTTCTAAAAGTTTTAACCCATCAGAAGAGTTTGCTTAATTACTCAACTACATCAGGTTTCATAATTCTTTGTGAGAAATTTCATCATGTTTGCCAAAAGTGATTGAAGCTACAATGCAGCTGAATGAATACAAACAAGGCATAAATGTTAAAATGTCATGTTTGCACTACCTTGATGCAATCGATAATTTTCATTTGATTTTTGATTTCAAAAATGAGGAGTTAGAGACTCAGTATGAAGATATTTGCAGCGTTCGTTTAAACACGTTCTGAAACATCTGCCAACCAAGTTAGTTAAAAAAAAATTCACTTTATAATTTAAGTCATAAATTTTCGTACGCAATCGTTGTGAGTGCTTCAGTGTAAAAAAAATTTCTTGATTTTCCATTTTAAGAGTAAATTCTTAAGAGCTAATATTTTTTTTTGATTAAAAAAGGAATTTCATTTGAATGAGCTAGACATAATTTTTTTTTACAAATTCGCAAGTTTCTTAATATATTTCACCTAATGCTACCTACACCGCTGAACCTCAATACATTTTACCCCACTTTTCAGTAAATTACAAAGACACTTTTGGGTGGAGAAACAAGATATCCTTGAGCCGCTTTAACATTGTTTTGTACTTCATATATTTGTTTGGTTGGTTTTCACTTTTTTCTTGAGCAAATTACATTTTGCCTATGTAAAGCAGGTTTTTTCTTAAAGTGAACCCTTTTTTCAGAGATGAAAATACAACCATCAAGACCGTTGAAGACAGCAGAACGTAAAATTTTGCTTGGCAGAAGTTACAATAAATATCTAAAACATTCAGCTAAGGGTAGTTTTTTGTTGTTGTTGTTTTCCCGACAAAAACTTTTTTTTTAATGTTTCAATCATTTTGCTATTAATTTCATCCACAAAACTTTGCCTTTTTGAAAACAGACTTTAAAGGGACAGTCAATCGGGTTTTGCAACATGGGCTCAATTAGGAAAGAAAAATTCGCTGATCATGAAAATATATATGACTATGGGTCGAAAATTTACCGTTTTCGAGAAAATACGATTGAAAGTCGTCAAAAACGGGTCTCCGTCTACAAATTTGCAGACGGGCAGTACGCCCTGCGTGTCCGGCATTTACAAGGCATGCTAATGAGCCAAATTTCATTCAAATTGGCAGAGAGAGCGCTTGAAATGAGGAGGGTGCAAGACAATTTTGCATAGTTGGTTCGCATAATTTCCTACCGAAGCCGACTGTCCCTTTAAAATTTAACTTTTCGCAAAGAGTCGGCGTCAAACTCTAAAAACCCTGCGACCTACACCCGTACGCGATCGGCACCGAGTAGGAATGAGGAGGGTGCGAGACAATTTCACATATTTATTTCGCGTAATTTGCGACAGTAGCCGATATAAAATGAAATGAAAAACCCTCCTTACTGTCCCTTTAAAAAAAGTTTACATGGCCATGATATTCTAAAATGCAAACCTTGTTGTCCACCAGGAAACTAGCTTTTCTTGATTGGGAATAGTCAAAATCTCATAACTTTGGACTAGAGTTCAAATTTACCACAAAAACAATTAAACTTTTGAAAAATAATTGAAAGCAGTTTTTTTAAATATTTGCGCGAAATGATCCAAATTCGGAAATAATTTATTTCTATTAAATTGTGTTATAAATTTTCAGATGGAATCGTACTAATTTTCGTACTTAAAAATTTCTTCTAATGTTTAAATGCACTTTTAAAAACTCAAAAATTCATTTACTCAACAGAAAACTATTCCGTTTGACATAATTCTGGATTATCACACATTGTAGTAACTTATGAAGACGATTTTCGGATCGAGAACCTTCTTGGCACATGTAAACAGGGGTCCTTGGGCCGCTTTGACGTTGTCCATCACCTGAATTTTTTAATTTAAATTCTTTTTCGAGTTAGTTCTTTTTTCATTGGAATGAACAAGAATGAACAATTAATGCAGATTTTTACATAATTTTACAGTGAATTCATTTTTGTGCTTCAGTCTGTTTTGAATTGTAAAGAAAGCAGTGTTTTTTGATAATCCGCGGTTTTCCCCCCACTATAGTGCGTTTCCAAAAAAGAGTCAAGGAAAAAGGGATTTTCCTAAAGGACAGGTACATTTGGTCCCGCCGCGAATACTTTATTGTCTGCGCACTCCTCTTTTACAGTGCTCTTTCGCTTGTCAAATTTATTTTCACTTAAATGTTTCAAGCTGCTAGTGGTTAAATACGAGTGGAAATCAAGGTAGGTGGAAAGTCGTCGACTCTTCGTTGGAAATGGACTATAAATAAAAATAATTTTAAGGCTGCGAGGAAGAAAGTTTCTTTTACTGAAACAATAAAATTTTTACTTTTTTTTATAGGAAACAAACAAACATGAACAACTTTAAAAGGATTTCACTTTAAAAAAAAGCTAAATAATGAAAAATTGAAATTCGTTCAATTGTCAAAAAAGAATTTAATTGTTAGCCGAAATACGCAAGCCGTGAAAATTTTGGGAGCGGGCCAGCCCGTTGCAACGGGCATCTATCCGCTTTTGTATGTTCTAGACTTGTAAATTTCGTTATATTTTGCACATTGAGAAGGATGATTTCCAACAAAAAAATGAAAAAAATTAACTTTAAAATGAGTTACATAAAAATGAGTTTGTCAAAAATCACGGGCCGGCCCCGCTCAAAAACATCCTCGGCCCGACTCGGCATGGCCCGCCCTTTCATTTCGCCGTGCATGATTCTGACTAAACGAAAATGACCATTCTAAGACAAGTGAATGCATTGTGTCACCAAAAGTACAACACACTTCGATAACATTTATCTAAAGTTCGAAATTTTGAAGGAAAATTTTTTTTTTGCCGATTAGTTTTTTTCTTTGTTTTTAGTTTTCCCTTTTTTTATTGCTCTGAGACTTACCCTTTTTCTACGAAAAAAGTGAAATTGACGAAAAAAGTGTTTTCTACGAAAAAAGTGAAATTGGATTTTTTATCGATGGGATACAATATTCTTTTTCCATTTGTCTCAGACTTTTTCAAAAATTAAAAAAAAGAGACGTCAGCGGATGTGTCTGATTCAGAGAGACATAGGTGTCATTTTAAAAGTCGCCGTGTGAAAAACCATGTTTGTAAAATATTTTTTATCTGTAGTCTTGTTTATAAAACGTTTTCATTTGGAAACCTTTGTCTTAATTAATTAGAAACGTTTGTGAACGAGACCATACTGCATTTAAAATATCTCAACAAACTATTTTAAACTATTGAAACATTTGAATTACATCTGGAAACAAAAAAAATATTCGAAAAACAGAAAACGGATGTTGTCGAAGACAGAACAACTCTATTTTCAAAATTAACATTTTGTCAGTTAGGTTTTTTTTTAATTGGGGAAACACGACCAGCAGGGTGACAAATCGCCATGACAGGATTACTAATTTTGTTGCGGGATAAATTTTCAAGTAAACTTCTGGAACATTCACCACAACAAACCATTTAAACTATTGAAAAATTTTCAACTGAAGGAATAACCGATGATATTGCATAATTCATTTATTTTTGAACAGAAAATTCGGATTCGTTTAGTTGTTTTTTCGAAGTTTCTTTTTTCCGGAACATTGCGTTTACTACAGTTTTCAAGAACTTTTTGCAAAGAAAGTAATAAAAAAACAAGTCAAAATTCGGAATGTATAAGAAACATTTATGTTAAATTTTGTTCATACTATGTTTTTAATCAACGCTTTCAAAGTTTCATTCATGTTTTCAAAAAATTCAATTCTGTACTTTCTGATGCTGATCCGTCTCGAAATGAAAATCGAAATGAAATGAAAAGTTATCTAGAGCAAAATTGAACAACTTTTTATATTTTTATGAGAGAATTGTCTAATTATTGTAAATTGTAAACTTTACAATACGCGGAGGAGTAAATTGTAAAGTTGGCGTGTGAAAAAAGCCCCGAGGATGTTTTTTAAAAGTCGATTTACTAGATAAAAACCGCAAGTAACTGTGTTCTTTGTATGCAGAAACATTAATCAAACTGTTGAAATATTCGGCCAAACGCCAAAAAGTTTTTTTTAATGAAGCTCAGATACTTTGTTGGCAGAAAAACAACAAAAATGGTAACGCAAATTGAAAAACTCTATTTTTAAACTAAAAATTTGTGGTGTATCCTTTGAAAATGAAAATACATGCATCAAATTTAAGATTTGCTTGGTGACAGGAACACTAAATTTCGCTATGAAGTTAGCTTTGATAAACTTCCGCAACATTCAACTAAAACTCAGATTAAAGAGTAAATTTTATATGTTTTTGCTTGCTTCATTGCTTAAAAAATTTCCAAAGGTTCTTCGGATGATCACAATCAAAATTTCCATTTGTTTCGAAGAATATTTTCCGGAACATTGCCTTTACTACAGTTTTGGAGAAATTTTTTTCGAAGAAAAAAATTAGCCAGCAATTCGAAATTCAAATGTATCAGAAACTTTTATAATTTTTTTAAAAAATTTTTTTGTATTATAAAATTATCACTGTATGTCTATTTTTTATCAACTCTTCTGTAATCACGTTTTAGCAAGGAACTATCCGAACATAAATAAAATTCGCACAAGATCAAAAGTCCAAAACTTTCAAATACATTTTGTATTTTAAAGTTTCATTCGTGTTATAAAAAAACAACTCAAGTTTGTATTTTTGATTTGATCCACATATGATGCGAAAATAGTTATTTAGACCGAAAACAAACAACTTTTGCAATTAGTTTTTTTTATGAATGAATTGTCTGAATATCGTAAATTATGGGCAGCCGGATCTGTAATTTGTGACTTTATTTTAAACTCGAAATTTGAGATATAACCTTTGAAAATTAAAGTAATTCATCCATCAAATTTAAAATATGACAATTGGAGGTCGGAAAATTGATTTTGGTGTATGAAGAAAAACTTCCGCAACATTAAGCTGGAATTCAACTAAAAGAATCAACGAATCAATTTTTCACGATGTAGTTGCCTGTTTCATTGATTTTTGAAGAAAAAAATTGGATTAAGTTTTTTTCCAAGTTTGTTTTCCCGAAACATTGCGTTTACTACAGTTTTCAATAATTTTTCGCAAAGAAAGTAATAAAAAAAAAGAAACAATTCAAAATTCGAAATGTTTAAGAAACATTTATGTTTTTGTTCATACTGCGTTTTTTTAATCAACGCTTCTGGAACATAATTATTTTTTGCATAGAACTTTACCAAACATTAATAAATTTCGCGAATGCTTTTTCAAAGTTTCATTCACGTTCCTAAACAATTCAAGTCAGTTTTTTTCAGATGCTGATCCGGTCTATGACCCAAAAATAGTAGTCTACAGCAAAATTGAACAACGTTTGTATTTTCATGGAAGAATTGCCTGATTTTTGTAATATAAGGATAGCTGGAAATGTAATTTGTGAAGTTGTCGTGTACAAACAAAGCCTGAGGATGTTTTTTTTCCTTTGAAAAGTCGATTTACTATATAAAAACTATTAAAGGCCATCAATAAACTGTGTTCTATGTGTGCAGAAACATTAATCAACCTGTTGAAATATTTGGCCAGACACCAAAAAAATTTTTTAATGAACCAAGCTCAGACACTTTTTTGGCAGAGAAACAAAAAGAATGTTCCCTCAAACCAGAAAACTATATTTTCATACTCAAAATTTGTGATGTAAGCTTTAAAAAGGAAAATAATACATCCATCACATTCAAAATTTAATAATTGGAGACGAGAAAACTGATTTTGTTGTATGAAGAAAGGTTTGGTAAACTTCCGAAACATTCACCTAAAATTCAACTTAAAGAAGAAACGTCACATAGAATTTCCATTCAACTCTCCATGATTAAAAATTAATGTGCTTTGAAGTTTTAGAGGATTTATAATAGTCACTGGCAAAAAACTCACAGTTGTTTTATTAAATTACGTTAGGCATTAAATTTAAAAAAAAACCTTTTAATTTTTCAAAAAAAAACTTAAATGTTTTTTTTGAAAAACAAAATTTATCTATCTTTGAAATACAAGGCCAGTTTTAAAAAAAAGTAAAAAACAAACAATAATTCAGAATACTGTCAATAAAACAACACAAAACAGCCAAAAATTGATACAATTAGCGAAATTGAGATAAGGAACAAAGGAAAATACCGTGCCGCCGAAAATGTTGTACGCAGTGCCCAAAATGAGGAGGGACTAGAATTGGCTAGGACTATACGTGAAATTACGGCAACATGTCACTATGTCGGAATTAATGATTTTGTTTTCCGCAAAACAACTGTGAAAAACTTTCGTTTTTAAAACTTTCGCAAAACAACTGTGAAAAACTGTGAATAATGTTTTTTTGAGAAAAAAAACAAACATTAATAAAATTTTAAAAAAAAAACATAATTTACAAAAATTTGGCTTTCAAATGCAATGAATTGTACAAAGTTACAATAATCATTAAAGAAGACTGTACTTGCTTGTTTTGAGATGAAAAAAGTGTGGTTTTGAGCAAAATTTAGCCAGTTTTTTTTTTTTAAATTTTCCTTTTTTATTTGATCCGCTGATTATTGACATTTTAAAATCAACAATAATAATGTGTCAAAAAACAAAACCAAATGTCCTTCATGTGCAAACAGGCAAAAAAACTCTGCGAGCAATATCGGCTTGTTTCAGTTGATAGTTTCAGATACTTCCAAAACATTTAAGTAGTTTTAAGAATAAAAAAAGTCATTGTTTCAAGTTATAAATGCAACCCTCTTATAAATGTTAAATGGCAATAAACAGATTTTTCATTTTTTCCTTTTTTTTAAAATAATTAATTTATTAAATTTTATCCAAAAAAAATCTTTAATTTAAATTCTTTTTCGAGTTAGTCCTTTTTTCATTTGAATGAACAAGAATGAACAATTAATGCAGATTTTTACAGAATTTTACAGTGAATTCATTTTTGTGCTTCAGTCTGTTTTGATTTGTAAAGAAAGCAGTGTTTTTTGATAATCCGCGGTTTCCCCCCCCCCCCCCCCCCCCTAAAAAAAATAATTTTAAGGCTGCGAGGAAGAATTTTTCTTTTACTGAAGCAATAAATTTTTTACTTTTTTTATAGGAAACAAACAAACATGAACAACTTTGACCGGATTTCATTTTTAAAAAAAGCTAAATAATGAAAAATTGAAATTCGTTCAATTGTCAAAAAAGAATTTAATTGTTAGCCGAAAATCGCAAGCCGTGAAAATTTTGGGAGCGGGCCAGCCCGTTGCAACGGGCATCTATCTGCTTTTGTATGTTTTAGGTTCTTTCAAGTTATAAATGCAACCCTCTTATAAGTGATAAATGGCAATGAATATATTTTTCATTTTTCCTTTTTTTAAAATAATTGTTTATTAAATTTTGGCCAAAAAAATATAGCTCACCCTCTGAACCATAGCCTGGTTCATTATAGGGCAAATAAACTTGGTCATTTCGTTGAACATCGCCTCCGATTTGCATTTCCCTCGATATGGAGCTGTTATCTGGATCGCCTGAAATCTACATGTTTAAAAAACATTTTTTTTTTCTGTAATTTTTCACTCCATGTACGAAAAATAATTATTTCCCCACCTGGTTGATCAATGGTCCTAGGGCTTTCTTGAAACCAGCTGTGAACGTAAGAACAGCCGTTTTCAAGTCAGATCCGAGTGAATCAAGGCATTTGCAGTACGGGGTGTAGACCTTAAAAACGTTAAGGAGTTAAGGTTGAGGTACTGCCTTAAGAAAAGCTTCACTGAATGTTTACCAGTGTTAGTATAGACCTTACGAGGGAAGTACATGGTGTCAGCCTGGGCTAAACACGAAAACAAGATAGCTTTTCACAGTAGGAGCACTTTACAAAGGTGTATAGTGTGTTTCCGAAAAACGGCACCGGTTTTGCCCAAAAACTTTAAAGGATGGCCCAATAGGTCCCGCAGCGATCGTTTTAGATGTCTGCGCACTCCTCTTTCACTGTGCTATTTCGCTTGTTTTATTTCTATTCACATCAATGTTTCAAATCGGCATTTGTTAAAAAGGAGCCAAATATCAAGGCAGCTCAAAAGTGGCCGACCTTTCCTTTTCAACAGACTATAGCGGTGCATGGCCAATGATTTATGATTTGTCATAAAATTAAACAGAATTCGGCAGAGTTAAGAAAAAGGGAAGTGTTGTATAAAACTTTGAAATAGTAAAACAAAATTAAATAATCTAGCAAAATCATATTTCGCAAAAAGAAATATTGCTTGAAAAAAAGAACCGAACAACAAACTCACAAAAAAGTTGGATCGCCTTGGACCACTCGGCTACGAAGGCCGTATTTTGGTTTGGTACGCCTTCGGGGATTATTCGCTAGCAAAAACGAATGCTAATTATCTCGAAAACCAAGTGTCCGTGGCACTTTTCAAAAACGGGTTTAGGTTGTCTTAGGGGTCCCTTACATTGCGTTATCGGCAGATTTTAAAAGCCCAGGCTTACACCATGTACTTTTCTCGTTAGTCCTTAATAACGTTAAGGATTTAAGGTTAAGGTACGGCATAAGTGCAAGGTTCTTAGTGTTGCTGCCGTAGATATTAAGAACATTGAGGAGCTATTTTGTTAGGGTGATTTTTGGTTAACTAAATTTGACTGTTTGCGTAGGGCCTTAAGATTTCAATAACCTTAGGAATATGTTAAGTCTCAAGGACGGAAGCGGTATAATATTGGTGAAAAAACATTAGACCTTAATAACGCAAATGATAAGGCTTAAGGTGACGTAGAAACCATTAAATTTGGAGTTTGCGTGGTTGCCAAAAACTTTAAGCAGTGAATGTGTATTAGAACTTAGACCTTAATAATGTTAAGACGTTAATGGAAAAGATTAAAAGCTACCGTAACTTTTACACGAGCGTTACGTATTTTTAGGTGTAAGAGCTCAATACTTACGCGGAAATTTGGATAAAACAAAACCTAAATTTTAACTTATGAGACATATGTTTAGTCTAAACTTAAGTGTTAGTGTTCATAAGGTCTAAGATCTATACAACGCTCAACGTTTTCAGCACCCACGCGGACACCAAATTTTTAGGGTTACCTTAACCTAACTTCTAGGAAAGTTCTTACCTTATCCTAAACGTTGTAAATGTTTTAGGGTTGCCCATTTCGTTGTTAGGGTGTTAGGGTTGTCAATTTCTTAGGTTTAGCGCTAAAATTGAATTTTGTGCAGACCAAATTTTATAAATATATTTTTGGATTTTTAATTTCGATATATCGCAAGATAAGTTCCTAAAAATTAAGATAAGTTCCTAAAAATTGAGTGCTACGCGTCTGTATCTCACATAATCGACCAAAGTGCAAAAACACATACAAAGTAGTGGTTGAATACGGACTACATATGAGCACCCTAAGGGTTCATTTTCAGAGTTTCTTGTTTTAAAACAATAAAAACACTTCAGAGAACTGAGAGAAAGCCAAAAGTATGCTGCACATGCCTCCATACTTGAATAGGAGCGCTACAAACAACATGATCGATTGTAACTAATTTGTGCAAGGACGAATTTTTGATTTTAATTTTTTTATTTCATTAAAATAGTTTTACTTCGAAGAAAATTGATTTGAGAATTCATGCTATCGCTATGGTTCGTGAGTAATGGTCAAAAATCTCCAAAAACAGCGATTTTCGGCAAGATGCAGTCAACAATTTGCCAAAAGAGCACTTCCATTGGTTTTCTCATTCAATTTTACCCCATATTCTTTTCTAAAATAACCGGAAAGAAAAAAATACGCGCGCGAGCATTGAAAACCATATTTTCTTACCATTACGGATCACCCCGCCGCGGCCGCCTCTGCGGTCCCTATCTATACCTACACGAACATTCTGATAAATCAAAACCCAAATTTCAACTCATAAGAGATCTTTAACCTTAAAGGGGCAGTAAGGGGCCTTTTCATTTCATTTTCGATCGAATACGGTCGGAAATTATGCGAATGAACTATGCAAAATTGTCTCGCACCCTCCTCATTTTCACAGCTCTCTCAGTCAATTAGAATGAATTCGGTTCATTAGCATCCCCTGTAAATACCGGACACGCAGCGCGTACTGGCCATCCGCACAATCTGCGGATGGTCGGCCGTTTTTGGACACTTTGAAGCCAGGTCTATCGAAAACGGTACATTTCCGACCCATAGTCATATACATTTTCTTGATCAGCGAATTTTTCTCTCCTAGATGAGCCAATGTTGTAAAACCCGCCTGACTGTCCCTTTAACAACATTTCGGATAAAAAAGATAATATAGAATAAAAAAGTAAAAAATAATTTAATAAACTATAGGTTCAGGTTACGGTACCTCGAATTTTTGCGGTTGATGTGGCATTACACAAAAAAACACGTTAAGAATGAAGTAAACCCAATTTAATGCTTAGGTTACCCTAGCTGCGAATTCCGCTGTTAGAGACAACTTACAGATAGAATTTTTCCGAAAGTGCCCAAGTCGGCGTTCTTCTGGGCGATGTTTTTGAAGTCTGAAAAAGTAAAATCTTCTGTTATATATTATGTAACTGTTCAATGTTCTAACGTACGCAAAAAATAGAAAAATTGTGCAAAACAAAATTTTTTTCGTTTTTCATTGACAACGATAAATTTTTTTTCAGTTGAATGTTTCACGATTTCCAATTTACAAGGTTCGTGTGCGTAACTTTAGTATTTTCACCTTTTATACATTTTGGGACAAAAACTATAAAACTCATATTTTACAATTAAAAAAAAACAATGGGTTGGTCTGAAAGTTGGTGTATAACTTTTCTATAGGCTAAAACCCTTAACCTAAAATCTTTGGGGCAGTATCGAGTTTTTGACCCGGGTTACGGTAAATGCCCAAAGTGTACTGTAACTTTTTGAAGGTTACGGTAAATGCCCAAAGTGTACTGTAACTTTTGTTAACCAAATTTCAATTTAAAAATTGAATTTTGTAGCAAATTCCATTTTCAAAAACTTTAATTCTTGGGTAGGCACCGCAGCCCCGCCCACTTTTCGGCACCGAAAGGGAGGCATCCTGGGCCTACCCCTGCCAAACGAGTGAATGCGAACTTTTTCGACTTTTGAAAATGGAATATGGGACAAAAGGAGACGGTCTTTTAAATGGTGGAAACATGTGATACTCCGCCTCAAAGTCGAAAAAATCAGTTTTTGCATGCAAAACGTATTTACAAGTGGCAAACGCTACGTTTCAGCATTGCAAATGAAACTTTACATAATTTGGATCATTTTAAAGCCAGGTGCACTCATTTTCAATTTGCCGATTTTTTGTGGTATAATTTCAAAGATGACACACTTTAGTCTTTTATAAAACGCGTTTTATCTCAGAAATTTCAGCGATACCCTCTAGTGTTGATTATTTATGCGAACAGAGTATGCTAATGCGGTCATTAAAAGTACATTAAATGATGAATTTCCTACAGAACTCTGTGTTTGGCGAGCCTTTGAATGTAACGGCGTTGGTGACGTAGAACTTCAATCACTGTAAACATGCCGTTGTGAAGCGCAAACGCAAGATGTGTTAATAAAAATATATTATATTTTGTATGTATTTATTTTTAATAACACAAACAAAAGATTCTAAATTGCCGATTTTTCACAATTGACTTTGAAAGTTGAATTTTCTTCCATTTTTTCTTTAAAATATGCGGTAAACGCGTCCCAGTCACGACTGGCACCTAGCCAAATCTCCCGAATTTAGAGTTTTTGGGTGAAAAAACTCTTTTTCGGTTGTTTTTCTGCATGAAATATTCTTAAATGGTATAATAAATTAATAAAAACGTATTTTCTACGCCATAAGACACTAATTTGCAAAAGTAAACGCGCTTATACCTTCTGGGGCCTGTTTGAGAGTTAAAAGAGAGTATTTCACCGTCTATTTATGAATATTAATTAAATTATTGATCTTTCACTGTTAGGTGATCGATTCCTTGCTATTTTACCCCGATTTCTGTGAAAACGAAGCGATAACAACCAAAAACGCAGTAGCGGCTGCTCGTGACAGTCGCCGAAAGTGGGCGTGGCCACCGATCGGCAGCGACAGCCATGTCACGATATGCCGCCTTGGGGTGCGGCATTCAAACTTGAATTACTCGGTTCAAACTTAACCAAATTTATTTTTTCAAAAAAGGATTTCTTAGTTAGAGTCCGACTAATTTAACGGTGCTACTTTCATATAAATAAAATCTGTTTGAAAAAAACGTTGTGCAGCCTATTCTTGGGCCTACAATGAACTCGCATCGTGCAAAAGGTTCGACTCCAAAAACAGTGACATTTTGTTTTAAGTTTTTCAACCTATTAATAAGATTCGTGCAAAAAAGATAGTTACATTTTCGAATTCTACGTAACTTTTGGCGTCGGAAAGTTGTTCAAATAAAAAATCGAAGGCGACCATTTTTTTCAAAAAATCTACTTGAATATGAAATATTCAAGTAGATTTTTTTTCAGTTTTCTGTGCCTCGCATTTCAATGTTGCAGGCGTGGTTTATAAAACTTTTTCTTGATTTTCTTCAATTTTTCTAGACAAAATTTCTAACTGAATTAAAAATTTATTCTTCAAAGTGTTTTAAATGAATTTTTCGTTTTGCGTACTTTTGTGGTTGCTATTGAGTCATTTAAATTTTGAATTCAGCATAGAAATTTCGTCTAAAAAATTTGTTGAAAATCAACAAATAATTTTATAAACGACGCCTGCAACATTGAAATGCGAGGCACAGAAAACTGAGTTTTTTTGTCGTTTTTGTCATTTTTAAAGATTTTTTCACTATCAAGTGGATTTTTCGGAAATATGGTCACCTTCCATTTTTGATTCAAAACATGTTTCCGACGCCACAAGTTACGTTGAATTCGAAAATGTAACTATCTATTTTGCGCAAATTTTTCGCAAAATAGATAGTTGCATTTAAGAACACATTCACGTGTTCTTTTGGAAAGGAACGAATTAGCGTAAACCAGCTTAAGTTAGCATAAACATATAAACCCTCTCACTTCACTTTTTCATTCCGCTCCCTTCACTGCGGTCGCCCCTTCGTTCCAATGCTATCCGTCATCTACTACCTTATTCTTCTCCTCCCGCCCACTACATTTTTTCTTTGTGCAAAGAAGAAGAAAACGACTGGAAAGCCTCCGAAGACAATTCAAACATCGCCCAGCCTTCCTTCGCTTCCGAAGACTCACTCTCCGGACACAGGCACCCCTACGACAATCACTACTCAGCAGTCGATTGAAACCGATGTTACTCAAGTTGAGACCAAGAAGGATCCTCTGAAGTCTACGGTATCTACAACAATAACGATTACGATTCCGTCATCGGTTCAGAAGAAGGCCTAACTGGTGATATGAGAAACAAGTTTGAAAATGAATCTTATGACAGGATTTGTGTGTCTCTGGGTCTCTCTGTGTCTCTCTGTGTCTCTCTGTGCCTCTGGGTCTCTCTGGGTCTCTCTGTGTCTCTCTGTGTGTCTCTGTGTCTCTGGGTCTCTCTGTGTCTCTCTGTGTCTCTCTCTGCCTCTGGGTCTCTCTGGGTTTCTCTGTGTCTCTCTGTGTGTCTCTGTGTCTCTGGGTCTCTCTGTGTCTCTCTGTGTCTCTCTGTGCCTCTGGGTCTCTCTGGGTCTCTCTGTGTCTCTCTGTGTCTCTCTGTGCCTCTGTATCTCTGTGTCTCTGTGTATATGTTTATGTGTCTCTCTGTGTCTCTCTGTGTCTCTCTGTATCTGTGTGTCTGTGTGTCTGTCTCTCTGTCTCTCTCTCCTTTTCTCTCTCTCTCTCTCTCTCTCTTTCTCTCTATATCTCTCTCTCTCTCCCTCTCACCAGCAATGATGTCATCCACGGACACCCCATTGCACATCTCAGTTGCAACTGCTTTCAGAATCTGAAATCTCAATTTCTAAACGAATTTAAAATTGCACCACCTTTTCCACCCCATTTGGGAGGAATAGTTTTGTGAGTTTGCAACGAATGTTCGATACAAGATCCTTCATCGGGTAAGTACATTGCTGAGGAGTGATACAGTCTTCCTTTTGGCCAAGTGCAATGGGAATAAGGAAAATTACGAATAACTTCAGAAACATTGCTGAAAATTTTCAAAGTTTTCACAATTGACTTCTGTCTTTGGCGACTACTGTGATATCAGTGACCAAAAAACAACTGTGTGAACCAGACAAAGAAATTTGATTTTTGATTGTTTTCCACGTAATATTTGTTTGGGAATTTGAAAATTGTACAATCCGACAATCAGTTTTATCCAAAACGGTTTGAAAATTGAGAATGAAAAAAGATCGTTTATTTCTCGATTAGATGAATGTTTCTGCCACATTTTGTCTTAATTCCAATTTGCGAATCCGCAGTGACACTTCCGCAGTGACAGTTCGAAAATCGATTGTTATGTTCAGTTCTCGCGACCTTCGTCCGAAAACTGAACAATTTAGGCTTGGGCATGTAACGCTATCGATTTGGTAACGATACAGAAACTCATATTTAAATTTCCGTGCTTACTGTGAGAATATTGACCAAAAACAAATGTGTAAAAGCGGAACCAGAAAAAACAAATGGATTTGGAGTTGGGATGGAGATTTCTCAGAACGGGGTGAAAAACTGGTATTTTCTCGTCCAAATGGATGTTTCAACAACTTTGTGTTATGGCTCAAAACTGCAAATAAGCAGTGTGTTCAGTGAACTGAAAACCCATTTTTTAGAAAGCAATTTTATTGATTGGGACATGTTACGAAATCCTATTATTCTGTTCCCGTGAGAAATTGAGATTTGCGTTTTGAAAAAAGCAGGAGATTTGCAAAATAATTTAATTCAGTCGTTTTTAACGGCCTTTTCAAAAAAAAAAAACCTAGGCTGAAAACAGATTGCCAACAAGTAAACATTTTTGTGTGCCAAAATCCAATCAATCAATTGCGATGTATTTATTTTTTCATTTAAAAATAAGGGAAACGTCTTACGGTGAAAAAAAATTATAGGCGGTTTCTCGTGCCTTGATTATTTTATTTATTTAAAAATAAAATGAGTATCAGTAATAGAACAGGGAGTAAAAACAAAAAGTTTCAAAAAAAAAAGTTTCGTAACTTGGGTGTTTTATCAGCATCAAATTATCAATTGAACTACTAATGAACAATGCTGATTTGGAATGTTGCCTTGATCTTCGAATTTATTTTTATATTTATTCCTGGGTTAAGTCCATGTTTAATTTTTATACTGCATTGCTATAAACCATTGCTAAAACTTTCACACTGTCCAGAAAATACGGCAGTCGTGTGATTTCGTTGGCGGATACTGTTATAGCTGTGACAAAAAAACAGCTGTGTGAAAGCGGAATCAGACAAAGCAATTTTATTTTTGATTGTTTTCCACGTGATTTTTGAAAAACGGAGAAATTCTGACAAAGGAAGCCGTTTTCTCACCATCGTTTCATTTAGAAGTCGGTTTGGGGGACAATGCGCAAAACAGCGTAACAATGGTTTAATTATAAAACTTATGTATAAAAAAAAAAAAAAAAAAAAAAAAAAATTTGAAATTGCCCCCCCCCCAATACAAAAGGACCCCCCCCCCCCCCCAATAATCATTTTTAGCGGGCAGGGAGAGCAAAACGAAGGTTGAAACAGAGCCATTGTTGGCTAAATTTGTTTTGAAGCACAGAATATTACTGGAAAAAAACGTTTAATCAGTCTTTGAGCTAAGAAATAGCTGAAAACGTTGACTTCGACCAAACGTAAATGAATCATTTAACTTTTGGCCCGAAAACGATAATTTTCGTCAGTTGCTGGTCAATATTTAGAATTTTAGGGCACTAATAGACAAATTTACATTAAGTTCTTGAATATAATGTTATGTATTTTACACGAATGCCGTATTGGGTGCGAAAAATTGAAAAAAATAGCTAATTATTAATTTTTAATTAATTTTTGGCTTATTTTTTGGTAGCGGGTGCGTTTTGGGGGAAAAACGAAAATCACTCTTGCGTTAGCCGTTATTCACGGCGTTTTTCTTCAATTTCAACCCGACCGGCAACCAGGGATAAAAAACTAACGGGGGAAGGGATCCACAGGGACGGCTGGAAGGACGATGCCGTCGAAAGGAGGAGAAGGCGAGACGGCTGGCTCCGGAAAAGCAGCTAGCTCCTTGCGGGGTGATTTCGGAGGCGGTAGATCAGAATCTGAAACGGCATTCATATTAGCACATTATGCCAGGACGAATTTTAAAAAAAAATGAAAGAGAACAACCTACGTTTAACGAAGTACCGCTTCTTCATTTGACCAGCTCCACGGCGGTCGAAGCCACCTGAAAAAACATGAAATTGTAGACATTATTACATGAACAATAAGCAAAATGAGGAAAGAAGAAGGAATAACAGTCCAAATTACACATTTTTTCAAAAATATTAAACTAAATCACGTTTTGGTCAATAATTCATAAAATAAATTGTCTTGTCTCACAATAAAAGGCTGAAAATGGTCTATTAATTTGAATTTTACAACAAAAAAAATAAATTTGTCGAACAAGATCAAAGAAACAACACAAAGCAATTAAAAAAGTGGCACCAAAGGACCACAAAGAAAATACCGTAATGAAGAAGTTATCGTGCCGCCGAAAATTAAGTACGTAATGCCCAAAATGAGCCGGAACTAGAATTGGCGAGAACTATAACCAAAATTATTATATTTCTGATATCAGCTTTCCCTAAAAGAATTATTTTCGTTCAAATGGATGTTTCAAGAACTTTGTGTTATGGTTCAAAGCAGCAAATAAACAGTGACCTAAACATGGTAATCGCATTAATTTTATTGATTGGGACTCGTTAAAAAAACTCTTTATTCGTTCCTGTGAGAAATTGAGACTTGTGTTTTGAAAAAAAGCATGAAATTTACAAAAAAACATGTAACTCAACTAAAAAAAAATTAACGATTTGCAAAATAATTTAACTTAGTCGTTTTCCTTTTCAAAAAAAAAACGTAGGCTGAAAAAAGATTGACAGGTTGGGAGCGAGTAAACATTTTTTGCGTGCCAAAAGCTAATCAACAAATTTTGATGTTTTGAATTTTCCATACTTAAATAAGGAAAACAGCTTCCGGTGAACTAAATGATAGACGGTTACTCGTGCCTTGATTTTAAAAAAAATATTTTTAGCTATTTAAAAATAGAATGGCTATCAGTAAAAGAAAAGAAAAACAAAAAAGTTTAAAAAAAAAAAAGGTTTGTAACTTGTGTGTTTTATCAGCCTCAAATTATGAATCGAATTATTAATGAACAATGACGACCACTGTTTTGGTATTTGATACGTTCTGTATCAGTACAGCAATTCAATAAAAAAAACATTTTTTTTGTTTTTCACTGTAATGTTGCGTAATGTAGTGTTTCAGTGCTATACTATGCTTTTTCAATTAAGGGGTTTAAATAATGGCTACGTTGTAATTATAACATTCACACCTTTGGTAACAAAAAGTTCCAAATACACCAGCGAAAATTAAAAAAAAAGTTAGTGTTCCGTTGTTGATTGTAGTTCTCACAGTTTTATACAACCCTCCAATGTTTTTACTGTCTTTTATTGCATTCTTAATTTTGTTCTTTTAAAATCTATTTAACGTACTTCCTTGTTGTTAACTTTTTCAATTTACGAAATTTGTTCATTTCACTGTTACAACGTACAATTGCCTCCCGTTTTCAGAAACAGTTCCATTTATTTTATTTTACATTTAGGTTTTTTTTACGTTTCCCATTCCATAATGATAAAAAACACAAGATTTTAAAAATTTCTTTTGTAAAAAACAGTTTCATGTTTCACCGTTTTAGCAAATAAATACTCGCGCTACACTTAGTCAATTTGTCCGTTCGATCATGTGTAGGTTTAAATTTCGTCAACCGAATTGGAAAGGTTTTTCCTCAAAATATTTCAAGCAATCGGCCGTTTCTAAAAAAAAAACCTGCCATCTTTTTATATATATTTTTGGTTTCAGTGACATGCAGATTTTTTGTACTTATAACGATGACCCAGCACTGAATATCACCATTTTTAAAAAAGATACGGCAAAATGCCAATACTTGAAAAAAGGTAGTCGTTCTTCATAGCAAAAAAAACAATACATTTTTTTATTTTTGTTTTTAGTTTTCCCAAGTTTTCAACAGAAATGCATTTTTATGCTTGCATTAAATTTAAAGAAAAATTTAATGAAATTTAATGAATGCAACAAAATAAACAGTCAGTGCTCTGCAATGAAAATTTCATTGATTGTAATGACCGTTACATCATTTCGTTCCCGCGATAAATTGAGACTTGTGTTTAAAAATTAGCAGGAGTTTCCAAAATAAGTCAACTCGCCCAATTATTTAATTATTTTTTTTTACAAAAAAAAATCGTTTGTAAAAAATAGGTTGGCAGCGAGTGAATTTTGTTTACGTGCCAAAATCTGATCAATAAATTGCGATGTATATTTTTTCCATACTTAAATAACAAAAACAGCTTTCGATTAACTAAATGATAGGCGGTTACTCGTGAAAGGCTAATTTTCTTTTTTATCTATTTAAAAATAGAGTGAATATCAGTAAAAGAAAAAGAAGTAAAATGAAAAAGTTTTAAAAGTTTTGTAAGTTGGGTGTTTTATCAGCATTTAATCATGAATTGAATCACAAATGGACAATGATGGCATTTGTCACTTTTTGCAAACCAATTCTGCGTCAGTACAGCAATTTAATAAAATAAAAAAAAAACCATTACTTTTTGTTTTTTTCACTGTAATTGGTTACAAAAAGTTTCAAAAACAGGGAAGAAAGCTAGTGTCCCGTTGTTTTAGTTATCCCAGTTTTTATACAACCCTCGAATATTTTTTTCGGTCTATTATTGTATTTTTCTTGTTGCAAATGTGTTTTCGAAGTTGATTGCAATTTTTTAAAAACATATTTTACGTCCTTACTAGTTAGTTACAGTCTATACTTTTTTCAATTCACGAATTTCGTTCATTTTAGCGTTACAAAGTACAATTGCTTTGGTTGCCGTTTTTGTTTTCAGAAACAGATCCATTTTTTTTTGTTTTACATTTAGGTTTCTTTTACGTTTCCCATTCCATAATGATAAAAAAGACAAGTTTTTTTTTTTAAAATTTTTGTTTTTTTAAAAGCAGTTTGTCATCATGTTTCACCGTTTTGGGAAATAAATACTCGCACCACAGTCAGTCAATTTTTCCACGATGCTTGGTTACCGAATAGAAATGGTTTTCGCCCAAATTGTTTTCAAGCGGCCTGTCGTTTCTGAAAAGTACACAAAATGGCAAGCATCTTCGAATAGTTTAGATACAAGCTGTTATAGTTTTCCCCGTTTTCTTGTTACATTTGTTTAACTTTTTTTCATTCCATATAGTTAAAAAATATATATTTCTGCAATTTAAAACCTGTTCAAGAAGATTGTCGTCATGTTTCACAATTTTAAGAAACAAAACGCACGCCGCGCCAAACTTAAAATTTCGTAAACTCAATTGGAAAAATTTTCCAAAAAAATTGTTTTTTTGCAATCCTTTCTGAAAAGCCTGAAAATTTTTAGCCCTCCCCTTTTTCCGTCACTTCATTTCTTTTAATTTTTTAATCTCTTGTCTACTTTTTTTATAAACCCCAAATAACAGCGAAAGCACAGTCTAACGGAGTTTCATTGTAGGGAAATTTCTATCGATTGATTTTTGCCAATTTCCTCTATTCACATTATTATCAAAGACCGTTAAACTTTTGACTAACAAACGAAATTATTTAAACGTTACGACTTTCGATCATTTGACCACAACTTAGCGTATAGTGCATTTCCAAAAAAGAGTCAAGGAAAACGGGATTTTTTAAAGGACTAGGTACATTTGGTCCCGCCGCGATTTCTTAATTGTCTGCGCACTCCTCTTTTAGTGTGCTGTTTCGCTTGTTAAAGTTCGATTCACTTCAATGTTTCAAATCGTAATTGGTTAAATACGAGTGTAAATCAAGGTCAGTGGAAAATCGCCGACTCTTTATTGGAAATAGACTATACATGCAATGTTTAAAAAGTTAAACGCCTTTTTAACTTATTCAATAGGCCGTTCCTATTCATTATAATGTCATAGCTTATAACTCTGAAACTCAAAACTCTGAAAATAAGTTATGTTACGTTGATCCTTGTTATAATAGAACGTTTGGTTTTTACTAATAACGTCTGCAGTTGTGGTTCATTTTAAGGCCAAATAAGGAAGAAAAATTCATTTCTTTGTTACGCTCAATTCAAAGTTTAAGTTAGTTTTGTTATTATTGAATACGGGCCAACACCTAATCAATAAATTGTGATAGATTGATTTATCTCTATATTTCAATAATGAAAATTGACCTCCGACGAGCTAAATGATAGGCTTTTACATAGGCACGTGCCCTAGCGAATTTGAATTTTTGTCTGTTTAAAAATAGAATAGGTATCAGTAAGAGAAAAGAAAGTAAAATGAAAAAGTTAAAATCAAGTTTCGTAACTTGGGTGTTTCATCAGTTTTAAACATGCATCGAATTTTATAATGTACAATTACTACTGCCTTGGCATTCTTCCTGTATCTTCGACGTGTTTTAATTCATTCCTGCGTAAACGCAATGTTAAATTGTCATATTGAAATCGTCCATTATAAGAAGCGTATAAAAGGTCCATAGTAAAAGTTGTAAATTTGGTTTTAGTGACTTGCAGAATTTTTTCTTCAAAAAACTGCAGAATTGAAAAATTCCAAAATGTAAAATAAAAGAGATTTTCAAAATTGAAAGTTTGTCATCATGTTTCACCGCTATGGGAAATATTTACTCGCACCGCAGTTTGGTGTCAATTGACCCCTTCAACTAGGTTCAAATTTCGTCAACCGAATGAGAACGGTTTTCCGCCAAAATATTTCAATCCACCGACTGTTTCTGAAAAGTCTGCCATCTTTATTGCTTTTTTTAGAACCCTCTTTGCGACAACAGCTGTTTTATGTTTGGGGAGCGAAATCCAAAAAAGTGAGATATAGGCATATAGATTAGAGTAATTTCCAAAAATGATTGTAAAAATTAAATAAAAATTCCAAATTAAGAGCCCCGTGTGCTGTTTTGTGCCCATTAAAGTTCTTGTTAAGTTTTTACACTAAAAAAAGACCACAATAGGAAGAGTTTCAAAAGTCCATACTACAAGTTTTATAATAAGTGTCATTGACATACAAAGTTTTTGTTGCTCAAATAGCTTGAAAATTTCAAATAAACTGATTTAAGCTGACCCGGCTAGAACATAATTATTTTCAACAACAAAAAGATTAGAAAAAACATCTACACAGCAAGACAAATGCCAATGAAAAGTGTTTAAAATTGTCCACTTGAGTGCTCTTCTTGAGTGTTACAGTGACAAATTCAACGAGCGTTATAATTACGGTTGCATAAAAAATAAATCCAATCCACTAAAATCTTGTAAGGATAAGAGTGTTTATGAAAAAACGTGATTTTTTCATGTTTCATAACTTCAATGTTTAAGCTACGTTTAAAAAATTTGGATAATTGTGGGTTAGCCAATCAGAACTGAGAAGAATGGCCGATTTGCAGAAAATTTAAAAAAAAAAACGAATGGAAAATTGAAATTCAAATCTTTATTTTCCTCGGTTTTCGAGATCAACCAATAAACAACAAATTTTTCCTCTATTGACATCATAAAACTGTGCGCTACAGTTCCAATTCCTGCTTTTCCTCACACTGCTCATCAATTCTCAATTCGTCATCAGAGTTGTCACTGTTCTTCTGATCGGGAGAACCAACCTTGATCTTGTTCTCATGCTCCTGATAATTCTAAAATTTTTGCGTAAGAAACTAAAATTCTTAAAAAACTAACGTTATTGGTCAGGATGCAAGTGAATTTCCTCTTAAGTCCCCTTTTGTCCTTGGTCTGAACCACGTCGGGACCGAAACATTTCACAGACATGGCGATGACGTCATCGGAGAAGTCCTAAAAATACCAAATTTTAATTTTATACGCATTTTTTCAATTAGGGTACGCAATTTCGCGTCAGTATAGTCGTCGCCAATGCTACTTCGCCCAATTTCGCTCTTAGCTCTGTGCAAATGACACCAGACGCGAATTTGCGTACGAAAATCCTGTGTTTTAGGATACGTACGCAATGCTGCGTCAGGGTTACTTTTGCGCATCTGCCAAGAAGTAAAATTGGCGAAGATTATACTAAAAATTTAGAAAAATTTTGGTTTGTGTAATTACTTGAATGTTTTTTAAACCAATTTTTTCAATTCACTTCATTTGTAATAGTTCTGTCCAAGGATGTTACCTCCTTAAAGTTCGAGCAAAGGTTGTATAAATATTGTCAGAACTTTTCAAATTTGGCTGAAAATCCCGAATAATTAGTTTCTATGTTCTGAATACTTTCTTGAGTCATTAACGCTTCGCGGCTGTATTTGAACTATTTAACGGATCAGTTTTTTTTAATTCAGCTCAAAAATTTAATACAGAAACATTCAAGCGTACAAAGTTGAAAAATGTTAATTTTGTGGGGAAACGTAATTTTCAACTTGGGTTATGCAATAGTTAGTCACAACTAAAATAATACACAAAAAATTATTTGTGTGTTTTTTTTAATATTACGTTAGTGTTACAGTGCCGTCATTTGTATTTCTATTCAAAACGAACGCGGTCAACGACGGCAAAGAATAGTTAACCAAATCTCAACAAACCTGAATTCGGTCCACAACTACGTCTTCTGAGTTGTGTTCGACTCGGCCGTGCTTTTGTACGGATTGGTAGTAATAACTGGCGAGACCACACTCTTTGCAGACGTATCGATTGATTCCCATGTCGGTGGAGAGGTGCTGCTGGATGTGAAAGCCGCGGAGCTAAAAAAACAGTGTGTGAGTGAGTGAGTGAGTGTGTGAGTGAGTGAGTGAGTGAGTGAGTGAGTGAGTGAGTGAGTGAGTGAGTGAGTGAGTGAGTGAGTGAGTGAGTGAGTGAGTGAGTGAGTGAGTGAGTGAGTGAGTGAGTGAGTGAGTGAGTGAGTGAGTGAGTGAGTGAGTGAGTGAGTGAGTGAGTGAGTGAGTGAGTGAGTGAGTGAGTGAGTGAGTGAGTGAGTGAGTGAGTGAGTGAGTGAGTGAGTGAGTGAGTGAGTGAGTGAGTGAGTGAGTGAGTGAGTGAGTGAGTGAGTGAGTGAGTGAGTGAGTGAGTGAGTGAGTGAGTGAGTGAGTGAGTGAGTGAGTGAGTGAGTGAGTGAGTGAGTGAGTGAGTGAGTGAGTGAGTGAGTGAGTGAGTGAGTGAGTGAGTGAGTGAGTGAGTGAGTGAGTGAGTGAGTGAGTGAGTGAGTGAGTGAGTGAGTGAGTGAGTGAGTGAGTGAGTGAGTGAGTGAGTGAGTGAGTGAGTGAGTGAGTGAGTGAGTGAGTGAGTTACTGAACGAGAAATCTCCCACTAACCCTGGGAAGCATATCCTTCTCACACAACTGGCAGTGAAGAACTTGTTTCTCATCTTGGACAGCTGGACTGGCCGTGTTGCTCCTGCCTTCTTCGTTGAGCTCCTGAGCCTTAGAGAAGTGAGCAAACGAGCCGTCTCCAAGCAGAATCTTGGCCATTTCCTGAAACAGTTAACTGGAATGAATAAAAGTGTTTGAGTTACCTGGCAAACGGGTTCCAGCTCCTGGGCCCTATCCTCAATTTTCTTATGGTCAATTCCACCATGGGTCTTAGACTGGTGGATTTCGATTTGATCTTTTCTGTAGATCTCAAACTTGCATCCGTCAAAGAGGCAGCGAAACCGGTGAATCTAGAAGTTTGATTTGAAAAATGAATTTCAACTTTGAATAATACCTTTTCATCTCTGGAGAGGTGGAGGAAAATGTGGTTTTGGCGGGAACCACGAGAAATGGCCTTTTTGCACCTGGAACAGTCTCCAACGATGGTGTTCCTGGCGGAGCTGAAAATAAGGGGTTTTATTGGTATCTGCCTCTATGAGTGTGAGTCACTGACTCTTTGGCTCACGTACTCACTCACACACTCACACACTCACACACTCACACACTCACACACTCACAGCCTCACACACTCACACACTCACACACTCACACACTCACTCACTCACTCACTCACTCACTCACTCACTCACTCACTCACTCACTCACTCACTCACTCACTCACTCACACACTCACACACTCACACACTCACACACTCAAAAACTTACTTCTCTTTCTTCTTGGTGTCCTTCAAGCAAGCACTAGTAACCAAAGATGTGATGTCACCCATAACTCTGAAAACATTTTCCCTAACTCTGAATGTCAAAAATAAACTCACAGGGAATTGAAAGTCTCCAGAACACTGAGGTTCATGCCTCCTTCTCCAACTCCATTGTTGGTAAGAGTGCCCTCCGGCAACATTCCCGCATCACAAGCAACACTATTGTTGATGCTAGCCAAAAGTGCGTTCATAGTCGAATCATCAGAGGCGATTTCAGGAGCCACGATGCCTGCAGTGGGAGTCACGACTACAGGAATTCCAGAGATTGGTTCAGGAGTTTGGCATTTGGCGGTGGAGGAACACGGTTCCACCTAAAATAAAGGTCTGCTGAGTGTTTTAGATGTTTCAATCCTGTTTAATGCAAAATTTCCTTTGCTACATGTCCATCAAAGTTTGTATTCAACCAAGATTTCATCCATTTCGTAAAACAGTCAGCCGCGCCTTAGCAGAAAAAATGCATAATATAAAGCCAGTAAAAAATAATCCTTCAATTGATGTTAAAACTTTGATTTATTTTGTAGAATGTGCTTCATACCCCAAAAAAAGTCAAATTTTTTTTATTAAAAAAGGAAAAATGTTTTTTTTCTCTAAAGTTTCGTTGGTAGCAAAAACTCCTAAATATAGTGCGTTTCTTAAAATGCGACAAACAAACGGGATATTTCTCATGGACTAGATAAATTGGATCCCGCAACGACCTTAAAATTCTCTGCGTACTACACTATGACAGTTTTTTTTGCGGCTTTTCGATTAGTTCGAGAAAATCAACCCAAAACTAACTGCGCTGAAAGTAGTTAAAGAAAATTGTAACATTTATAAATTGCTTCGAACCCCGAAAAATATTCGCCGAAAATTGACTAAATCTGGGCCTAGTTTTATTAAAATAGAATAAATTTACTTTTTACCACTTGCTTCGGCTTTTTATTAAAAGTTTTCCAAAATTCTGAATTCCTAAAAGTAATGAAACCGCCATTCGAGTTAAGCCAAAGTTTCTAAATTTTTCAAATTTTTCAAACAAAAATTCTAAATATTTTGGTGTCTTTTTTACTTTCACAAAAATATATAATTCGTACATAATTCAATAAAATGACTGTTTCACCTTTTCATGAGATCAGAATTTACGTCTCCTAAATTAACTTTAACTGCTTGGCTAAGTACCAAATTTCGATTGAGAAAGTACTAATTGTGATAATATAACCTTCATTTCCATGTATTGGAATTTTCAAAAAGTTTCTGAATTCAAACAAATGGTGAAACGGTCATTTTACTTACTTAAGTACGTTTTTTATATCTTGTGATAAGACAGGATTGTAAGAACTTTGCTTGCGATCCTTCAAACCCCAAAAAATATTATGAGAAACTTGACTGAAGCATTTTTTTATTAAAACATTATAAAAGTACCCTTTTCCAGTGATAACTGCCTCCTATTAAAACATTTTCAAACTTCAAAATTCAAAAAAGTATTGAAACCGCCATTCGACTTTTGCCAAAAGTATTCAAACAGAACACGATGGAGTCTAATTATTAATTACTTTTTTTGCTATTATTTTTTCAAAAAATCATATAAAAGTTTAATCCACTTAATTATGTAAGTTTAATTATGTAATTCTATGTGAAAGGACATGGTTGTAAGTGTTTTGCATTCGATACTAAATGTACGTTAAAAGCCAAACTAATTCAAGCGCATATAGTGTGTTTCCAAAAAACGGCACCGGTTCGGTTAATGGATGGTACATTAGGTCTCGCCGCGATTGCCTTTTTTCTGCACACTCCTCTTTTACAGTGCTATTTCGCTTATTTTATTTCTATTCATGTCAATGTTTCAATTCTTGAGTGGTTAAAAAAGGGGAAAATACAAGGGCCGCTCAAAAGTCGCCGACCTTTATTTGGAAACAGACTATAATTCACGATTTTTCAAATATCAATTTTGTGTTGAAAGTCATTCAATGTCAAATTTTTTTTTAAATGCGGCGATGTGTAACACCAGCCTCACATTTCGCGGCCTCACATTGACACTAAGTTGTACGCTCGGGTCGAGTACCAAGGGCGGCCGACCACTCTGGCACTTCGCGCCAGAGCGGTTCCCGGCCGCCCTTGGAACCCTCCTCTCGCTCCCGACCGCACCATCCCTCTCTTCCTGGGAAATGAAGGGCTGGGTGCAAACCAACAGAAAGAGAAACCCCACTCCTCATATTTAGATACAACTAAGTAAACCAGTAAAAGTTAATTTTTGAAAAACATAGTTGTTAAAGTTTTCTCGTTCACCCACCACGTCCAATTCAGTTTTACCCCCCAAAAGCAATGGGCGCTTATCTGAATTTGTTGGGGAGTTTTCCAAGTTACCAATTCCGTGGGGGCTCAAATGAATTGTCATTTTGGGGGCCGAACCGAGCGGGAATTTTCAAAATTTTGGGGGCCGAGCCAAGAGAGAATTTGGGGGGGGGGGGGTAAACTCGTTGGGGGCTATAACCACATTTTTCTCCAAACGATTAACACTTTACATTTGATACTCATTCAAGCATCAAAAGCCAATTACTTTTTCTCTCTTACCTCAGTTTCAAGATCTCCCTTAGGAACCGTTGCCTCCTTTGCGAGTCTCCTAATCGAAGAATGAATAGCCTTGTCCATCATAGTCTGAAGCATCCTCTTCGCGTCCATATTGTCAACATAAATGAACTAAAAAATCTTAATGAGATCTTAATAAGACATTTTTTTTACATGTTTTGTAGTTTTCTGTCCGTGGGAGGCAAACAAATGTTCCCTCATCAAAGAATCCGAAGGCCTTGTGACACTGCAAACGGGGCATTGAAACGGGAGCCAATTCAGATGTTCCACTTTGATATGAACCTGAAAATTTAATTGTTTAATTGGCTAATTAACGTTAATTACATCCATTTGCTCAGTGGTGGTCTTCACAATTCCACAATCGCAACAAGACAGCTGGAACTGGGGGGTCTTATTGCTGAGGCAAATCGACATGATTGGTTTCGTTCTGAAAAAAAGTTTTTTGATAAATTGAAAAATTTAAAAGTGCTACAAAAAGTACCCAATTTCAAGCAAGTCTAAATTTAAAAAAAATTCAAATGCAAAAGTAAAGGAAGAAAATAGCGTATTTTGATAAGTTAGAATGATTATTTACAGAAAAAATTTAAAAGAAAAAATTCAAAACATTGTAAAACCTTTGTAACATTGGTTTACAAAATGTTTAAATTTACAAAATCTAAGAAAAGAATGGTTGGTGACGCTAAATTAAATATTTTTCACGGTTAACGAAGGCTAACTATTTATATGAAATCATTTGAAAAAAATAGTGATTAAAAGAATTTTAAAATGTCAAGAACATATAGCTGAATATTTTTTTCAATTCCAAAACGAAAGGGAGTTCATTGTAGTCTATCCAGAAAAATGGATTTCTCGACCTGCTGCAACATTCAGTTAAAGTAGTTGAACATTTAAAATTGGTTTGTGAACGCGCATAAAATTTTTAAAAAAAACATGTATCAAGAAAGAGTTATTGTAAAAAAAATAAATTAGTTGAAGAGACTCTAATAATTGTGTGCCCCCAAATTTTCCATTTTCGAGATATCAGACATTGAAAAAAATTTAAAAACGTGACAGGCGCTCATAAAGAATTATACTTCCAGGTTCCTAGAAATAAATTAGGAAAACAAAATAGGGATGCTCTGGAAAATTTAAAATGTGTGTTTTACACAATTCGGAACTTTATGGAAAACGAAAAGTAAAGAAGTTTTGAAACGCGTAATCTGCTACTTATTGAAACATTAAAAAATACTAATTAAATGAATTTTAAAAAGTCAAGAACGTATAACTTTTTTTATTTAAATTCTAAAACAAAGGGAGGGAAACCATTGTAGTCTGCCCAGAAAATAAGATTTCTCGGCCTACTGTAACATTCAGTAAAATTAGTTGTACAATAAAATTTTTTTGCGGTTGCGCTGTAAATTTAAAAAGTATTAAAGCGATAATTCATAAAAAAAAATAACGGTAATTTGAAAACCCTTAAATAAATTTTTGCCCAAAGTTTTTTCATTTTCGAAAAATCAGAAATTGGGAACCTTAAGGAAAACGAAAAGTAAAGCCCCTGACAGTCCCTTAAAAACCAAGATGATTTTTGAATTGTGATTGAAAAAGATTTTGGCCTAAAAAAAGGTTTTTGATAAGTTGTAAAATTAATAGTGCAAATTGTCTAGATACAAACATAGAGAGGATACAAAAAGTGACAAATTCAAAGATTAAAATATGAGACATTACTTTTTCAAAAATTTAATGAATTTTGAATAGGATACAAAGAGAACTCCAAATCAAGCACAAAGAAATGTATTTTGAAAAGTTAGAGATTGACAATAAATAAAACATACTGTCAAAGAAAAAATACAAAAGATTTTAAAAACATTGGTTAAAATAGGTTAAGTTGAACAATTTTAAATTTAAATCGTCTTTTACAACTTTGAAGGAACAAAAATTTAAAGAAAAAAAACTATTGGGTGTGGAATCCATAAAAAATAGTTGTAACGGACCAATTATTATTTTTTTCGATAACAAAGGTTGTGCCGATTACTGAAATTTTGAAACACCGAATTTTCCAACCTACTGTAACATTTGAAAAAAAGTAATTGAACCAAATTAAGAATACTGAAGATCCTATGGACAGAGGAAAATAAAATATATTTGATTTTTTTGAGTGAAATTAATTGTATATTTTGAAAACTATGTTGGAACATTTTATTGTGAGTGGGGTGTAAATTTGTTTAATTTGAAAGAGAAATATGAGCTGATCAAAAGTTTCAAATAAATGTATGCCAAAAATTCCCAATTTCTGAGATAAATTGTCGCAAAAAAGGCAAAAAACCGAAAACATCCGCAAATTGAACGACCTCTGCGCAATTAGAAGTTATAAAAATTTGAAAGTTTATAAGAAAACGGGTGAAAAAGAGATGGGAAAAGAGGAATGCGCAAGACAATTTAAAATTTGTGTTTTGCAAAATTACGGATTGTTTCGGATGTAAAAGAACCGTAAAGCGCCCTGACTATTCCTTTAAAGCGTTTAAGGAACCGTTTTCGAATTGGGAAAAATTGAATTCAGTATATGAGGTTGAATTTGAATTTCGGGTCAAAGGGGAAACGAACGAACGGAATAAAGTTTTAAGGTATTTTCTTTGCACCTTTTGTTTAAATAGGCTGAGTTAAGGAACGGAAGTTTAAAAAAACTATTAGGTGTAAAATTCATAAAGTAAGGATTGTGGCGGCAAAATGAAATTTTTTTTCAGGTAACACGAACTAACTCTCTATTATTGGAAACTTTGAAACACCTACTTTCCTACCGACTGTAATATTTGATTAAAAAACGTGAAGAAAATTAAAAAACTCAAGAATCTACGAGTAAAGTAAAAATGAATTTTATTTGTTTTATAGCAAGATCGTATGATATTACATTTTATCTTGAAGCCAAGATTTTGCAGCTAAATGCAACATTAAGGAAAATTAGTTCTATGTTTTTTTTGTTGAAAGCCTTTTTTGGTGGAATTTTAATATTCCCTATTAAGAGAGCAAGATAATCATGGCTAATGAAACATTTGTTTAAACAACTCAAATTTTTGGCCATTTTCAAATTTTTGGGGTCAGTTAAAAATTGAAATAAAGTTCAAATTTGTCTTAGTAAATGTTTTTTTTTTTTTTGTAAAATTCCGAACATGTTCGAATCTGGTACCTTCCGAAAATTGAAATTGACTGTCAAGCGATTTCGGAGTGGAAGACAAACAGGACAAAAAGGATGGGTTTGAAACTAAAAAATTGGAAATCGGATTTAAATTAATAGAAAAATTAAAATTAATGGGAATTCAGCACAAGTAGTCATTTGAATAATTTAGAAAAGTATCGTAAAAAATGCCCCTGACAGCAAAAGGTTCTGCGCAAAAGATGAAAATTTTAGTTTCCCAGAATGGAACATGAAATTTTCAGTGAATGGGGGCACAAACGAAGCTAATAAAAGTAGATTTTGTTATAATTATGGATAAATACATCGAGTGAACGCCAGACGGTTCGCCAGGGCTCGAAAAAGCGATTTCGAGTTCTGGCAGGAGAGCAGGCGACGGTGGAGGAATCGGCCATCGATCGACGGCCAGTTGACCCCGAGTAGGCCGAATACGCCGGAGACACGTGCGTCGAGCAGATGAGGGAACAAAGGGCGACACAGACGCCAGACAAGGGGGAGACACAGGGCAAATGAGGGAATAGGAACCGTCAGAGGGCCATTTTATCGTGTACTAATTAAAACTTCACAGGAATACAGGCAGGCGTACCAAATTTGGATGTTTACGGAAAAAAGCTAAGATTTTCAGAGTGTGTTGTATTGTTTTAAAAAAAAACATTTAGGATTTAAAAAAAGGCCAATAAAATGTAAGATTTTTGGAGAAGTAGGGGGGACAAGACACAAGAAAACTGATTTAATAGGAACCGTAAGAGGGAACTTTTTTTTTGAAAATAATTGCTATAGTGTGTTTCCGAAAAACGGCACCGGTTCGGTTAAAGGATGGTACATTAGGTCCCGCCGCGATTGCTTTTTTTCTGCACACTCCTCTTTTACTGTGCTAATTCGCTCATTTTATTTCTATTCACATCAATGTTTCAATTCGTGAGTGGTTAAAAAGGAGCAAAATGACAGGGCCGCTCAAAAGTCGCCGACCCTTATTTGGAAACAGACTATAACGAAGATTTCACAGGTATTTTTTGACCACGTATTAAACTCAAAGTAATTAGGATTTTCACAGGAAAAATTTCTAATGTGGTTGAAACATTAATTTTGCCTAATATTCAGATTTCCAGAGTGTGGTGTATAATGTTAAATATAAAAAACAGGGATTTTAGAAAAAAAAACTTACCAATCAAATGTAAGATTTTTGGAGAAGTGGGTGGGGGCAAGACACAGTAAAAAACTAAATTAATAGGAACCGTCAGAGAGCCATTATCTTAAAAACGAACACATTCCAGCAAATATTAGGTAGACTTAATGAAAAAATTTTGAGAATTCCTAGAGTGAGGCTGCAAAAACTTTTTTCAATTGGAAATGCGCATGTTGAAAAACCGATTTTCCTTTTCAAAAAGTTCCTTGATGGTCCCTTAAGGTAGTTTTTGTCAATTGAAAGGCGAAAATTGCATTCCCAAATTGATTATGATTTTTTAGGAGTTGTTACCTGCAGTCAATCATTTGAACAATTTAAGTGAACATATTTGTAACAAGGTTTTAACATTAATTTCGCAAAATATTAAGATTCACATTGTTTTGTATTTATAAAAAATGGGATTTTTAGAGAATATGCCACGAATAGTTAGATTTTTAAAGAAGTGGGAGGGGGCGTTACACAGGAAAACGGATTTAATAGGAGACAGAGGGCCATTTTCCTTTAAAAAAATTAACAAAATCCAGCTAAGATTAGGCAGACCAAATGAATAATTTTGGGAATGAAAAAATTGAAAATTTGGGAAACGATTTAAAAAGCTCCCTGATGGTTCCTTAAAGCTACTTTTTGTGAATTGAAGGGCAAAAGTTGGCTACCCCAAAGAAATTATGATTTTTTAGGAAGATGAAACCTGCCGTCCATCATTTGAACATTTTATGTGAAATTAATTGTAATGTGGTTGTAACATTAAGTTTGCCTAATATTAAGATTAACCAAATTTGTTGTATTTTTTAAATAAAACATTTAGGATTTTAGAACAAATGCCAATAAAATGCAAGATTTTTGGAGAAGTGGGGGTGGGGCGAGACACAAGAAAACTGATTTAAGAGGAGCCCTCAGAGGGGCATTTTCTTAAAAAAAAATTCTTTTACTAATGATCACTTTACAACCATTATTCAATAGACTAAATGAATAATTTTGGGAATTCCTTTAGTCACGCTTCAAAAATTCATTTAAATTGGGATGACGATATTTTCAAAATGGTTTTCCTATTTGAAAAGTTCCCTGATGGGTACTTTTCGTGATCCCTTAAAGGTAATTTTTATGAATTGAAGGGTAAAAGTTTTCTAAGAAAACCGAAACATGCCGTCAATCACTTGAACAATTTAAGTTGAAAAAAATGGTAATGTGGTTGTAACATTAAGTTTGGCTAACATTAAGATTGACAAAATTTGTTTTTTTATTAAAACAAAACAATTGGGGTTTAAGAAAACGTTCAATAAAAGTTTTTTGCAGAAGTAGGGGTGGGGCGAGATACAGGAAAACTGATTTATTAGGAACCGTCAGAGGGCCCTTTTCTTGAAAATCATGTAATATTCTTTACAGTCATTATTTGACGAAAGGAACAACTTTTGTAAATATAGTCCATAACGAGCGAAACAGCACAGTAAAAGAGGAGTGCGCAGACAATTAAAAAAATCGCGGCGGGACCAAATGTACCTGTCCTTTAGGAAATGCCAATTTTCCTTGACTCTTTTTTGGAAACGCACTGTATATAGAGTGACGCTTCAAAAATTCATTTAAAATGGAATTGCGCTTATTGAAATACGATTTTCTCATTGAAAAATTTGCTAATGGTCCCTGAAAGATACTTTCTAAGAAATGAAGGGTAAAAGTTTGCATACCCAAAGTAATTAGGAGTTTTTAAGTATAGTAATCTGCCGTCAATCATTTGAACAATTTAAGTGAAAATATTGGTAACGTGGTTGTAACAATAATTTCGCCTAAAATTAAGATTTCCAGAGTGTAGTGTATTATTTTGAACAAATAATTGGGATTTTAGAAAAACTGCCAATAAAATGTAAGGTTTTTGGAGAAGGGCGGTTGAGCCGGACAAAATAAAACTGATTTGATAGAAACTGTCAGAGGGCGCTTTTCTTTAAAAACAAGAACTAATGATCACTTTGCGGCCATTATTAAATTAATCAGAACAATTTTGGGAATTCCTTGAGTCACGCTTCAAAAATTCATTTAAATTGGAATGGCGATTTTTTCAAAACGGTTGTAATATTCGAAAAGTTATCTGATGGTCCCTTAAATATACGTTTTGGTAACTGAAGAAAAAACCGTTGTCATAACAAAGTAATTACGATTTTCACGTTAACAAAACCTGACTTCGAATCATTTGAGCCATTTAAGTAAAAAGAATTGTAATGTTAATGTAACAGGAAGATTGCCTAACATAAGAATTAAAAACAATTTGCTCTAATTGTTTTGAACTATTAAATGACCAAAAAAAAAGTAGCTGAAGCAATAGAACAAGTTTAGTAGTAATTAAATTGTGTTCTGAGTGCAACATTAAGTTTGAGTAACATTAAGATTAATAAATAAAGTTTAGAATTTTAAAACTTTCTAAACTTTATAGGTTTTTTTTTTTTGAAATAGATACTAATATAAAATGTTGAGAACAGTAGAATTTGTACTAAGATTTCTAAAAAAATAGGGTGATATAAAATGAATTCATGTAAGTAAAAATTAATTTCAATATAAAATTCTAATTTGGTGCAACATGTTTACCAATTGTTAACATTAACTAAATTTGTTCTGTTAATTGAAATAAAACTTTGGAAGGTTACAAAAATAATTAAATGTTATTTTTTGATAAAGTGGGTGTTATAAAAACTGTGTGCAAAAAATGATGATACCAACTCAAAATCTAAATCATAAATGTATCATTTGTCTGAAACATTTAGCAAGCCTAGCATTAATAATTGCATAATTGGTTGTACAAATTAAAATATAATTCGAAAGTTTACGAAAAATTGCCGATAAAATGTGAGATTTCTGGGGGCTGTTGTAAAAATTGGGTGATATGAAATGAATAAACAAGTCTGTTGTTCAAAAATGGAACGCTGTTGAAAAAAAAGCGATGTGGCAGGGATCGATGGATTCAGAATCACCTCGGCGCAGAAGGTCGCTTTTTTGGACAGAAAAGCGTCGCGGAATACACGTCTACAAGTAGGTCAGGGTAATTAACACTCCTACTAAGCGAAATTAAATCAAAATCAAATTTTGTTCAATTTTTTGCACTATAAAATGAATATAGTTTGTGTCACAACTACTTTGTTACGACGTGCCAATGTTTTGCTGTTGTTCCTAGAGTAAAGCGTGCAATATAGAATACTCAGGCCGTGTACGCAACCAAATTGGCCGAAGTAGATTTGGCGAGGAGTACATATCTCCTTGTTTTTGTTGTTGTTGAAATGTTTGGGGCAATTCAGTTAACCCAAATTCGGCCCCCAAATACCCACTTTGTTCGGCACCCAGACATTTCAGTTGATTACTCCACTTTAGGTGCTGAATAGGTAATTCAGATTGACACCTCATCAAATTCGGTTAAGCCCCCCGCCCATCCCTGAGAATACAATGTTCTACTTTTTTGTATGTAGGTGACCTTTGAGAACGACCATTGTTGCACATTTGAAATTTTTTTCTCAAACCGTAGTGCAGCATTGAAACGACACAATGTAAACAATTTGTTTTCCCGCTTTGTTAAAATTTTAAATTCATTTGCGGGTTTACACTAAAAGAAGCTCTTTAAAGTCAAATCTTATTGCTTGACGTTATCAGCATTTCAGCGTTTATTTCTCAAAATAGCATCATTTTACCGAATTTCAAGCCAAAATTGGTAAAACTCGCCTAAAAGTTTCTTATAAGAATAAATATAGCTCTTTGTACCATTTTCAATGTTCAGCCGAAAATAAATTTTTATCAATTCATCGACTCCCTCTCATTGGCACTGTCTTCACGAATTGAGCTGATTTTTTTATGTGAAAATTTTGCGTGAAAAATGTTAAAAGAACGCGAATTGAGAATTTTGGGATTTTTGAATTGTTTCCGTGATTTTCTGTAAATAGAACAAACAGTTTTTTTTAAACTTCTATTCTGTACAGACGTTGTCGAAATAGTTTTTATTACGCCTGCTGTCAATTTCAATGATTTGAATTTTAAAATATAGAAGGAAAAGCGGGTAGTCAACTTTTAAAACTTTGGTGTTATTTTATTTAAAAGAGATCGATGGTTTCAGAATCACCTCAGAGGATCGCTTTTTTGGACAGAAAGCGTTACGGAATACCCTCTACAAGTAGGTCAGAGTAATTAACACGCCGACAATTCAAAAATTCAGAAAAATCAAAATTTTTCAATGTTTGGCATTGTGAAAAGCAGAAAATCGTTGTTTTTTGTTGTTGAAATGTTTGGGGGGGGGGATTCAGGAACCCCCCCCCCCAAATATCAAATTGGGCCCCCCAATAGCCACTTAGTTTGGCACCCCAGACAATTCAGTTGAGTACCCCACTTCCAGGGCTGAATAGGTAAATTAGATAAACCCCTCATCAACTTCAGTTAACCCCCCCCCCATCACTAAGTATCCAACGCTCAACTCAGAACGTCAGAACGTCGACTAATCGAAAATGAAGCAAAATCAAACTTTTTTCAGTGATTGGTAATGTGATATGCACATAATTCGTTATTTTCCGTTGTTGAAATGTATGGGGGAATTCAGTTAACCCCCCAAATACCAAATTGGGCCCCCCAAGAACCCATTTACTTTGGCACCCCCGACAATTCAATTGAACACCCCATTTCAAGTGCTCAATTGGTAATTCAGATTAACACCCACATCGAATTCAGTAGGATCATTACTTTCTGTGAAAACTTCTTTTCACCAAATCTTGGTGCAGCATATAAGTGATGTATTTAAATGAAAAATCTTTTTTTTAAACAGGCTTTCGTTTGAGAATGGCGGAATAGAAATGTTTTCTAACTGTTTTGCATTTGTTTATCGAAAAACAGATTTTCCCATAATTGTTTATTCTTAGGTTAAGGGTTCTTTGGTATCGAATTACAAACAAAAATTGGGAATCCTGGCTTAAATGTTTCGTAGCAAACATAACTAGATGCCAACATTGAAACATTTTTCTCAATCGAATAGAAAACGGAACTCGGGAACGTTTTCGTCAAAAACACTTTTCATTCAGCGTTTTTTGAAAAGTTTATACATTTAAAGGAAACAAAAGGCGCAGTGTTTCCTGTTATAACTTCTTTCAATCAAATCTTTCTGTAACTTTAAAGTGATTCATAAATTCAATCTCCTTTTTTTTTAGAAAACTTATTTTTTTACTGTTGGGTCTGGAACGTTCTACAACGTTACAGACTCGTAGGCTCCAGAATGTTCCACACCTCGCCCCGTTAGGCCCCGAGGTTCGAGACCCTTCTCGAACCTTCCCCCGTGTTCCAGTTGGCCACGCCCCCTTTTCCAGAACCTTCCATGGTACTATATAAGGCGTGCGCTGACTCATTTGTGATCTCGTGTTATTTCCTCTAGTTGCCAATAAACTCTTATTGCAACTACTCTCTTCTCTACAACCCCACGGCCACCTGCGGACACAACAACTGGCGATTAGGACGACTCAAGAACCGAAGCTCACGGAGACATGCCTGACTTGGAAGAAGCGATCCAGAAACTTGCCGATCGACAAGCAGCTCAACAGGATGTCTTGACGAAGCTCATGGAGATGATGCTGAAGTCCCAAGGAGGAGGTGCCGCCGTACCCACTACATCGACCCAACTGGTTATCGACTCGCTGTCGCGCCGTATTCCGGAGTTCACCTACGATCCCGAGGATGGTCTGACGTTCGACATCTGGATCAAGAGGTACGAGGACATCATTTCGGAGGAAGGATCTGCGCTCGACGACAAGGCGAAGACTCGTTTGCTGGTTTCGAGACTCGACTCGACATCGTACTCTCGGTTTGCTGACAGCATCCTGCCTCAGAAACCGAGCGAGATCGATCTGGAGACCACGACGGAGGTGCTGACGAAGATGTTTGGAAGAAAGAAGACGCTCTTCCGACGTCGCTTCGAATGCCTGCAGACGGTCCGTTCGCCCCTCGATTCGTATGATGCCTACGCGAGGAAGGTCAACAGGATGTGCGAGGAAGGCCAGTTCAAGGATATCAAGATCGACGACCTGAAGTGCCTCATCTTCGTGGCTGGTCTGCAGGACGCCAAGGACAATCTCGTGCGAACAAGATGTCTTCGGCAGCTGGACACCCAGGAGAAGTGCAAACTGGAGGATCTGGTCAAGGAGTGCGATCTGGTGGAGGATGTGCAGAAGGATTCCAAGATGATCGAGATAAATCCAACGACTGTGTATCAAGTGCAGAGGAGAGAACCCGCTCGCTCGTGGAAGGAGCCCCGAAGGAGGAATGGGATCGCGTGCTACGAATGTGGAGGACCACATTACATAAGGGAATGCCCTAACCTTCAAGAAGATCAGGAGACGGAGGGACTGAACAAGAAGCCGCCGACCAACAAGGACAGTCGCCACCGTGCTCGCTGCAACGCTGTGTTCACCAGCACGTCGGATGTCGGAGTCTACCTGGATGTGGAGCTACTTGGACAACGCGTGCAGATGAAGTTCGACTCGGGATCTGATGTGACACTGATCTCGTGGTCGACGTGGTACATGCTCGGATGCCCTCGTTTGGAGAAGAGCACCGTGAAACTCGTCTGCCTTAACGGAGAAGAGCTACCGGTCAGGGGACAACTGCAGCTGGATTTCGCCGTCGTGGATGCCGATGGAACTCGTCATCGTGGTCAAGGAGCCTGTCTCGTCACGCACGATCTGGACCTGTTCGGATGAACATGGATCGCGGAAATCTCGTCGCTGGCAGCTGTTTTTCTCAACGCGGAATCTGGAGTGGTCGTCAAGGACAAACCAGATGCTTCGGCAACTGGAGAACCACAGAAGATGGCTGTCTTGACGAAGGTGAACGAAGAGCGCACCAAGGAGAAGAAGGACGGGTCCGTGTCGCACAAGCCCCCTAGGATCAAGGAGGACCAAGAAGAGAACGTCATGAAAGGCGATGTGACGGGTGCTGCTTCTGTGGATCGTCATCGACTGCGTGGACAAGGAGTTGCCGGACTGGAGTTGCCCCAGGCGCAGCGTCGATCGGATCAGGGAGGACTTCTGGACGCGAAGGAGGTCAATGATGTCGTCCGCGATGTCAACGAAGGATCTCGGACAAGCATCAGTCAGCAGTTGGAGCTGCACAAGGACGATCGCTCGGTTCGGAGGAGGACAGGGTCGTCGCCCAAGAAGTTGAACACTCAATGCATGGAGGACAACTTCGGCGTCGCGAAGTGCAACTCGCTAGCTCGTGGGAGCAGGGACGGACGCTCGGGCAAGAAGAAGATGATGCACCCTCTGAAGTTCGACTACCAGGAATCGGACGTCAGAACAACAACGACGTGGTCAGGCGCACAACGTGGAGCTGCTCGTGAACATGAACGTTCGCTGGGAGGGACAGCTGCCAAGAAGAACATCGCTTTGCTCGGAGCTGATGGGACTCCGGATTCTGCCCATACGCACTCGGTTGGCCGGAAGCGCAACGTCTACGCTCAAGGATCGACGTCTGCCAATCGAGGGAGGAAGATTACTGACGGTTCTTGCTTGAGATGGTCAGACAACGCTCAGTCTGCTGGTTCGACGACTGACGCTCGCTCGTGCTCGAAGTCTACGGATTTGAAGAAGATCTCGTCGAAGCTTCGATCTTGTGAGGGAGGTGTTGGGTCTGGAACGTTCTACAACGTTACAGACTCGTAGGCTCCAGAATGTTCCACACCTCGCCCCGTTAGGCCCCGAGGTTCGAGACCCTTCTCGAACCTTCCCCCGTGTTCCAGTTGGCCACGCCCCCTTTTCCAGAACCTTCTATGGTACTATATAAGGCGTGCGCTGACTCATTTGTGATCTCGTGTTATTTCCTCTAGTTGCCAATAAACTCTTATTGCAACTACTCTCTTCTCTACAACCCCACGGCCACCTGCGGACACAACATTTACCGTCAGTCTTTTAATTGAGCACGTGTAAAAAATAGAAAATTATTATTTATTTTCCTGGGATAGGATGAAAAGGGTCTAAGAAAGCACAAACTGTCGTTGGGATGGTCTTCGGAGGGCGAGGGCAGACAGTCACGCAGAGATGTTTCCCTCTCTGTGCAGGCGCAGTTCGATCGGCTGATTTCGTAAGATCCTTCTTTGTTTGGATCGGTTGGATGACGACAATGGCGAATGCAAAGAGTTAAACGACGTCACCGATGAAAAAGGGAAAAATTATTTCGACACAGAAATATGCGCACTTGAAAAAGAAAATTTTCGAAATTCAACCTAATGTTCCAAACATTTGATAACTTTTTGCACTGATTATTCCCTTTGGTTGTAGCTCGTTCATGGATGGTAGTCATTTTCGCATATCAAAGTATAGTTTTCTCGAAGAAAAGCGACAGAAAATATATCGAAAATACTTCATTTCTTTGGTTTGAGGTGAAAATATACAATACATATGAGATCAAGTGAAAACTTGGGTTTGCCGAAAATGGCAACTGATGGCATCGGATATGTAAATTGACAAAACGAATAACAGAATTATAGTTCACGCTTTGAGAAACTGAAGGCAGGTGCCACGAACAGCCCAACCAAATTGGGAAAGATCGGTCTTCAGCCAAGTTTCAACGCTTGTCACCACATCCGCCACCTTTAGGGTAACTTTGATTTCCGGCCCTGTGTCGGCAAGAAGAACTGAGCGAGCCTGAAAGTGTGTGAGTGTGTGAGTGTGTGAGTGTGTGAGTGTGTGAGTGTGTGAGTGTGTGAGTGTGTGAGTGTGTGAGTGTGTGAGTGTGTGAGTGTGTGAGTGTGTGAGTGTGTGAGTGTGTGAGTGTGTGAGTGTGTGAGTGTGTGAGTGTGTGAGTGTGTGAGTGTGTGAGTGTGTGAGTGTGTGAGTGTGTGAGTGTGTGAGTGTGTGAGTGTGTGAGTGTGTGAGTGTGTGAGTGTGTGAGTGTGTGAGTGTGTGAGTGTGTGAGTGTGTGAGTGTGTGAGTGTGTGAGTGTGTGAGTGTGTGAGTGTGTGAGTGAGTGAGTGTGTGAGTGTGTGAGTGTGTGAGTGTGTGAGTGTGTGAGTGTGTGAGTGTGTGAGTGTGTGAGTGTGTGAGTGTGTGAGTGTGTGAGTGTGTGAGTGTGTGAGTGTGTGAGTGTGTGAGTGTGTGAGTGTGTGAGTGTGTGAGTGTGTGAGTGTGTGAGTGTGTGAGTGTGTGAGTGTGTGAGTGTGTGAGTGTGTGAGTGTGTCAGTGTGTCAGTGTGTCAGTGTGTGAGTGTGTGAGTGTGTGAGCGTATGAGTTGCTTCACTAACCTCTCCTTGAGTTGTACAAAAGCTGAATTCTGCTGGCCTAGAGGAAAACCAAAAGTTCAGATTGGAATCTTGAGCAATCTGAAAATTTTCCATAGTGCCGATTTGAAAGTGTAAAAACCTTGACAAGGGCAGAAATAGACTTCACATCAATAAGCTTGAATTCAATTTTGGAATGGCTTCCGACGGGACCCTGAAAATACATTTGTATATTTTGTTTTGTTTCAATGATTCAACTTTTTGTTAAATTTTCGGTGTTCTCTAAACTTTTTGTTTTTGCTAGTTCAAGCCGAGGCTCGTCAAAACATATTTTAATTTAAACCTACTTTTGTAACTTTGATTTCAGGTTGCTTGGAATTTTGTACTCGGGAATTCACCATAACAGCATCTTTCCGGCTGCTTGACAATAAAGCATCCACAGTGAAACCGCCACTTGATTTATGAACCTTAATTTGAATTTTGTTTTATTAAAAGTCTGCTCACCTCTGCTGGAGGAGCAGGAGAATTACGCGAAGTAGCATTTGGTTGGAGAAGGTCGATGACAAACTGTTCATGCGATGTTACTGAAAAATATTGCAATTTTGTTATGTCTTGGCAATGAATGACATTTGATTTGTAAACCAAACTATCGACGTTAATTTTTTCAACCTCTGAAATGGGCAAAAACGATTAAAACACCCTAAAATTCATGAAATTCGGATTTTTTTGGGTCATGGTGCTTCCATGTTTCAGATGTAATTTATCAGCTTGAGCGCAGTTCGAAAATGTTGGTAATCTCTTAATGCTGAATTCAAAAAAAAATATTTGAAATATTTTAGTTTTGATTTCTGGCGCGCCGGAACGCGTTGATCCCTACAGTTGCTAAAAATGCTTAGTGCATTAATCAAGAGACTATTAGTGGCCAAGTAGAAAACCGAGCATACCAGAAGTGTGAAACACTTAAGCAGCCTTTTTTTTTAAAATTTTTTAATGAAAGGAAAAGTTTGTTTTCGCACGCGACGCTTTGATGCATTTTTTTCTGGGCTAAAAAAACCGAAATATTTGTAAGCGTATATTTTTATATAGACAGACATTAAATAAATTTCGCTTTCGCGAAACAAAACTAAAAACATTAAAAGAACGTTGAATATGGGTCGCTGATAGTTTTTTCTTTGCTTCCGGCATTCCTTCACATACTTTTGCAATTTTTTTAAAGATTTAACTAAACCTTAAGTAGAAATCGGTCAATATCACATTTTTGTTGGCTTTACGGAAGTTCTGCAAATATTTAAAAGTCATCCAAATTTAAAGTTTTTTATGTGCTTTTTGTTTACGATTTTATATGAAAAACTTCATTTTTCTAACAAAAAAAAAAGATAATACTTCTGTTTTTTTTTTCGTTTATTCCATCATAGTTCTGCGTTCTAGCGCGCCGCCGCGCGTTGAATCTACATTAAACATTAACAGGCCAATTACAAAAGTTTTTGGGGCATTGAATTCCACAAAATTGCTAACTGTAGTCAAATAGCCTACCGTAACCCTTAAAAATTTCAAATAAAAAGTTTTGTAAATTTGTGTCATACGCATTGGATTTTCATACGCAAATTCTGAGCAAATCTGATCAAGGCGGCTGCTCGGAAAAAGGCTTTGAAGAAACTCCAGTGAAAATTTTGCATAAAATTATGGCTTTTCGAAATACCTGTTTTAAAAATACATCCTTTTACAAAGTGTTCACAAAGCAAACAAATTTAAAATCGGATAAGTAATAAAATCGGAGGAGTACCCTTTCCAAGCGAAGCTTTAGTGAAGAATTTAGACAAACTTAAAAATATGCGCGTGGTTAACCAAAAAGAATGTGAAACATTAAACTGAATAGAGAGAAAATAAACGAAAAAGCTTTGTAAAGACAGTTATACAATCGTTGCGGGACCCATTGTACCTAGTCCTTTAAAGTTTTGTCAAAGCCGTTCCCATTCGTTTGTACATACAATTTCACATACGTGTTGCACTATTTGCGACTTATGAAGTTTAAGGCGAAATAGGAGGCCCCTCTGACTACGCCTCAAATCTTGGAGCCACAGAGTTGATATAAATCTAGTTAATAAAATTTAAATTATCCGTTTTATGTGTTTTAGCTATATAATCAGGAATAAAATGTGATTTTCGCTGTTTAGTTCGCCTCACGTGGCCAGGTGCTGTAAGCGCGCGTCCGTTGCAAAAAACCGCGCGGCAGGCGGCAAAGCGACGCCCCTCCAAATTCACAATTGAAATTGGCCGCGCGCGAACGGCCACTATTCGCTTCAAACTGAACTAAATCTCATAAATGAAAAAAAGTTAGTTAATTTACACTTAGGACTACACACAAACCTGAAAACACCCAGAAACCAAATTTTTAATTGTTGGCTTTCGGACCCTACTCAAAATATGTCAGGGATAATGAAGGAATTGTACCCACCTGGATCTTTCGACGTGTTTCCAGACTTCTCCAAAGCATTTCTGGCGTTGATCAGCTGCTCAGAGCAAGCGTGGGGAATTTCTTGAAGTCCGTCGAACAACAGGGTACCATCACCCTCTTCTGGAACTGGTGGAACAACTGGATTTACGTTCCCCATGGGACAAAACCGTTCCAGTAATCCCTGGATCATCTGGTCTTGTTCTTGGTTCTAAAAAACAACCCCGATTTCCAGTAGTGTTCACTTTTACCTTTTTCACTTGGGTGGTCTTTGGCCTTGTTGAATTGGGTCGTGGGTGGTCCTCCAAGTGAGAGGCGAGTTTCTGCTCACATATGTCCCACAGGCCTCCTCTGCCTGAAAAAAGTTGGGTAATTCTAAAAATTTGAAGAAAAACCTGTATCGTGGTGCTTTTCGATGTGGGTCTTCATGGCCTTGGTGGTGCAGTTTCGCTCCACGTACTTGCAGAAGTGGCAGCGGGCCCCTTCACAGCCAAAAGTGCTCAGGTCCGTGAAGAATTCCCATATCTAAAAAAGACACATCAACGTTTGTAGCTAAAATAGGTCATACTTAAAGGGACCGTCAGGGGACTTTTGCAAGTTTGTTTTATTGGATTATTCATATAGTACATTTCCAACGGAAAGTCGGCCACTTTTGAGGGACATCAATATTCACACGTATTTAACCACTGACGATTTGAAACATTGCAGTGAATAGAAAAAGAATTAGCAAAATAGCACTGTAAATGATGAGTGCGCAGACAATTTAAGACGGGATATCTGAGAGTTCCGAGTTATGTAGGGACATTCGCGAAAAAAAAATTTTCTGATTCGACTGAGAACGACAAAATTGTTATAATAGGACCCAAATAGCAGATTGATACGCAATTTGGGTCTACTAGGTCACTACACCCTAAGCCCTTAAGGTCCTAACCCTTAACTCAAATCTCGCTCGTCGCTCATCCAAACCCTTAACATATATATTTTTTCTGAACCGCGATTGTATATGGAACATTTTTGTAATTGACCCCAGCAACGATTTCTTTACTTCAAAAAAAGTTATATGAAGTTTTATGCCCAAAAAACGCTAAAAGCTGACCTCCTCGGTTAACCACTCAAAAGATTTCAATGAGACCTATTTTTGCCGATGCGGCTTTGTTTTTTACCCCATATAAGTCTTAACATCAAAAATCGGAGGTACAGTTTTTGTGATAATAAATTAATTGCAAAATTCCCCAGGCCAGGGGCGTCAGCATTGTGTGGATAGTCACCTCAAATTAGCATATTTTCTTCTCTGTGGTGCATTGGAAACGGTTATAGGCACGTTAGCAAACCAAAAATTAACTTCAGAGGTGTTTTCAGTTTTATAGATCACTTTAAACCGGGTTTCATCCCTAAAAAAGCAAAACTTTTAGGTTTTTTGGTTTTTACTTTTTTATTTTTGACAATTGCTAAAAACCATTCTGACCACTGAATTCCTCGCAAGATTTTACACAGATTGAATGTTTTCGGACCTTAGAAATCTTTTCGCAAACGTTCATTTTCATCTGTGAATTCACTTTGGCACTGCAATACGAGTCTGTCGTTGTGGGCGTGGCCACTGCAGACGTCAAGGGTCCGTCCGCTGAATTGGGTATTTTACTGTTTTAATTCACCGTGAGCGTTTGCGAAAAGATTTCTAAGGTCCGAAAACACTCAATCTGGGTAAAATCTTGCAAGGAATTCAGTGGTCACAATGGTTTTCAGCAATTGTCAAAAATAGAAAAGTAAAAACCAAAAAACCTAAAAATTTGGCTTTTTTTGGGATGAAACCCGGTTTAAAGTGATCTATAAAACTGAAAACACCTCTGAAGTTAATTTTTGGTTTGCTAACGTGCCTATAACCGTTTCCAATGCACCACAGAGAAGAAAATATGCTAATTTGAGGTGACTATCCACACAATGCTGACGCCCCTGGCCTGGGGAATTTTGCAATTAATTTATTATCACAAAAACTGTACCTCCAATTTTTGATGTTAAGACTTATATGGGGTAAAAAACGAAGCCGCATCGGTAGAAATAGGTCTCATTGAAATCTTTTGAGTGGTTAACCGAGGAGGTCAGCTTTTAGCGTTTTTTGGGCATAAAACTTCATATAACTTTTTTTGAAGTAAAGAAATCGTTGCTGGGGTCAATTACAAAAATGTTCCATATACAATCGCGGTTCAGAAAAAGTATATATGTTAAGGGTTTGGATGAGCGACGAGGGAGATTTGAGTTAAGGGTTAGGACCTTAAGGGCTTACGGTGTAGTGACCTAGTAGACCCAAATTACGTATCAATCTGCTATTTGGGTCCTATTATAACAATTTTGTCGTTCTCAGTCGAATCTGAGACGTTTTTTTTTGAATGTCCCAAAAGGAGCCGAAAGTCTCGATTTTCTCAGAAATCCCGTCTTAACAATCGCGGCGAGACCAAATGTACCTAGTCCTTCAAGAAAATCCAATTTTCCTTTGCTCTTTTTTTGAAAATGCGCTATATTTTATTATAACATATTTCCGTAACCTTTTTTTATACGTATCCTATAAAAAAAGTTTTAATGATAGATATTTTGTCGAATATTTTGTCCCAACGGCCTTCAGCCAACGGGCCATACGCAGAGCCGACGTTGCGGTGTTTACAGAAAAGTGTGCGCAAATCGGGAAACTTGCATTTTCCAAAATTTTCTTTGCAGAATTTCAAACCTGGTTTTAATTTTAGCTCAAAAAAGTGTATTTTAATAGTTTTTCAATTATTACACTTTTTAAATAATCACATACTTAATAACTGCCGTAAAATGTATGAAAATGCAAAAAAATATAGCTGGGAATTGAGTTTGCTGTAGAAAAAGGGTCACTGCGGCGTTTCTCGTCCTCTCTGCGTCTCTCAGCGAGAGGTTCGATCCTCGCAGCCAAATTATTTGAACAAATTCCCAAGGGCTCCAGGCGCAGAAATTTCATCTTGTAATAATTAGTTAAAACTGTTTTCTGACAAAAGCAAAATTATGAATTCATAATTCTTTTTTTTTATAGGGATTAGTTTGACGACCCGTTTTTGATTTTGAATATTCGATAAGGATGCCGCAGGGAATATTAAAAGTTTTACTACCAGCTATAAATAAGCATGTCAAGAAACATTCAAGAGACATCAATTTGGCTTTGAATAAAGAACCAAGAAATTTAGAGAAATAATGTCGTCGAATTCAAAAGAAAAAAAAAACGTTACTTGAATGTTGCACAACAAGTTTGTAAAAATAACGACCAGTAACAGATAATTTATCGTAAATCGGGGGTTTTTGTTGATAAATATTACTATTATCATGTTTCATAAGGAGCTACCAAATTTATGCTTTGTTTTTTCTTAAGGCTTTCATTTTTATTTTTATGTGATTTTTTATTGATACTTTAAGATTTTTTTTCGGTCAAAATAAGAATTAGTGCTAATCTAGAATTTCGAAGTTTCGAGTTTTTTTGCAACGATCATTTAATTGGAATACCACGGCCAGTTCCCATTTTCAATATTCGATTTTGTTTACAATAATCAATACAACCAAAAAAACCAATTAACGTAATGCTGAAAACCTATAAAAACGACTATTCCAGCAATTGAAATACTTTTGTAAAAATAGAAAAAAAACAGCATTAAGCATATGGCATCGTGGGATTATATGTTTTTGACACAAATAATTTCATATGTTTTAAATAAGGCATGAACTCATTAGGCACTTTTATGTGTGGTTATCTCAAAAAAATTTTTCAGTGTTTTCAAACAGTCAGAAATTACAGCCAAAAGTACTGAGGTCCTGAAAAGCCTGAGAACTAAAACATCTAAATTTTGCAACGAAACTAGGTTTTAACATTTATCGTCAAATTGGAATCCAGCAAAAACGGTCTCATCGCAGTAGGCGTATGATACTCAACCGGGCAAAAGGCAAAACGCAGAAAAACAGGCTTCTCGGCATTGGCTGGTTAATTACATCAATTTTTGGTATAAATTTATTTATATCAAAAATTGGAAATTAGGTACGAAACTTTCATTATGTAAAAATTAGCTGAAACATTTTTCTGACAAAAGCGAAAAATGCAAATATATAATTTTTGTGTTTTGATGTTTTTCAATCATGATTTTTGCCGCGAAAACATTAAAATTTCCACTAGAACAGATTAAGGGTCTTTACCAATTTTGTTTGAGGGGTTTACCAATTTAAGGGGTTTACCAATTTTCTTTGGATTTCGATTAAAAAACTGAATCCAGGTATGCAAAGGAGCAATCTCCATAAAAAAAGACGATTTCATGCAGTTGAAATATTTCTGGGGAAAGTTCAGGATAAAGACTTTAGTTGAATGATGCACTGCCATTTTGTCAAAAGAAATAATGCGTTCATTCCATTTTTTCGGATTAGATAGTCGTCGCCAATGCTACTTCGCCCAATTTCGCTCTTAGCAAATGACACCAGACGCGAATTTGCGTACAAAAATTCTGTGTTTTAGGATACGTACGCAATGCTACGCCATGGTTACATTTGCGAATCGGCCAAGAAGTAAATTTCGCGAAGACTATACGTGTTAAGATTTGTTTTTGGGGTACAACACTACGTCAAATCGAATAAAATAGGTCTCATCAAACCCCAAGTGTAGATACCTAAACAACTTTTAACTATTTTTTTAAACATTTTCCTTCATAAAACGGTACAACTTTTTTAAACCGGAAATGTCTTAAAGAGGTCGGAAACGCTCTAATTTCTCAGACATCATAAAAAATCACACTTAAAGTATATAACTTAAATGATACTACGATTTACTGTACTACCATTACTACGATTTTATGTACTACGGTTTTTCAAACGAACGTCAAATTCGAAGCCTTCCGGCAAAATGGGTCACGCCTATTTTTCAGTTCAGAGTACATTCACTAATTTTCAAAAATATCTGAAAGTCATTCTTGTATTTGAAAAACAAAAAACAATTTGAAGTAATAAGGGAAATACTCCCCTGAAAATATTTAGTTAAATTATGTTACTTGAATGATTCACTACAAATTTGTCAAGAGAAATTCAAATTCGAAGCAGTTCCTTGCGGAAGTATTATCTTGTTTCATAAAGGTAATCCCTTTTTCGTTTTTTATAGCAATACAATTGACAGTTCGGAGTTTGATTTTCATTTTAAGGCGAAAAAAGAGTTTTAAGGCTGTAATACGACCAAAAACAGCCGTATTTGAGCAGACGATATTTAGGCAAAAGCGCGGGCAAAAAGCGGAGACGTAGAGAAAAAGTCGCTTTTTCTGCACGCGCTGGCCGATTTTACGCTATTATAGTGCGTTTCCTAAAAAGAAACAATGCAAATGGGTATTTCCTAAAGGACTAGGTACATTTGGTCCCGCCGCGATCAATTAAATGTCTGCGCGCTCCTCTATTACAACGCTATTTCGCTTATTTTTCTGATATTCACATTAATGTTTCAAATCGAGAGTGGATAAATACGATTGGACATTAAAGTCGATGAAAACTTGAAAACATTTCGTTGGAAATAGACTATACCAATAAATGTTGATTTTTTTAAAACATAAATTTACCAGTTTAAATTATCTGATAAAAAAGTTAGTTGAATGATGCTCTGAGATTTTGTCAAAAGAACGTTGAATATTGGTTCGAACCGAGAGCAAAATATTATTTTCGTGGTTTGTAAAGCTGATTCTTTTTTTTACTAATATTTTGGCGTGAAACAGAAAGAGAAATTAATAGGTAGTTTGTAAAAAATGTCAAATCTTATAAAATAGGTCTTTTAAGTGTAGACACCTCAACAATTTTAAGCAAGTGTTTTTCACATTTTCCGACATAAAACGGTGCAACTTTTTTTTAAACCTAAAATACATCAAAGAGGACGGAAACGCTCGAATTTCTCAGACATTTTAAAAGCAACAAAAAAACACAGTCAAAGTGTAAAAATTGAATGATGCACAGTGATTTTACAAACAAATGCCAAATTCGAACCGCCTTCCGAAATAAATAGGCCACGCCCATTTTCAGTCCAGAGTACGCTCACTCATTTTCAAGAATCTCTAAACTGCATTATTGTATTTCAAAAAAAAAAAAAGAATAAGAAAATAGGATTTGAGGTAATGGAAATACTTATGGAAAACATTTAGCTAAAATAGCTTACTTGAATGATACACTACAATTTTGTCAAAAGAACTTCAAATTTGAAGCAGTTTTTCCGAAGGTGAACATTATTATCTTGTTTCATAAAGGTATCCCAATTTTCGAAAATTTACAGTTCGGATTTTGATTTTCAGTTTAAGGCGAAAAAAAGTTTGAAGGTTCGTATAGTGATTTTTCAAAAAAAAAATTGGCCGAAAATGGCTTTTTTTTTAGCAGATGTGTGAATTTTTAGGCAAAAGCGCGTGCAAAAAGCGGAGACGCAGAGAAAAAGTCGCTTTTTCTGCTCGCGCTGGCAAATAAATTTTAAAAAAAAAGTTTAAAAGTTTACCGGACACGTCTTCTTGCGGCCGTATTTCGGACGTTTTTGGGCGGCAGTAGACATCTGAAGAGTCTGAAAAATATTTGAAAAGGAACAACGAAAGAATAAAAAATATGAAAAAAGAGCTTAGCAAAAAATGGAGAAAAACCAATTGCTAGAGAGATATAGTAAATAAAGTTTTTTGTGACTGATTTTAAAAAAAATTTTATTAGTTTGTGTTACATCGTATTGCGGTTGATACTCAGTTAAGCTTAGTAACCAAAAAAATGGTACAACTTCGCTCAGACTGTATTTTTTTTCTAAAATTTAACATTGTTTTCTCAGAAGTCGAGCCAAATTTTTGTTTTGTTCAGATATTTTAGCAGTTCGTTAAAAGTTTTTGGTTGCCTACTGAAATGATTGTTGTAGGATTTTGACTATCACTAAACAAACATTTACGATTTGGCATTTTTCTACGTAAAAATATAAAAAAGAATTTAAATGGGCAAAAAATTGATTTGAAAAAAAGTACATTATGTAAAAAAAGAGTACGCTTGTTTGAAACGTTAAGACGCGATGTCTGAAACAATTGGTAATAGTTAATTTACAACTCACAATAATAAAATTTCAGTTTATCATTTAAAAGAAGTTGCATTACGGAAGTTTTGGCAGAATTCCGAATTCTCTGACAGCTAAAAATGGATATAAATAAAAAATGACGTAAATCAAAATTTCCTTGCGCCACGAACTTATGCATAAAGTTGTTTCTAAGCGGCATAGGCTCGGAAAACTTTTTTAAAAAATATTTTTTTAATTATTAAAATGTATTTTATAAATTTGATTTCACCTAACATTCAACCAGATTGACAGAAGCCGGCGCTGAATTTACTTTTTAATAAGGTGAAACAATGACATGAGAGAGCTTTAAAATACGGTTTTCAAATAAAACAGTGAGATTTTCCAAACGATAGAAACAGGTCAGCACATTATCTTTTTAAAACTGGAGTACCACGAGGCTATGAAGAAAAAAACTGTTTCATGATAAAAAAAACTACACAAAAAATTTGACATATGGTATAGTCCGTTTCCAAGGGAAGGTCTTTGACTTTCGGGCAAACTTGAAAAATGACTCGTATTTAACCAAAAAGAATTTGAAACATTGAAAGGAACACAAATTATACAAAGCGAAAGAGCACTGTAAAAGAGGAGTGCGCAGACATCTAACAAATATCGTTGTAGGACCAAAGGTACCTAGTCCTTTAAAATTTGTGAAAATCCTTGCCCGTTCGTTGGAAATAGAGTATAAGCAACGTCTAGTAAACAACGCGTAAGATTTGGGCAAAACAAGCGAAAAACAAACTTCAGGAGTAGAAATTGTTAAAATAATTCAATAAGCTTTCGGTACTGAAGTTTTCTTTCTGTTTGGAATGAAACAGTCAAACAATTGAGATCAAAAAAGCGACTATATGTAATCCGAGCGGCAAATCTTGGCCGAAGAGCTGCAATGAAGGAGAATTGTTAAAAATCGATAGGCGAAGGTGACCCCAGACAAGAGCAAAGAAAAGTGCCGGTGCGTGATTCGTGATTCAGAGGGTTCAGTGGTGTTTTTTAATGAAAAACCAATCTCCTCAATCAGGGTTTTCAAATGCGGCGCAGACAAATTGACTACGGACAACTTTGATTTTACTTAAATACTGGAAGAAACATTTGAATGACTGAAAAATTGCAAACGTTTTTTTTGGCATTTTGAAAAATAAAATTTAGAAGGGCTGTTTTTCACATTTTTGAGACAAGAGAATTCGTTCCCTTTTCCATTTTTCTCATTGAAATTTCGCCGAAAAACAATTTGAAGTTTGAAAGCGTTGTAATCACCGGACACGCAGGCCATCCGCACAACCTGCTGTCGTTTTGTTTACTTTGAAGAAAGATATTGGAAAAAAGAAGAAATTTCGTTGAGATTTTAGATTGCTGTGTTTTTAGTATCACTTAAAATAGCGTTCTGAGACAAAACTCACTTTAACGTTACTGTTCTCGTTTTTGTGAGCCTTAAACTGAGAGATTAGTTGTATAAGTAGCATTTTCAGTCGTTTTGGATAGAAATGAACAAAGTTGACAATTGATCGTTTTCCTAAACATCACGTTTAGTTGACGCCAAAAGTACTACTCTGTGACGTGCCAATGTTTTCATGTTGTTTATAAAGTTTAGCGTTGTACATAGGATACTCAGGCCGTGTACGCAGCCAAAACTGCCGAAGTGAATTTGACGAGGAGTAAAAAGAGACTATGGGGGCAAAGGAGGAGAAATGTTAAAATCGATAGGACAGACAAGAACAAAGAAAAGTGCCCGTGCCATGTGATTCAGAGGGTTCAGTGGTTTTCTTAAATGAAAATTGAGTCTCTTCAATCAGGGTTTTCGTATGTGGTCCGCAAAAGGAAGACGTTTTGACTAAGGGCAGCTCTGACTTTCCTTCAAAAGTGGAAGAAACATTAAAATGATTTTTTATCCGTTTTTTGACATTTTGAAAAATAAAATCTAGAAGAGCTTTATATAAACTTTCAAGACTACTTTTTCGTTTTTCATGGAATAAAGGCGCAAATTCTTTTGATACGTGTAAAATTTGCCTTTTCCATTCTTTTCGTCCAATTTGGATTAAAATTTCAAATTTAAAAAGGATTGAAACGTCGGACACATGAGCCATCTGTACAACCTGCTTTCGTTTTGTATATTTTGAAGAAAGATATTGAAAAACAGAAGAAATTTTGAAGAGATTTCAGATAGCTGAGTTTTTAGTATCCCATAAAATAACGTTCCGAAACAAAAGCCACTTTAAAGTTACGGTTCTCGTGTTTGTCATTTAAACGGAGAGATTAGTTGTGTAAGTAGCATTTTCAGTCGTTTTGGATAAAAGTGAACAAAGTGAACAAAAGAGTCGCTTTTCTGACGTCGAAAGTACTACTCTGCGATGTGCCAATGTTTTCATGTTGTATATACTGTTTAGCGTTGTATATAGGATACTCAGGCCGTGTACGCAGCCAAAACTGCCGAAGTGAATTTGGCGAGAAGTATAAAGAGCCGATGTTTTCAAGTCATCTGACAGTTGGCGGGGAATGGTCGAGCAGGCGGCGGCGCGGTCAGATGTCTCTGCTCTCCCCTTTTCCCGCGCCCTCTGATCGCCTGATTTCATAAGATCTTTGTTTGGAACAGAGAGGCGCGCCGTTGAGCTGAGCGAAGAAAAAGTGCAAATTGGTCAGAAGGCGCCGCCGATGACGCAGTTATGGTGCGAAGGGAATATTCGGTTGGTTCACTGTTTTAAAGTCTGCGCAAGTTTTATTAGTTTTTCTGAAAATCGGTAGATTGATGCATGAAATATCAAAATATAAAACACGAGAGAAAAAGACTTGAAATGCCGACAAATTGTTTTCCGACAAAAGTTTTATAATTTAAAATTGTCAAAATCATAGTGAACGTTTAGAGAAAAGCCTTCATGCTTGTCCTCGCGCAAGATCTTAGAAAATAATTCGCCTAATAACAAACAAAACAGGCAGAAGCGAAAATTTCAAAAAAAAAAAAATTTCTTAAAACTTTGTGTTTAAATGTTTCATGTTCTTTTCGATTTTTGGAAGTAATTTTATAAACTACGTCGTTATTTTAATGTTTCACTCTGAAGATGAACTTTGTAAAACAAATTCAATACCGTTCATTCTGCTTTTTTTGTTGTTTTAGCACAGAAAATGTCATGAACGCAACAACAAATTTTGTTTTAAATGTTAATCTGGTTCACTATTTCAAAGTAAGCCGAGGTTTTAGTAGTTTTCCTGAAATTCAATTGACTCAGCGTTTTTCACTGAATCGACAGGTGCGAAAAACTTGAAAAAAAAAACTATTGGGAATTTATGGTTGTAGGTCTTGTTTAAAATTAAAATCGCACGTTTCCTGCAAATTTAAAAATCGGTTTTAAAAACTGCATAAAAAAGCCTCTACAAAACTTTTACAGCAAGTACGCTGTACAAGTTTATGCATTTTCCCATTATAAAAAGCGCATTGTTTCAAATTTATATTGAACACGTTATATTTTGAGTAGCTTCAGTATCGAAAAGCTAAGCTGAAATTTTTTTTAATAGAAATGTATCACACTGAACTTTAACAGTGTAAAATTTATCCCGTCTTCGATCTGATCAACTCAATAACTTTTCCTAATTCTGTATCTCAAACCTAATTTTCATTTTTTACCACGGGCCATTTCTTCAAATTATTTATAACATAACAAAAATACAACGATACAACAACTTTAGATATAAACTGCTTAGGCTGCACGACAAAAATTCAAATTTTTTCCATAACAAACGGTTGCAACATTGTAGAAGATGTTATCCAAAAAGAATTACATCAATTTTCCTACTTTTAAAATATTTTATTAGAGTCAGTATTAAATTTTTTATAAAAACAAAAATATCGGAACAAAAGGAAAGACAATAAAAATATAATCAGTAATTTTTTTCAAACGAAAGAAAATGAAATTCCGTTTTTCTCCAATAGCGAATATGCAGTTTCAGAGACTTAACCCTAAATTCCACAGAATGAATGTTTTTGTTTTTCGAAGGATACGAATTCTTCATCATGAGTGCGATGAAATCTGCAATTTCGAACTTCTGAACTCTTTGGAGAATGAGCTTCTGATTCAGGGAAACTTTGTTGTCACGGAGGAGCTGAAAAAAACATTTTTACAACTTCAAATAAAAAGATTACCGTAATGACCTCGAAGGTCTGCTCAGCAGAGAGGAAAATATCTTCAACAACGACGATTTTTCTGGCTTTGACCGAAAAAGCAACATCTCTTGTGAGGGAAGCTCCATTTTCAATGTGGACCTGAAGTTTATTAATTGTTGAAATAAAGAGCACTATATTCTTAAATTGAATCAAGTTATTTAAAATAATTAGTGTGATCTATTAGAAATAAACTGCCGACCCAAATTTCAGTCACAAAGCCAAATTTCACATTCAGGCCGCAAAGATCAAAACCGACGTGAGGCCGCGAAGCGGCCCTTGGCGGCCGAAGGCCGTGAGACCCTACTGAAGCGGCCGAAGGCTGCACAATCCAGATGAAAAAAGCTTTGACTTATGGTAAAACAAAATCTCAGATTAATGTTTCGCAAAGTTAACTTGGACTTTGTGATAGATAAACTATCAATCCCTGAGAGGTAAAAGGTTCAACAATATATTTCCCATTGTTTATAAGTTGCAACAGAAAAAAAACTAAAAATTTTAAAATGCTGGCGATGTAAAAGTTTATGTAAAAATTGCGACTGAAACACAATTTTCCAAAGGTAGTCCTTTTTCGTTTTCTGCAAAAAAAAACCCGAACGTTTTTTAAAAACAACTATTTCAATTGCTTTTGGGTTCAATTAGAAGAATTTGAACTACAACAATTAGAATTTTTATTTTTAAAGTATTAATGAATTGATCGTTTAAAATTTAGAGTTCTGAATTTTGCATAATGAATATATAGAGCTCTAAATTTTACATACTGTCTTTTCATAATCAAAATTTCGATGGTTGGCGAAGGAATCTCAGTCGGAAATAACGGTTTTTTAAACATCCTTATTTTTCACACCACGGGAATGTTTCGCTATGGTTTGTTTCCAAAAAAAACGGAACATGATTTGGACAATTCTTAAAGGACTGCGGTCATTGCATCCCACCGCGAACAGCGCCGCGATCATTTAATTGTCTGCTCACACCTCTTTTACAGTGCTTTTTCGCTTGTTTAATTTTTATTCACTTCGTTTCAAATCGTGAGTGGTGAAATATGAGTGAAAATCAGAGTCGGCGAAAAGTCGGCCACCTTTCATTTCAAATAAACTATATTAGAAATATACTAAAGCCCGCGAAGCGCAAAGTCGTCGTGAGGCCTCGAAGCGGCCCTACCTGCGGCCGAAGGCTGCACAATCCAGATGACAAAAGCATTGACCTCGAAATGTTAACTTGGACTTCGTGAAAGAAAAAAACATCAATCCCGAGAAACAAAAGTTTCAAGAATGATTTCACTACAACTTATAATTTAGCTTTTCTGAATCAGATGTTTCGGTGCATCGTGAAATTTATTTACAACTTAATAATTATCCTGCCGCATCTGATTCAATAATTTTTGTAATGATAAAATATATTCTATGGTGGTAAAATAAACAACGTTAAAGGCGACGAAAAAAACAACGATGTTTCAAAACTTCGCATTAACTGTTAATTTCCTGATTGTTTCAACTGAAAAATTTAAAATGTGGCGATGTAAAAGTTTATGTAAAAATTGCGACTGAAACACAACAAATACAACAATTTTTATGTTTATTTTAGCAAAAGAGATAAAGTCAGAATCTAGGTGACCTATTTAATTTTCAAAAAAAAAAAATAATTAGCGATTAGTTAAATGTTTCCGCGCTTTTTGAAATTTCTTCACAAATAAAAATGGATAGTCCGTTGAACGTAGGAAACAAAATTCATAACTACGTTAAATTTTAAATTTCTAATAACTGGATGTGTTTTAAAAGAAGTTATTGATTTTTCGAATGTATATATTTTAATAGTTTAAAGGAAATTAAAACTACCTCATCAACGTTCCTGAAGTCAGTCGGAAAATCATTTTGAACCACTGACACATCGATATTTAGAATCTTGGGTTTAAATTCCTGAAATTTATAATTAAATCTTCTAAAAATAAAACTGAAAAACCAAAAATTGAATTCTAACCTTCAGCAGATTATACAATTCAGGGGGAAATGAATCTGCAGCTCGAAGTGAAACACTGACAATGCCTTTTACATTTTTCAACAGAAAATCGAGATGCTTCTGTTGAACTGGCTCCTAAAAAATTGAAACTAATTTTATATTTTTTCCCAATTCTTACCCAAAAATTAATGTCTTCCGTCTGGATAATGGCGTTTCCGAAGCCGGAAATTTTGTAAGTTTGGGTGGCGATATTGCGAACGAGCTTCACATTGCCATGCTGAAATTTTAATTCGTTTGCGCGAAAATGGATTTTTACGGAGCCACAACAAAATACGTACGGGGTGAAAATTGGGACAAAAAAAGCCCAGACGCAAAAATTTTGATTGTGCGACATTCGAACTGGCAATCGAAAAAAATTTTCTCGGTAAACAATTTCACCTAAACATAAAAAAGACGCGGAAAATCGATTATCGATTTTTGCGCAGGGACCTCCGGGTAACTGCACCTACCCTCAAAATTGAAAAAGCGAACACTGTTTTTTTTTTTTTATAAAAAAAACAATAGGCAATTTTAAGCTGAAAAAGATTGAAAAAAAAAGCATAAGATTTTGTGTATATGTTTACGTTTGTGTTTTTTTAGTAGATGTTAGATGGTTTTTTTTTGTTTTACCATTTTTCAGTGTTTACGTGACTTTTACGACATTTAGACGAATTTTCCGCCCGAACGGATTTTTCTATTGAGTTGCTGATGTTTTTTAAAAGTTTTTTCCATGTCCGCTACAAAAGCCCATTGCAATTTCTGCTTGCTAAAAAATACATTCATTTATCAAAACATGCAACCGACCGAACTTTTTTTCAAACGTAAAAATGTGCAACAAGTTTCAAATTATCAAAATGATAATTTATACTTGAAAGTTCTACGTAGTTCAATTAAGAACGAAAAACAACACACGGAAATAATATTTTCGGAGCCAAGCCTGAATATTTTTTTCAAACGCAAAAATGAAAACAATTTAAACAAAAGTACGTATTTCTATTAATAAGGGGAAAAATTCAGTTAAGCCCCCCACCCTAGTATAGCCCCCCACGCTCGGTTTGGCCCCAATCAATGTGAATTTGTGAACTTCCGTAGGTGGGGGGCGTAACTGAATTATTTATCCTGGGGTGTTTATCTGAATTCAGTTTAACCCCCCGCAATTGAAATGGGGAGCTTAACTAGCCTACCCGGAACTTCTTCAGATAAACCCCCCGTATAATTCAGTTATGCCCCCCATACGAATACTTCAGTTAAACCCCCCAGCTAATTCAGTTAAACACCCCATCTAATTCAGTTATGCCCCCCAGATGAACAATTTAGGTAAATCACAAATTCACACCGAAAGGTACGATTAAAATCCTAAGCAGACTTATTATCGGTAATTTTTTAGTCTTTTAGCGCCAAGTTTAGAAAAAAAAACAAATAGATTAATCAATAAAAAATGCCCATGGTGTGTAACTCAAATGAGCAAAACGTAATAAAAACAATAAAATATATGTGAACAACTAAAATAGGCAACTATTAATAATATTTATTGATTATAACTAAACATAACACTATTAAAACGATAATAAAAAATCAAAGTGAAATAAAATTCAAAATCCTAAAAACACAAATTTAGCTGCGTACTGCCAATAAAGCGTTGGGAATTGGATACTCAGCTATGGGGGGCTTAAATGAATTTGATGGGGTGTTTATCTGAATTACCTAACCGGCACCTGAAGTGGGGTGCTCAACTGAATTGTCTGGGGGGCCAAACCGAGCGGCTATTTTGGGGGGGGGCGCAACTGAATTGGCTGGGGGGGGGGGTTTAACTGAATTCCCCCCTTAATAAGTAATTCAACCCAAAAAATTGTTAATCGATTTTTTGTATATCTTTATTGCAGTTTCTGCTCGATCAAAAATACACCCAGTTAGAAAAACATGCAACCCATGTTTTTTAAATGTAAAAATGGGTAAAAAAAATAAATAAAATTACGTCTTCCAGCTGATAATTGAAAAATCTTGTTTTTTTCAATTTAAACAAAAAAATAAAAATAATAAACTTTCCCAATAAAAGAAAAACTCACCCTGAACACCAAATGTTTGACTTTATAAGGGAATTTCAGATAACACTTAAGGTCACAAAAATCATAGGTGCTATAGCTGCATTCTTCAAATTTCCCGAATTGTTCGTAGGTGAACTGAAATTTGTTTATTCAAAATTTTTTTTTTTAAAAAAGCTGAAAAACTTTTAAAAAACAAATCTTTAAAAATTGAATTTAAATAAAAATCTGTTTCAAATAATATCAAACAATCCGTAAAACTAACCTTTTCAATCACCGATGTTTTCAATCCAAAGGGAAGATTGTCGAAAGGGATCGACATCCAAAAACAAGAAAGAAAGTACTGAAAAAAGAAATCGAGTTGTTTTTAAGTGGGGAAAATGGTGAAAGCGGTGAGAAAGAAGTCACCAAATCGATTCAAACAAACAAGCGCTTCCTGCTGACCCCGTTATCGGCCGTAAAAAAAAGCTATTTTCAATTTTCGTTAGCTTTCGTCAGAACGGATTGTGTAATTTAAAAATTCAAAATTTCTTTCAAGAAGATTTCCCCTAAAATAATACACAACTAATAGTTAACTCATAAAGCTTACGATTAGATAAAACATTTATAAAACATTTTTTGAATGAATTAATTCTGAAATCGTACGTCCTGGCATAGTTCTCACCAACCATGGCAACGGGCCGGCCCGCTGACAAAATTTTCACGGCCCGGCCCGGGCCCGACCAAACATTTATGCCTTATTTCAATGTAAAAATCAAAAATAGCAACAAAAAATTTTTTTCAGGCCGGCCCGCTATTTTGCCATGTTTGGTTCTCACGGGCCGGGCCGGCTTGAAAAAAAAATCCTCGGCCCGGCCCAGCCCGCATCGGCCCGTCTACTCGGATCACCTAGTCAAATTGTCACCCATGCGACCAAGGTTCGATCCTGGTCGGGACACTTTCTTTTCCTTTCTTTTTTGCTTAGAAATAGTTTAAATATGTAATAGAAGAATTATGGAAGAGGTTGTAAAGTTTAAAAAAATTATGTAAGCCGAAAAAACGATTTAAAGAAATCTGAATTAGACAAGTTTACAAACAGGCCCGTTTCGGCCCGGGCCGGCTCGCTTCGGCCCGCGGGTCGGCCCTTCTCGTGAGAACTACGCGTTTAGAAAAATAAGCACCAAAAAAATTCCCCATTGGGTTTTTGTATTCCAAATAATGGAGGCATTCAAGAACAGAAATAATGAAAGCTCTTCAAATTTATATTGTAAAAATAAACGAAAACAGCAAATATATTTTTGTGACTAACTTTCCGAAAACGATGAACACTGAAAAACAATGTTATATTTTTGAACTTTCGTCATAACGGATTTTCACGCAGGGGACAACCAGAACACTACATGACAAATAGTTAAATCAAACTACATAAACGAAACATTGAAGCAATATACTTTTTTGACAGTAAAAAATCTGCTATTGTATGTTTGGGGATATCATCAAGAGAGCAGCGAAAAATTCCCATTTCGCTGTTTGTATTCCAAAAAATTGAGTAATTCAACAACAACAAAAAATGGATAAGAATTAATAAATTCTGTATTCGTGACTCATTTTCCAAAAAAACATGAAACACTGAAAAGCTTTTTCAAATTCGTCTGGCATAAAAAATGCTATTATCGCGATTAAGTTTAGATAATTTAAACAAAAAAACATTATTCTGAAAATGCCGATTGTCTTAAAATAATTTAAATTTAAACTTCTGATCCTACATGAAGAAATGTGAAAAAAGGTATAAAAGGTTGAATTTTTGGGGATTTGGCGGTGTTGCAATGTATAATAATATGCTGTTACACAAAAATTATGTTTTGGACAATCAGAAATGATGGAGAGACAGAGAGACAGAGAGACACAGAGACACAGAGACAGAGACACAGAGACACAGAGACACAGAGACACAGAGATACAGAGACAGAGACACAGAGACACAGAGACACAGAGACACAGAGATACAGAGACAGAGACACAGAGACACAGAGACACAGAGACACAGAGACACAGAGACACAGAGACACAGAGACAGAGACACAGAGACACAGAGACACAGAGACACAGAGACACAGAGACACAGAGACACAGAGACACAGAGGCACAGAGGCACAGAGACACAGAGACACAGAGACACAGAGACACAGAGACACAGAGACACAGAGATACAGAGACAGAGACACAGAGACACAGAGACACAGAGACACAGAGACACAGAGACACAGAGACACAGAGACACAGAGACACAGAGACACAGAGACACAGAGACACAGAGACACAGAGACGAGACACAGAGACACAGAGATACAGAGACAGAGACACAGAGACACAGAGACACAGAGACACAGAGACACAGAGACACAGAGACACAGAGACACAGAGACACAGAGACGAGACACAGAGACACAGAGACACAGAGACACAGAGATACAGAGACACAGAGACACAGAGACACAGAGACACAGAGACACAGAGACACAGAGACACAGAGACACAGAGATACAGACACAGAGACACAGAGACACAGAGACACAGAGACACAGAGACACAGAGACACAGAGATACAGAGATACAGAGACAGAGACACAGAGACACAGAGACACAGAGACACAGAGATACAGAGACAGAGACACAGAGACACAGAGACACAGAGACACAGAGACACAGAGACACAGAGACACAGAGACACAGAGACACAGAGACACCGAGACACAGAGATACAGAGACAGAGACACAGAGACACAGAGACACAGAGACACAGAGACACAGAGACACAGAGACACAGAGACACAGAGACACAGAGACACAGAGACACAGAGATACAGAGACACTCCTGATACATCTGCATCAAAAAATAATCAAAGGTGGTATTTTTGAATTATGAAAGAAATATTCAACTGAAGTTGCATTTCAAAAACAATTTTTTTACATTGGATATATAAAACCATTGACACAAAAACAAACAGCAATGCGTAGAATTGAATTCTTATAAAGAAAAAAAAAGTCTGAGAAAAAAATCTGGCTGGAAGCGGGACCTGTGTAGTATAAATGACAAGTCAAGGTCATATTCATTTTGCCGTCTGTGCTCTCCAAATGCCCTGTGCTCTTTCCGTCCATCCCGATCGATATGCATCGGCTGGCAATTGGAATGAACCGGCAATGACTGAAAATCTAGGGGTTGTCTGAAAAACCAATGCAAATTATGAAAGTACGATTGTGTTGAATAAGTGAATTTTTAAAAATATTTGACTTATTGTAAGCTAATGAAACATGCAAGAACATGAAAAAAGTGTTTAAATTAAAAGTGTCAAAAAATTCCAATTTCGAATATTTTTTTTTGTAAAATATATAACTCTCATGCAACTTTCAAGTTTTACATAAATTTATATGAAACATAGGTTTTTGTTTTTTTTTATAAACTCGTTTGCTATGCCAAAAGATTTTTTGCAAATTTTTCATCTAGGCTAAGCAGCTCAAAGCGACAACATCAAAATCGCAAAAACTCAACGAAAGTTTGAAACATTTACAGATTTAAAAAAAACAACGAAAAGTTGCATTAGTTTCGGAAAATTCAAGCCTATAGCGAAATATTGGACCGGTCATGTGCCATAATGCATAGGTTTTCGACGTGGTCCTATCAAGATACAGTTTAAAATTTGTAACTTAAAGTTCAAGTTAAAATTTAAATATTGCAAGTGAACGTTGAAACTTATTGTACAGTTAGAATGAATGCAACAATTAAAAAAAGCCAAGGGATTGTCGGGGAAGCCAATTCAATGTATGAAAATATAAATACGATTGAGAAACTTTGGGTGTATATTAATAAATGTTTGGCTAATTTTAAACTAATTAAACATGCAAGAACATTTGAAAAGATTTAAAAAAAAAACTACGGAAGTCAACCGCAAAATATTTCAGTATTCAAGGAGCGATAATTTGTTTTGCATAAAACTCTCGTGCAAGATTCAAGTGTTACAAAAACGTATGTGAAAAATAGTTAAAAGTTGTTGTATAATTAGAATAAATCCGACAATGGAAAAAATCTACGGGATTGTATGAAAACCCAATTTAATTTATGAATTTGCGATTGGGAAATGTTGAGTATTCGAGCCGCGATAATGTTTTTGTATAAAACTCTCATGGAACTTTCAAGTGTTTAAAGAAGTTGCGTTGTGAATTTTTATAAACTGTTTGCCATAACTAACAATTTTTTTGCAAACTATCCCTTCGTCTAAACAGATCGACATCAAAATCACATAAAACAACGAAAGCTTGAAAAAATTGGCCATTTTTAAAAACGGAAAAATTACATTCGTTTCATAATTTTCGATTTCAAAGCGAAATATGTTATGCTGCATCTTCCTTGAACGTTTTCCTATAATGATGATAGGCTCGTTTTGTTGCAATTATTACACAGTTAAAAAATTATATAACCGTTTGTAAATTTAGAAAACTGTTACAAAATCATGTTTTCTGACTACTGCTGAATTATGTGAAAATTTAGGAGCGACAGGTTTTTATTCGTTTTCAAACCATGGTTAAGATCGGAAAAGTCCAAGTGATATTTGGAAAAGAATTTCCACTTTAAGTTTAGCAAAATTTTGTTTTATTTTTTCAGCGGTTTAAGGTTTGGACAGACGAATGTTTGGCTTTTTAAGCTAATCGCATTGAATATTAATCTGTCACATTATATATTTCCGAAAAAATCAGAAATTCGGTGTTGTTTTTGTTTTTTTTTTTTTGAATATTTATGTTTTTTTTTTTTGAATTTACAACGGTTTTCTATCGAATGAATGATTGAAGTAAAATGTTTGGCTTACTGTGAGCAAATGAAACATACAAAAGTTTGAAAAAAGTTAAAAAGATTTATGAAAAAATAAATGCAACTTTCAAGTGTTGTATGTATATGAAAAATTGTGTTTCGTTTTTTTATAAATTCTTTTAGACCATTTTTTCAAACTTTTCCTACCGGAATTTTGTCACCAGCGACCAACAACAAAATCACTTAAAACTTAACGAAAGCATGAAACATTAGCTGGTTAAAAAAAAAATGAAAAATCCAGTAAATTCTGAAAAATGTTACAAAATCACTTTTTCGGACCACTACCGTTTTCCGGCCAAAATCGCTACTGGTTTTTGTAAGCATGGATTAACATCGGAAAAGTCCGACGTTAAAATTTCATGCGTCGAACCCAAAGATATGATGCGGAAGAGATATGTGATATATATAGTGCGTTTCCAAAAAAGAGTCAAGGAAAAAGGGGTTTTCCTAAAGGACAGGTACATTTGGTCCCGCCGCGATTGCTTTATTGTCTGCGCACTCCTCTTTTACAGTGCTCTTTCGCATGTTAAATTTCTTTTCACTTCAATGTTTCAAACCGACAGTGGTTAAATAAGGGTGGATATCAAGGTCGTAGAAAAGTCGTCGATTCTTTGTTGGAAATGGACTATAGACTATTTTCGAATTGCCCAATATTACATCGAAATAATGGCCTAAAAAAAGGGCGTGGCCACATTTTGGCCAAAGTCATGATAAAAAACAATTAAAATTGAAGGAAAACCCACCAAAGTCACCAAAGTCGTCGATTCTTTGTTGAAAATAGACTATAATTAGAGCGGTTCCTTAGGAATCGTCACAAAAGTATTACTGGAAATATGCTTATCGCCGAAGAAATCGACAAATCTATCAAGCTAAAAACTAAATTCTGCAATGAAACATTAGAGTTCGTTTCAGCGATAAAGTATCGAGTTAGAGAGTAAATGTGTATTTTCAAAAAGAAAACTGTAACACATTTCGTTAAAAAAGGGAAAAGAAAAAAGGGTTTTTGAATATAAATTTAATCGTGTTTTTATTTTCCAAATCATGATCAAATTAAACGCTGTTTAGTCTGGGGCATCGCAATTTCTGAACTTTTTGTATATCTGTGAAATACTTTTTCCTAATTATATTATTTTTCAATCAAACAAAGGGTAAAGAAATCAAATGGAGTTAAACGCATTTTAACTTAAGTAATTATGCAATAATGTTTTTTTGTAAACAAAACATTTTTACGCGCATATCCTAATTGTGATTTGACAACAGCTGATTGGAAAGTAATAAAGTGAAATATTCAAGTGTTATTCAATATTGTCATTTGGAAAATTGTCTTTCCTAAAATATTTATTTTCACGTTTCAAAAACTTATTGTTACGCATTTCTTTTTACCAGTCGTTATCAAGACTTTTGAAACTGCTGACAAAGAAAAACACATATTAAATGAAAAATAAATCCTGGGCCCTGTCCTGTTTTTCTCAAACCGGTTTTTCTCAAATATTTTGCGTCCTTTCTTTGCCCTACGAATAACGTTTATTTATAAAACCCCTTTCCCCGAAAATGTATTTTCATTTTACCTATAGCTATCGCCAAACCGAAATATTATGCTAATTGCGGAAACAAGCAAAGCATGCTCTGTTGACGATTCATTAGACTACGAATTTCAATGTCGACAGAGCATCACTTGAACATTCTAATTTTATTGGCATGATTCCAATTTGGCGAGAGCTATATATTCCTGTATTTGTGATTTCTTAACAGCCGCTATCACACTATATGCGCTCCAATGCCAATTTGTTTCGCTTTCGCATTTTCCTTAGCGTCGCTTGTTATCAAAGCCACCTAATTTTTAAAAAAAAAATAGACTTTTTGTATACACTATTTACTCTTTCTAACCTTGAATTTTAAATTTAAAAATGAACATTTTTTAGTATTTTCAAATGGAGCCAATTTTTTTTCAACTCAATGCTCTTCCTCGGGAACTTAAAGTTTGTCTGGTTGAAAAGGTGATTTTTTTCCTACATTTTAGTTTCAAATTTATAAGTCACAGATGACTTACCTGGGCTTTTCTACATTTTACGGATGTTCTACCGTGTCAAAACAGATTTGTGAAGATGTATCTTCAAAAGTGAAACACTATCTATCAATTTTTGCCGTAGACTTGGAGAGGGACAAGGTAGGCTCCTTAAAATTACATTTTCACTGTTTTTTTCGTTTTTTAGCTTTGGGTTAATCAACGAGATTTCAAGCCGATGACCAAGGTAGAATCACTTCCAAGCAATGTCATGGTAGAGGTCAATTTACTGACTACAGGGGTGGGTTTTCCTTCAATTTTAATTTTTTTTATCATGACTTTGGCCAAAATGTGGCCACGCCCCTTTTTTAGGCCATTTTTTCGATGTAATATTGGGCAATTCGAAAATAGTCTATAGTCCATTTCCAACTAAGAATCGACGACTTTTCTACGACCTTGATGTCTACCCTTATTTAACCTCTACCAGTTTGAAACATTGAAGTGAAAAGAAATTTAACATGCGAAAGAGCACTGTAAAAGAGGAGTGCGCAGACAATAAAGTATTCGCGGCGGGACCAAATGTACCTGTCCTTTAGGAAAATCCCTTTTTCCTTAACTCTTTTTTGGAAACGCACTATAATTCAGATTAACACCCACATCAAATTCAGTAGGATCATTGCTTTCTGTGAAAACTTCTTTTCACAAAATCTTGGTGCAGCATATAAGTGATGTATTTAAATGAAAAATCTTTTTTTTTTAAACAGGCTTTCGTTTGAGTATGGCGGAATAGAAATGTTTTCAAACTGTTTTGCATTTGTTTATCGAAAAACAGATTTCCCCATAATTGTTTATTCTTACGTTATGGGCAGGGGTGGACAACAGGCCAGGCCTTCCCAGGCCGCCCTGGGCCTGGCCTGGCCTGGGCCGGCCCAGGCCGTCATTTCCAGGCCCAGGCCGGCCGCGATCGGTGACCAGGCCGCGATCACGGCCTGGGAATTCCAAGTGATCCTCCCGATTGCATGCTAATTAACACCAAGAGTTGTTGTTAGTAATTAACATAGTTAAGTTTGAAATTTATCTGATTAGCATTGCATGAAAGAGCGCCTTTCGCCAGCTCACTCTGCTTTTTCCTTCCCTGCGAGCAATGTAGATGCCTCCCAATCGATCCTATTGATGACTGACAGCAACCAAATCAGGTTAAAATGAAATTTTTAGGCCAATTTCAGTTATTTGAAACCTCCAAAGTGTTCTATGCAAAGTGTTTTGTATGTACACGATGGCTAAGTAAGAAACATATCCCCATTGGTCACACTAACGCTGTCAGGCTCGTGAACATTCCTATTTTGGTTGTGTCTTATTATAACCCAGGCCCAGGCCAGGCCCAGGCCGGCCTGGGCCGGCCTGATGTCCACCCCTGGTTATGGGTTCTTTGGTATCGAATTGCAAACAAAAATTGGGAATCCTGGCTTAAATGTTTCGTATCAAACATAACTAGATGCCAACATTGAAACATTTTTCTCAATCGAATAGAAAACGGAACTCGGGAACGTTTTCGTCAAAAACACTTTTCATTCAGCGTTCTTTGGTTAACAGGTTATGGGTTCTTTGGTATCGATAAAAATCAAAATCCTTTATATTTCCAACTAAAGGATTTTGATTTTTGTCGACTTTGATATCCAATTGTATTTATCACCTCTTGATTTGAAACAATAATGAGAATATCAGAAAAATAAGCGAAATAGCACTGTAACAGAAGAGTGCGCAGACATTTAAACAATCGCGGTGGGACCAACAGTACCTAGTCCTTTAGAAAAATCCCTTTTCCTCGTCTTTTTTTTTTAGGAAACGCACCATATCAACATCAGAATAATGTGTCTAAGAGTCGTCCAAGTAGGGTTGGCGGGCACTATAGTTAGTTTCTAACTAGAAAAAAACAAGGAAATGCCCAAGTACCTTTGGTCCTTTTGCAATCCGTTTAATCGTCTATGCAGGCCATTTTAGTTGGCTGATGCGACTATTCTATTTCTATTCGTTTCAATGTTTCAAAGCATTTTTGTTTTGGAAACTCGAGTAAATGGCATGGCTTTCCCTGAAATTTGTCAAAGTTTGTGGCAAAACTACTTTGGAACAACGTGCCAATGTTTTGTTGCTGTGCCCTGAGTAAACTGTGCAATATAGGATACTCAGTCCGTGTACGCAGTCAAATTGGCCAAAGTAATTTTGGCGAGGAGAATACTTTCGGTTGAAATTTTACTAAATCAGGTGTGTAAATTGTAGGCAACCGCACAAAAGTGTGAGGAAACATTATAGAAACCTTGTTTGAAATTAGGCTGTGTTGAAAAAAAATTTCCTACTTTAACAATTAGTAGTGGCATTTCATTGTTTTGAACTAAACATGACAAAAAAGAGGAACGAGTACTTGTTCAAGCAGTTGAGCTTGAATGAAAACATACTGAAACATTGAAACACAAACATCAAACACAATTTCTAGTTTTTTTGCACATTATGTAGATCCAAGGTCTGCGCGTTAATAAATCATCTTTCAAAAAATAACTAAAAATTGACAAAGCGCTCCGCCGTTCAGTTTGGATAAAAACATAAAGAAATATTAAAAACACAAACACCAAACCTTTCTTTTCTTTCCTTTTGTTGACAATTTTTTTTGTCAAATTTGGTTTTTTCTAGAAAAAAACACAGCAACTCCAGTAAGGGGCCTTTTCATTTCATTTTCGATCGAATACGGTCGGAAATTATGCGAATGAACTATGCAAAATTGTCTCGCACCCTCCTCATTTTCACAGCTCTCTCAGTCAATTAGAATGAATTCGGGTCATTAGCATCCCTTGTAAATACCGGACACGCAGGGCGTACTGGCCATCCGCACAATCTGCGGATGGTCGGCCGTTTTTGGACACTTTGAAGCCAGGCCTATCGAAAACGGCACATTTCCGACCCATAGTCATATACTTTTTCTTGATCAGCGAATTTTTCTCTTCTAGAAGAGCCAATGTTGTACAACCCGCCTGACTGTCCCTTTCACAAAAAAGTCCGGTGTCCTAATAATGACATCCTCAAACTTGTATAACGAACGACTGCAATGAAATGCTACAGTGTGGATTTCCAATTGTGTAACAGAAATTTAGTTTCTTACCAAGTTTTTTTTCTTTGCAAATTAATGCGGAACAAAAAGTTTTGAGTTGATTTATCTACGCCTTGAAATGTTGCTGAAACAACAAATTATATTTTTTTAAACTTTTTTTATTAAAATTATTGTTTAACGTTTCAAGAAAACTTGAAATTTCGAAGCAATCCTCGAAAGTTGATCAGAGCTTCTTTTCCAAACTACCAATCAAATGTTTATGAGACCTTTACAAGTATCCTAATTTTACGCCAATTTAATTTGGCGACACCAAAATTTCGAGAAAAAAATTTGAACATTTTTCACAGAAATTTGCATATACAACTTTAAAGAGGTGCCCGGAGTATTTTTGTTCGTAGAATCAAAAAGTGAAAAAATCGGCAAAATCGGGGAAAGATTTTTTCTAATAAAAATAAAAATTACAATCATGCCGTTTTTCGTTTCGGCCGGTTTTTCCGTTTCGGCCGTTCGGCCATGGTCGGCCGTTTTTGGACACTTTAAAGCCAGGTCTATCGAAAACGGTACATTTCCGACCCATAGTCATATACATTTTCTTGATCAGCGAATTTTTCTCTCCTAGATGAGCCAATGTTGTAAAACCCGCCTGACTGTCCCTTTAAGATAGGTTAACGTTGTTAAGGTCATTTTGATGTAATAATGAATTTTGATGTAACATATTGAGGTAATTCGTATATCAACAACAGAAAAATCACTAATGTCGAAGAATCACCGCTGTAGGCGGGCACTGAAACAAAGATTATGTGCGGTGTAGGTGTAAAACTTTCTTCTGATAATTGTAAAATTTCAAATATGATAATTCGCAACTGTAACAGTGTAACGAAATGACCTAAAAACTAATTTTCACCAAAATTTGGATAAAATGAGGCTCATTAGCATATTTACGTGGTATTCATTCTACGATGAGATTTACCAGGGAAGTCCGTAATGGTACCCCCGGAGTTTGAAACGAGACCTATACCATTGGATAGAGCATAAAACGTTGACCCTAAAGGTGCTCTCCAATTTTGCTGCGGACACCTGGGAGCCGAGAAATGTCGGTTTTCGTTTCTATGCTAAATTATGCATTTACACAAATGTGGCTTATCTTGGGAAGAAATCGACCGCCAAAGTGTGAAAGCGTGGTAAAGTGGTTAAGTGAACTGTCAAAGATGAGCTATGCTGGATCTATCCCCGGCAGTACTTTTTTTTATAATTTTTTTTTGCCCATTTCAACTTTAACTTTTTTATGACATCTTTTGTTTTTGAAAATTTTGTTTTAGTCGGGAAATATATTATTTTTTGTTTTTCTTCCCTTCCCATGTTCCCGATTTTTTAAATTTTTCAAAAATAAAAGATGTCATAAAAAAGTTAAAGTTGAAATGGGCAAAAAAATTTTTTAAAAAAATACCGCCGGGGATAGATCCAGCATAGCTCATCTTTGACAGTTCACTTAACCACTTTACCACGCTTTCACACTTTGGCGGTCGATTTCTTCCCAAGATAAGCCACATTTGTGTAAATGCATAATTTAGCATAGAAACGAAAACCGACATTTCTCGGCTCCCAGGTGTCCGCAGCAAAATTGGAGAGCACCTTTAGGGTCAACGTTTTATGCTCTATCCAATGGTATAGGTCTCGTTTCAAACTCCGGGGGTACCATTACGGACGTTAGACTTTGTTGTAAAATCTTTTTTTATAAATTCACAACTCAAAACAAAGCCAAGCAAAAAAATATGTTTTTTGCTTTGCAATTACATTTGTATTTAAAAGCACAAATTGTTCTTTTAATCAGAAACAGAGAATGATTACAGAAAATATTGTAACACACTGTCGACAATATATGAAACTTGCTCGGTGAAACATTTGCCCAGATAAACTTTTTTTTTTAAAAATTAACGAAATGGAAATTGTAAAATTTCTAAATCACAAGATTTTACATAATTCGTTTGAAAAACAGTTTAAGTTACACATTTTTATATCCTTAATTAACCAATTTAAAAAATTACGTAAACGCAGACGTACAAAGCTGCACTAACATTTAGCTTTCTTAGAAATTATGTAAAATCAGTAGAACATTTAACTGCGCAATCTTTTAGCAACACAAAACCTTTTTCAATTAAATTTTTTTTATTTTTCACCAAAACTGTTATTTTTTTTTTTAATTTCCGAAACTAACTGCTTTAGAAAAACGAAGAGAACTGCCTAAATATTGTGAAGAAGCTGGAGATTCGAGCGAATCAGATTTCCGTCACCCATCAAAATTTCACATTCAGCTTTGTCTTCGAGCTGCTAAATGTATGTTTTTTTGTTATTTTGTTTTTTAACTTTTATCACTTTCGTTTAAGTTGACAGATCCTAATGAAATAACCGGCCATGCCTCCGAGGACGTTTTAAAACTACCTCAAGTTTCAAAGGTAAAATTATTTATACTAAAAACCCATAATTCAGATGTCAAAAATAAGTGTTTTCGCAGGACAGCTAGGCGATTGCAAATTCTTGGCAAATTGTCAGGCTTCCAAAATAAATTTAATGAGCCGGTACAGTGCTCCCAAAGACGTGGTTATGGAAATGCTAGAGGTGTGTGAGTGTGTGAGTGTGTGAGTGTGTGAGTGTGTGAGTGTGTGAGTGTGTGAGTGTGTGAGTGTGTGAGTGTGTGAGTGTGTGAGTGTGTGAGTGTGTGAGTGTGTGAGTGTGTGAGTGTGTGAGTGTGTGAGTGTGTGAGTGTGTGAGTGTGTGAGTGTGTGAGTGTGTGAGTGTGTGAGTGTGTGAGTGTGTGAGTGTGTGAGTGTGTGAGTGTGTGAGTGTGTGAGTGTGTGAGTGTGTGAGTGTGTGAGTGTGTGAGTGTGTGAGTGTGTGAGTGTGTGAGTGTGTGAGTGTGTGAGTGTGTGAGTGTGTGAGTGTGTGAGTGTGTGAGTGTGTGAGTGTGTGAGTGTGTGAGTGTGTGAGTGTGTGAGTGTGTGAGTGTGTGAGTGTGTGAGTGTGTGAGTGTGTGAGTGTGTGAGTGTGTGAGTGTGTGAGTGTGTGAGTGTGTGAGTGTGTGAGTGTGTGAGTGTGTGAGTGTGTGAGTGTGTGAGTGTGTGAGTGTGTGAGTGTGTGAGTGTGTGAGTGTGTGAGTGTGTGAGTGTGTGAGTGTGTGAGTGTGTGTGTGTGTGAGTGTGTGAGTGTGTGAGTGTGTGACTGTGTGAGTGTGTGACTGTGTGACTGTGTGAGTGTGTGAGTGACTCGAAATCGCTCTTTTTTTTAGCAATGGGCGAATGGTGAACGTCAAATCTACTCAATCCAAATGTTCTCGCTGGATTTCGATATTCCCAGTCTGAAGGGGAAATTTGATTCCGCTACAACGAACATTGTCAATCGAAATTTTGCCTATATTATAAAAAATGAGGATTCCACCGATTGCATTACTGTGGCGCGAGAGGAAGGAAAACTCGAAATAAGGAGTCCGTATATTCCTTAAGAGATAATTCATTTGTGAAAAAAATCCCCAAATTTGAACTTCAAAAATTACTTGTTCTGTTTTTTAAACAAAAAAAAGTTGTCAATTTATTTTTATTGTACTTGTATATTTTTATTTGTTTTTGCTAATAAAGACGAACACCCGCCTTCCATTGTTTTTCCGTTTTCAGCTGTTTTTAAATGACTTTTTCAAAGCATTCAAGTGTTCATAAATAAACTTCATGTTTCAATTCTTTTTGTTAGCTTTTTCAAACAGCATAGAGAATGGTACTGCGTGGCGATAAATGCCTAGCTGATTGGCAAAATTGACGATTTAAAATCACGGCGGGACCCGAATCTTAAAGGGACCGTCAGGGGCCTTTTACATATTTAATTGAACTAAATTTTATATTTTTACTAATGTCAAAAATCATAAGGACTTTTATTACTGCTCCCCCAAAAATGATAAATTCTAATTTTAAAAACAACTCAGAACATTTTATCCCAACGAGCTCTATTCGATTTTTGTATGTTACAATGTTCAAAAAAAAAATTCGTGCGGGTAGTTTTCAACAATTATAGAAAAAACTTTTTGTCACTTTTTAATTACCTCTAAGGAAATAGAAGCACAAATAATTGGAGAGAAAAATTTCTGTGTTTAATATTACTTTCAATGCTGCATTTAACAAAAGCTACCTGGGGAAAACAACAAAATTATAAAAAAAAAAAAAGCTACCTATGGAGAAATCTAAATTTTTTTTTGTGGCATGTGGGTAAATATTTTATCATGTTGACTTACCTTTGTCAAAATGAAGAAAAAGTTATAAGATTCTTGTGGAAAGAAAAGCTAATTAATTTTTTTAGGCAAATTTTGACTTAAAACTACGAAATCATATCCCACGACTTTTTTTTCAAAACCGAAGAAATTGCGTTTTGAAAATGAAAATTGAACCCACAAAATTTCTAAAAAAAAAATTTCAGAGGGAAAATTGTTCTTATGTTTCAATGCCCTTTTCAGAATGTGAACTTTCCCGTCATCTAATACATCACAAAATTCTTTATGAATTACAGTGCACTAAGAAAAACTGAAAAAAAAATTTCCTTTAGGTTTTTTTATTTTCACCAATGAAATTACGACTTCATCTTTAATGAGGCCCAGTACTATTAAATGTGCTCTCCACCACATAAGATATATATGCTCCCTTAGAAAGACCTGCTCCTCCGGTAATTTACAAATTAAGCGTTCTTGCTTCGTATTTAAGAATCGGAGTTTGTGGATTGAACAGCGAAATTCTTTAAAAACTAAATGTAATATATTTTTACACTTTTACTTACGTTACGGTGTCCTTTGGTTTTCCTGGTGTCCCAGTCATGTCTATTTCAACACTAGCGTCTTTATTTGAGCTACGGATTAGAATATAAAAAGTTACGGTAAAAGTGTCCGCATTTCCTGAAATTTTGTAAATCGATTTTTTCTTCTTGTTTACATGACGTTTTTGGTATGACGCCACATTGCGTATTTCCATCGAAAATTAGATTCGCAAAAGCAAAAAAAATGTTTTGAACATATGTAAATTCCATTTTCCTTCACACGTGAGTTTCGTACTTTACGATATGCAAAATTAGCCCGTGTGGTTAAAAATGCCGTCCCTTTTTGTAGATGCAGAATACAAATACATATAAATGTTTATGTGTAATTTTCCATCGCACATTCTGTTTTTTCAACTTTTTGCAGAGTCTTTTTTACGCGAACAAGCGTGGTAATTAACTGTTATAAAAAACTATTTTCCATTTTCATACAATTTTTGGCTTTACGACGCATTGCGCATTGCGTACTGCAAGAAGCGTAAACTTACGGCGTGTTGCTGAAAATGTTCCTACGAACCAAACAAATTAAAATTTTTGGTCAAACGCGCAATTCTGTTTCGCCGGTTTCTTGGGAATGATTTAGTCGAAATACGCAGACAAACCTGAGATCGGAAATGAATGTTTCATTTTTGGAAATTTCACTTAAAAATTTAATTCCAATTCTATTGTTATAATAAATTTAAGCTAAATTGGTAGCTTACATTTTCTGTCTGACGCCGAATTGCGTATTTATACCGAAAGAGCTTTTTGAATGCATATGCGCAAAAAATAGTGTTTGAAAGAAATTATGATTTTAATCAATAGTGGCATTTTCAGTCAGTCACACACGTTTTTATACGGTGCGGGAAAAAACGGCGTCTGTTTAAAAATACCATCCACAAAAAGTAATTTTCAATGAAACGCGGTTCTTTCTTTTTATGGCTATACGCAACAACACGCGTTTCTGAAAACGTTTTTTCCCTATATTATTAAATTTAAATTTTGAAATTAAATCCCTTACCAGACACTAATTCGAAAAGTTGCGAGTCTTGATTGTTTGACATAAACGGGTAGTCATTGCTAATGATGAATCCGTGTTTGCGGTTGAAGGCAATGTAGGGTTGGCCTAAATGAAAATATATTTTATATGTATTACAAAATTATTACTAAATTGCCCAGAATAAACTGCGGTATTGAATTTGATGGCAGTTACACCGGAAGTTGCGTAAAGGGACCAAATGTTGCATGGAATATATTGAGGAAGTGCCAAGTCGTTGTCGGACCTAAAATCAGTGTTTCATTTAAAATCTTTAAGAATTTTTGTTAGTGAAAATTCGGTTATTTCTTCTTGTTAATTCTTCTCGAATATTAAAAAAAGTGATTTTTCTGTGATTTTGTTAATTTTTTTATAAACTTGTTTTTGGAGGGCTTTACAAGTTTCAATAAAAGTTTTCTTCTTTGGGTTTTAACAGTTTTTTTTTAAAAATATCTTTTCGCTATTGCTTACCAGCGATACCAACAATCATTCCTTTTCAAAAATTGTAATTGTTTTGTCTGAAACTTTAATCTGAAGTTTAAAAAACAAAAATTTTTTTACGTTTGAAGAAGATTTGTTCCTTGAAATGCGAAAACGCTTTTGTGCTTTTAAAAAATATATATCAATTTTAACTTATATAAAATGTTTGTTTCACTGAATAAAAAATCAACCCGCAAGCAACAACCTTGAAAAAGTTTTTATTAAAATTTCCTGTTAACGTGCAACAAAAAAACGTTTGCTTATTGTTTTTTTCCTACTCTTCTTCTACTGACTTTTATTTTTTTTAAGGTTTTATGAATTTTTGCTGAAAATTTAATCCATGTTGTATGGTTGGGATTATACATTTATTTTTTTGCATCATGAAACAACGAGTATTTTATATAATTTATTTTTTGCAAAAAAAAAACGATGAATAAATACAATGCAACTTTCAATCAAAATTTTACCCATTTGTTTTCATTTTTTTGGCTATTTTTTATTTGTGGTTTTTATTGCGATTCGAAAATTTTCATTTCTTTTTTATTTGATTTTTCGAAAGGTTGGTTTGTGAAAAGTGACATAAAAGAGTCAATGAGAGTAGTTGTTATCAAAAGTATCATCAACATTCATTCTGGCCTTTAATTTTACAAAAATATAAAATTTTGCTAAAACTTTCGTCCCATTTCAAAATAAAAAAAGATTTGATCGTTGAAATGAGGTTTAAATTTTTCTTCACACAGCGTGGTCGAAGATTGTGTATTTTCATTGTAAAGTTTCAAGTTCCTGGTTTAATTACCTAATAAATTCTATGAATAATTTACACATTCTATAAAATAAATCATTTACTTAATATATTATTTGAAAATTGTGTAAGTTCTTTAAAATCGCCCTCAAAAAAGTTTTTTTTCAATGTTTCCAGTTTCTCGCTTTTATAATGAACAATTGTTATTGACAGTTCTTCCATTTTTTCACGCACTAAGTTGAAACTCACCCGTATATGGCCAAAAGAGTTGCGTTGCTCGTACCTCCTTGCGGACCTCCAGCGAAGATTTTTATACTGTCGTACTTGATTTCCTGATTCTAAAAAATTGCAAAATTTTAAAAATTTTAATGTAGTGTTTCATTTTTCATGTTTCTATTTTGATATATTCAAAGAAACCGTGCGAGTTTTGAACGAAAATTCACACTGTTATAAGATAAAAACCTTTCCATCAGCAGCCATTTTCTTATGCGGGTTTGAGGATTATTTTTTTTTCATATGCACGCAAATTGGGAAAAAGAATTTCAAATTAGAAAAAAACCCCAAAAAAAAGTTCTCTTTAAGGTCGCTGAAAAAAAATCGATCTTGCGAACAAGGAATAAAAAAGTGAAAAAAACCTATTATTTGAAAAACAATATAACAAAACATTTGAGAAAGTTAATTCACTGAAGGCAGAATTTTTTTTTTTTGCAAATTTACGCATAAAAAAGGCTTGAATTGAGATAAAATAAATTAAAACAACTGTTTTGAGACTTTCATACGGGGGACGTAAAAATTTTCTACTTTCATAAAATCTATCAATGTTTAACAGTTTTAATATTTTCTATGCATTTTAGTAAACAAAGGGAAAAAAATAAAAATTATTGAGTAACTGGTTTTAATAACTAATTTCAAGGATATAATTTTTGACTTCTCAGGACATTGAAAAAACTCTTAATATATATTTCGAGAAAACTATAACGCTATCCTCTTATATAACAAAACGCTATGGTGTGTGTGTTTTGTCTATCAGCAGAACCCCACGTACCCTTACGTACCCTTACGACTAAATGCTAGGTAATGATAAGCTAATGTCCGCTCATTCTTTCCTTCTGCCTTCCTCCAACCGGTCAGTTCTCTATCCCTTTCCCCCCTCATCGTCAGTCCTCTATCTCTGTCTCTGTCACTCTCTCTCTGTCTGCCTCTCTCTCTCTCTCTCTCTCTCTCTCTCTCTCTCTCTCTGTCTCTCTGTCTCTCTGTCTCTCTGTCTCTCTGTCTCTCTGTCTCTCTGTCTCTCTGTCTCTCTGCCTCTCTGTCACTCTGTCTCTCTGTCTCTCTGTCTCTCTGTCTCTCTGTCTCTCTGTCTCTCTGTCCCTCTGTCTCTCTGTCTCTCTGTCTCTCTGTCTCTCTGTCTCTCTGTCTCTTTCTCTCCCTCTTCCTGTATACTTTTCTGTCCCTGTAGATTTGTCTGTACTCCTCTGTTTCTCTTTTTCTCTGTCTCCTTTTGTCTATCTCTGTCTCTCATTTTTTCTCTCTGTCCCTCTGTCTCTCAGTTTTTCTGAGAGACATTTTCTTGGCCTCTCTGTCAATCTATATATCTTTGTCTCCCTCTGTCTCTCTGTTTTTCTCTCTGTTTCTCTCTCTGTTTCTCTCTCTCTCTGTATCTTTCTCTAGGCCTCTTTGTTTCTGTCTCTCTGTCCCTCTGTTTTTTTTCTGTCTGTCTCCATCTCTCTGTGTAACTGTCTTTTTATCTCTTTTTATCGGCCACTCTATTTCTCTTTCTGTCTCTGTCTCTGTCTCTGTCTCTGTCTCTGTCTCTGTCTCTGTCTCTGTCTCTGTCTCTGTCTCTGTCTCTGTCTCTGTCTCTGTCTCTGTCTCTGTCTCTGTCTCTGTCTCTGTCTCTGTCTCTGTCTCTGTCTCTGTCTCTGTCTCTGTCTCTGTCTCTGTCTCTGTCTCTGTCTCTGTCTCTGTCTCTGTCTCTGTCTCTGTCTCTCTGTCTCTCTCTCTCTCTCTTTCGTATCCTTTTGCTCCCTGTCGCTGCCTCTGTCTCCGTCTTTTTCGTCTGTGGTCGTTGCGGTGAAAGATCTTCCCTTACTGCAGCAGTGCCTCTAACTTTACGTCTACGATCTTTTTATATTTTTTTAAAAATTTTGTTGCATTTTTAGTAAAAACGTCAATGTTCCAATAATTGGGCCTAAAACACACATGCCAGGAGGTAACGCGCCGATAGGCGCGTTTACCGACTGGTTCACAAATATAACGGGAGGACATATCAGTTTTGTTAATTACACTGATATAGTGCGTTTCCAAAAAAGGGTTAAGGAAAATGGGATTTTCCTAAAGGACAGGTACATTTGGTCCCGCCGTGATTGCTTATTTGTCTGCGCACTCCTCTTTTACAGTGCTATTTTGCTTGTTACATTTATTTTCGTTTCATATCAAAGTCGCTGGAGAGTCGTCGACTCTTCGTTGGAAAGGGACTATAACTTTTCCAAAATTCTGTAACATTTAACTATAATTGTCGCTAAATCTAATTTGACCCATTTGGCTGCGTACACGGGCTGCGTATCCAATATTGCATCTATTACTTTAGAAACAACTTCAAAACATTAAAATGGAGGGACAAAGTAATTTTTGACATGAACGATATGAGTTTAGCATTTTTATTACAAATGATTTGAGTTACAACAAAACAAAATGGACACACAAAAAAAGTAACTTCAATAAAATCTTCTAAATTGTAATCTTTACCACATTAGAATTTGGCACACGTTTTGCTTAAAAGTTTTTTTTCAGTTTAAATTGGTAACACTAAAGGATCCAGGACTAAATTTTTCCCTACTTTGCAAAAATGTGAAGTCAGTAAAACATTAAACAGCACTAATTTTGGATAGTAAAATTAACTTTAATAGTGTGTTATTCTTCCTTGAACTTTATATTCCAATGGCGGCTTTTATTTTTTTTTAAACTTTAATTTTTGAAATGGTTGATGGACCCAAAAATTCCTTTCGTTTCAAAAATATGCAGTCTGTGAAACATTGGAAAACCACCATTTAAATATAGAAAAAAAACCTAAAAATATTTCATTTGTGTATAGTTAAAAATATATCTATGTAACTTTTCAATATTTTCATCCTAGCTACACTCAAACATACATTCATAAAATAAAATTCATTCGATTTATCTTTTTCGTTACGGGTGTTTGGCGCACAATATTTCGTTACTCGGTTTATTTTTAATATGTTGGTGCATATTGTAATTTAGCTGTTAAATTTAAATTTTAAAAGAAATTGTCGATTGGTGTTTGGCATGAAAAAACATTTGCCAGCCAATAGCCGCTCTCGCTTGTTTGTAACGTTGTCAATGGAATTGATTAGTATTTGGTACGAAAAATTTATATTCGACGGTATAGAAATGTAATAAAAACATTTTTCACTCTTTTTGTATTGACGGAGTGTGGACTAAGTTTTTTCTTTTCTTTCTGAATCTATGAATTATGTAGAAAATACAACAAAATTAGTTTCAAAGATAGATAAAGTAACTATGGTCTTCACTGAGGCATAGTCTGTTTCCAAGGGACGGTGTTCGACTTTCGGGCAATCGTGAAAAAAGACACGTATTTAACCAAGACGGAGTTAAAACATTGAAGTGAACAAAGTAATAATAAACGAAAGAGCATTGTAAAAGAGGAGTGCGCAGACAATTAACTTAGTTCGTTGCGGGACCAAAGGTACCTAGTCCTTTAAAAATTGAGAAAAACCTTGCCCATTCGTTGGATATAGAGTATAAAAAAATCCACGTATTTTACTTAATTCTTAAATATACGTTTTTTTTTTAATAAAGAGAGGTTTTTAATACTCCTTTATTTGTCTGAACGAGACAATTCAATTTTTTTAAAGTAAAAATTTTAATTTTCCAACGGTTGGTCTGTGAGTTTTAAGCGACCTTCATTTTTAGTCGAATTGAAACAGAAAAACAAGAAAAAAAGAAAAAGCGAAATAGCACTGTCTAATTGGAGTGCGCAGATACAGAGATTGATCGCTTCGGGACCAAATGTATTGAGTACTTGAAAAGAGTCCATGTTTTCCCTAGTCTTCTTTGGAAACGCACTATGACTCTATTCCGTTATATCCCTTTAAATAAAAAGATGTAAAAATTACATAATATCTCTTATATCTCCTTTTTATATATCTCCTTTTTATCTCCTGTTCCATCGCACTTTCACCTTCTCACCGCTCATCGCAACTGACTGAAACATTAAAATGTGGTTATTTCAGCAAAAAAACTTTATTCTCACTTTTTTTTTCCTTCTTTGAAAACATTTTTTTGAGCGTAGCCAAATTTCTAAGCTGAATAAATTTCAAATTTAATTTCTGACTTAAAAATGTTGTTTTCCTAAAAAAAAAAGTTGCTTTTTCTTACAATTCAAACTGCTTTTCAATTTTTTTAAGTTGAAAGAGCTTCGGGCTAAATTGTACATTTTCCCCTTATAATGCAAATTTAATAGAACATTTAACAACATTACTTTTAACTGTAGAAAAAATTCTTTTAACTGTAGAAAAATTATTTTCACTAATTTAAATACTTGTAACTTACATAATTCTTCAGTATACTTATATAGACCCCTCTTTTCGTTGGATCGATTACATGTTGAGTGAAACCAGCTGTTTTTGCTGTTTGAAACGGTTGCGTCGCTAAATTATAACCAGCTATGCCTCCTTCGTAAACGTTGAACATGTAAAGGTCCGGATTATCTGAATTGATCGTTTATTGTATTTTAATTGTGAAATTAATTGAATCCTTTACCTCTCCTGTCGTTAATTTGAATCATTCCTCGATCAGAAATCGGCGCAGCAGAGTAAATGGTAAAATTTTTGTTCGCCGGCCACTTGTCAAATTTTTGTCCCTGATTTTGATAATCCGAGCCGAGGATCGTGTAAAGTCTATTTTATATATTAATTTTGTATTTAAAAAAATATTACGTTCCAATTAGTTTTAAACCGTCTGTTGGGTGACCTTCGTAGAAAAAAATAACTGGCTGAGTTTAAATTATTGCCGTAGGCGGATAGGTCAAATCGGAGGCCAATCTAAAATCGATTTTTTAAAACACTATTTTTAGAAAAAGTAAAAATTGATTGAAAAAAACGGCAAAACTTGTTAGGTTTGACCTCATTTACTGATCCGACAAAAAGATTTTTCCCTTTTGAAAAATCTTGAAAATCAATACAAATTGGTTGTTGATCAAGAACGGGCTCCACGATGAAATTCAAACTCACACCAGGATAAACTGAAAATTTAGCATTTAAAGTTAAAAAAAAGTTTACATACATGGTTCAGTTGTAACTTTCAGACCAAAACTTAATTTTGTGTTTTGTATGGTTATTATTTTAATTGTAAAGCTGTTTGGAGGCCAAGCAATGTTAATCGATTGATTGAAACTGAAACAGACTTTCTTTAAAAAATTGAAATTTTCAAAACCCGTGGGGATTCGCGTTCAAAAATTGAGTAATTGATTGTCCGTCCGTTTCGTTGCTGAAAATCAGAATTTCATCGGTTTCAAAAGTGTCTTCTTCAGAAAATGACAAATCCAGAGCGATGTTAGCCAGGTGGTTTAAATTCATTATTTCAAACTGAAAATTATTGAATTTGACAAAATTCTCTGTCTCTGCGTCTCTCTGTCCCTCTGTCTCTCTGTGTCTCTATGTATCTGCGTCTCTGCGCCTCTGCGTGTCTGCGTCTTTGCGTCTCTGTGTATCTGTGTATCTGTGTCTCTGCGTCTCTGCGTCTCCGTATCTCTGTCTCTCTATCTCTCTGTCTCTCTGCGTCTCTGTCTCTCTGTCTCTCTGTCTCTCTGTCTCTCTGTCTCTCTGTCTCTCTGTCTCTCTGTCTCTCTGTCTCTCTGTCTCTCTATCTCTCTGTCTCTCTGCGTCTCTGTCTCTCTGTCTCTCTGTCTCTCTGTCTTTCTGTTTCTCTGTCTCTCTGTCTCTCTGTCTCTCTGTCTCTCTGTCTCCCTGTCTCTCTGTCTCTCTGTCTCTCTGTCTCTTTGTCTCTCTATCTCTGTCTCTGTCTCTCTCTCTCTCTCTCTCTCTCTTTTCTGCTCTATTTTTATACTCACCTTGAACTCACATGACTGCAAAGAGGCAAATTCTGTTTTTGGAATTTCAAATGGATTGTTATCAATTATAATACGTCGACTATCACAAACTGGAAGAATACAATGAAAAAATGTTTTTTTCTCAATTCTTACGATACTGCGAAGCACTGCAACAAAAGATCCAAAAACTTGCAAATATAAAAAGAATCATGATCCGAGCAATGCTTCAGTGATAAGCTTCAGTTTCACGCTATCTTTTCTTAAAGGCGCTGGGGGTGCTGTTCAGTCTTGGCTTACCACTAATCGGTAACATTGGAGCCATTTTATCATTTCAATCCTCAAGCTTTTGCCCCATTCGCAAATATAAGATTGGAGAATTTCAGAACAAAGAGAAACCTTTAATGTTCTTGTAGGATTTTTTTTAAATGCTACAGTTTATGACTAGAAATTGAATAACGCTCCTCAAAATGGATAAATGCAAATTGTAAAACATTTGTGTCGCGAAGTGGTCGCCTTTACAAATCTCGAGCACACATATGAATGCCGTAATTTTTCAAAATTGTTTGGACTGAAATTTTCCGCCCAACGCGAACTGTTAAGACGCAATGTCTGTAAGACTCGATCACATTGAGGACAAAATTTCAATTTTTAACTGTGAAACATTTGTCTCGTGGAGTGAAAAAAATGTTTAAATGCATTAAATTCGTATGGTTATGTTACATCACTTAGATAAAATTGTTTTTATTAGGAAAGCAAGCAAAAAAAAAATAAAAAATTTTAAAAATGGACTTCAATATGCTTCGTGATTGATTGCTTGCCTGAATATTTCATGGAAAATATGACCTCTCCCTGAATTTTAATTGTTTCTTGTTACAATATTTTTATCTTTATTATTTCAAATTTATTTATTTTCTCAAGAAAGTTTTTCTTTGAATTTCAAATTAAACTTATATATTTTAGTGGAACTGGTGCTTGTTAGAAAAATTTTACCTAAAATTTTCTTTTTTAATCGAGTTTCCCTGAAAAATATCAGTCGAATGTTTCGGCGTTATGGAATAATTACTTCACAAACAACACAGTTGGTGCTTTCCGAATTACATGCGGAATAAATATATCTAATTTAGTAAATCGATGTTCTGTAAGTTTGCCATCGTGAAAAATATTTTTTTCTCTCGAAACGATTCCAATCGCACCATTGCGTCAAGGCAGTTTGAGCAACCTAAATATGGCAACTGAAACGTACAGGTTAGAATAAATATTTTTGTTTTTGAAATCATTAAAATCCATTAAAATAAGCAATTTTTAGATCTTACTCCTTCACAAGGCTTCAAAAAATTATTTCCACTCAAACTATTTTTTAAATCCACCTGAGATAGAGTTGTGCTTGTGAGATAACAAAAAATATTAACGCTGAGATTGATTTAAAAAATAAAACAAGATAATTTATGCTTCATCAACATAATATGCTTCATCGGCTACAGTTTTATCGCTATATTAAAAATTTTAAATGCTTTCCATTTAAATTTTCACATTCAGGCGGAATCGATGCTTGTGAGAAGATTTTCAACAAAATTTATCTTTGAAGCTCCTTTTTATTCGAGTTTCTTTAAAAACACTTTTTAGTCAAATGTTTCGACAATTTGGCAAAATTATTTCAGAAACAAGACTATCGGTTAGTACTTCAGGGATGACACTTTATATTGTAAATAGTTATATTGTAGCATAGGAAATCGACGCTATTTATGAAAACAAAGTTAGCAGCCTAAAATTTTATTTTTCTTTTTTTTGCTTACTTGGGAATGTATTTAAAAATAGTACTTCAACACTATTGCGTTAAGAGAGATTTGCACACAAGTCAAATGAAACATATTCAAAAAATGGCACCGAAAAATTAAAGACGGGCTGCCCTGGTCCCGCGACTATACTTTTGTTTTACGAAAATTGTTTTTTGACAATTCAAAAATAAAAGGGCTAGACTTTGGTTGTTGTTTCCCGTTTTTACAAAAAGTTTCATTTTTTTATGTTTATATTTTATTTTTGTATTTATTTCACTTTCCTCATGCCGTATTGTTAAAAAAAGCTTCTTGTAAAAGGGCCACCATGTTTCACCATTTTATGAAATAAATACTTTCGCGCAGCAGTTAGTAAAGCGTTGGATAGGATTTTTAAGACCTTGAAAAGTTACTTGTATTTGGCTAAAAAATGATTTGAAACATTTAAGTAAAAAGAAATATAATAAGCGAAAGAGCACTGTAAAGGAGGGGTGCGCAGACAGTTAGCCAATCGTTGCAGGACCCCTGGTCCTTTAAGAATTTGTCCAAATCCTTGCCCATTCGTTGGGTGAAAAAAATTTTTAAAAAAAGTCGGTAAAATAAAACAACCAGTTTTTAATATTTCAAACAATCATCGACGGTCAAAACTTTTCTTCTTTTCATGGCAGAAATTGAAGACTTTACACAGTTCGAGCACTGACGAGAGGCAAAACCAATTTACCAGAACATTCGAGCGATATAAAAATTTAAAAGAAAATTTCAATTTTAATGTCGCAGCGTTTTTCGTGATATTTAAAATTAAGTGATGTATGACGGGTTTTCACGGGCCGGGCTATTTGAAAAATTTTCGTTGGCCCGTTTAATTGGAACTCCCAGTCAGATTGCCACCCACACGACCAGGGTTCGATCCCGGTCGGTGACATACTTTTTTGTACGACTAATATTGACTTATAGGTTTGTTACAAACATTATTAAGTTTTTTAACGCATTAAAAAACATTGCACCGAATAATGCAAAATGTAAAATTTTGATTTTCATAAAAACGGGCCGGCCTGTTCGCCCAAAAACATCTCTCAGTCCGGCTCGTCATTTGAGAACCCTTTTTCAAAACATTCAAGTTGGGATAGATTTATCGTAATTCGGCTTCATCGGCTTCCATGTGATTTGAAAGTTTGCAGTTTACCAATCACTAGGGCAAGCCAGGATTGTAAAAAACCGGTTTTATTCAAAAGCAATGAGGAAAAAGGCTCAATGAAGGTTGTAGCAAAAAAAATATTGTGTGTTTCCAAAAAAGAGTCAAGGAAAAAGGGAATTTCCTAAAGGACCAGGTACATTAGGTCCCGCCGTGATTGTTTAATTGACTGCGCACTCCTCTTTTAGAGTGCTCTTTAGCTTGTTAAATTTCTTTTCTTTTCACTCTTTCAAACTGCCAGTGGTTAAATATCGTTAGACATCAAGGTCGTTGAAAAGTCGTGGGCTTCACGCCAATTTCACGGCCGAAGGCCGAGTGATGAGTGGCCGTAGGCCATGTATGTTTGCGGCCGCAGGCCGCCTAACTGGGCGGCCGAAGGCCGCGACCCAGGAGGCGTACCCTCCTGGTCTTGAAACATTACGCGAAACATTGAAATCCTTAAGAAGTAAATTGACCATTTTTAGATTGCTGTGAATTTTCAATTTTGAATGTTATTGCTGAGGAAGAAAACCTGAGGAGAAAATTAAAAAAAACAAATTTCTGATCTTAGTAGTTAGAGGTTACTAAAACCTTAATGTAACCTTAGCTGACCTAAATTTGAGGAACGCTAAACTTGAGTGCTGTGTTCGCTAAGTACTTCAAAACTCTTCATGAAAATCTTAATAACTTTAAAATAACAGTTCCTTTTCTTGCACTCTATATATAGGGCAACAGTAATACATTTTTTATAAAACTCCCTCAGATAAAAATTGATATTAAAAATCTCGTGACCCTGATCGTTAGACTCGTAAATTATCTTTTTAAAAATGCCCATAAAGCATGTTCTTTTTTACCTTTCATTAAATTTTCTGTATTTTGCGTTTCAATGTTTCAAGCGAGATATAAGTTTTTGAATGAAATTTGAAAGTTACATGTTTCTAGGTCTCTTTGTGTTCAAAATTCAAAAATTTTATTTAAAATGGTGTGTTCCGTGATGCGTTAACATCCTTACAGTGGCTAAACAACAAAAATGGCGAAATATTGGCAAGTTGTCATTTTTTTAATACATCGTAGCGTGTTAGTGAAAGTTGCTGCACCATTTTTCAGTAGGAACACAAAAATGACCTTGAAACAGTAACTTCAAAATTTCATTTTGAAAACTTATAAATCTCGCTTGAAACATTGAAATGCAATATACAGAAAATGGTCATTTTTGACATTTTCCGGCTGTTTTGACTTTCACTAACAATAATAGTCTTTAAAATTCTGGGCAAAATGTTAACAAAATTTTAATAAAATCTCCCTCAACCGTATTTTTCCCTATTTCCGTCCCCCATTCCGTGATGTCCACTTTTTTCTGAAAGAAGCCAATCCGGGTGCTTCCCTTGATCCATTCTCCCTTCGAGAGCACTGTATGCACTGGTCATAGACTATGAATGGTCGCCTCGAATTTCGCCCGCCGACGACGGAAACCGGGGCTGAAACTTGATGCGCCACGGGCAGCATAGTTAGAAGAAGAGGCGCGAAATAGCGAACAGCTAACAAAACAAAGACGCAGGTCAGAATGTTTCAGGCGGACAAAGGGCACTTGACCGCAAAGGTGAATGGAGAGAGGAATGCGGGGAATTTCCTATTCTGAGAGGGCCTTCAAAATTTTGGTGATACATCCTTTTACAAGTCAGAACCAAGGGTCGAATGAAGTAAAAATACAAAAAAATTGTGTAAAACATTCATGGGTGTTTCGGGAAAAAAAACCGTTTTTGAAAAAAAAAGTAACTTACCCTTAAAATGGCTTGAAAAGAAATGATCTATTACAAAAGAAAGTGAAAAAATATAGTGCATTTCTGTAAATGAAAGAAGGAAAACGGGTTTTTCGACTAGGTACATTTGGTCCCGCCGCGATTGTATCTTTGTCTGCGCACTCCTCTTTTACTGTGCTAATTCGCTTATGATATTATTGCTCAGTTCACTGTTTCAAATCCTTTCTGGTTAGAAATTTGTCAAGTTTATCCGAAAGTCGATTATCTGTTATTGGAAAAATACTACTAAATGAAATTTTTTCCAGTTTTTCTTTTTAAGGCCCTTGAAAACAGACATTTATATATTAGTGAAAAAGTCAAGGTTTATGATATATAGTGTGTTTCCGAAAAAAGGCACCGGTTTTGGCCAAAAACGTTAAAGGTTGGTAAATTAGGTTCCGCCACGATATCTTAATTGTCTGCGCACTCCTCTTTTACTGTGCTATTTCGCTTATTATATTATTCCTCACTTCGAATTTTGAAATCCTTTTTGGTTAAAAATTTGTCGAGGTTGTCCGAAAGTCGATTATCTGTTATTGGAAAAATACTACTAAATAAAATTTTTTCCAGTTTTTTCCAGAATTTTTGGGGAAAAAAACAGTGGGGTAGATTTTTGGTTTGTTTTGGTTTGCTTCTTTGAGAAAAATCCCCTTTTGGTCAAACAAGGTTTGTTATAAACATAAGCATTTTTTAATGCCAAATTACACTTTTTTTCTTCGTACACACACACATGCATGTTTCATTCAAAGTTTATTTTTGCAATCCATGCGATTCATCGATGTTGGACGGTTGGATTGATTGACAAATTTTTTCCCCAAATTCACAAGGAAACCTTAATTTGCTGCAGTTTTTCTGACACAAATTGAAACTACAGTCTCTTCTCACAAGGTATCTTGTAGGTTCTATGACTCAAAAGAGTTCATTGAACATAACTGATTTTCTGGACTATAACTTTTAACTTCAGACCATTTTTATTTTCAACAAAATTGGTGTTTTTCTATTTTTTTTGAACATCATTTTCGTTGAAACAATTTTTGTCCGGCAAACCGAAGTTTTGCATGGATTGCAAATACTAAAGTTTGTAAAACATTCATGTGTGATTCGGAAATTATAGCAAAAAAAAAATTAAAAAAGCTGCGAGGTTTGTAAAATTACAAGGAAATATAATGAAAAACCAAAAGAAATTTCAATTTTTTGCCTTATTGTTTAAACTATAAAAAAATCTATTTGCAACCAAAAAAAGGGAAAATTCCATGAAATTACTTTACCCTTAAATTATTATTAGTTCCTATAAAAATTTCCCGTTATACAATTATTCATGAATAAATTATCCAAAGAACTTATGTGTTTTGTTCAAAGCATAAAATGCTCCTCGTTGCCGTGAAACCAATCTGGATCACCTGAGGCAAAATATATGTTTCGATATAATTCGAAAAAACACGAAATTTTTTTTTGCAAAATTTTTCTTCTTTCAGTAGTCGGAAGAAAATTTCATTTCGGGTCAGAAAAATGCGAGAAAAGTATTTTGCCAAAAGGGATTTTTTCCAACAACAAAAAAAACCCAAACCAAAACAAAAGCAAAACCAAGCGCCACGCTTCCAGCTGTAAAAAAATTTATTGTTTAATTTAATTTAATGAACAAATTTATTAGCGTGAATGTTTCACTAATTTAGAAATAACTATTTTAGGCAAAGGAAAAATGTACCGAAAAAGTAAATCATGATTCAAAAAAATCTATATAAACAAACACTTACACAAAAATCTACACACTCATGTTTTGTTTAAAACAGAAAACGGTTTCTCATTACCGGAATATTAATGTGGTCAATAGAAAGACGCATGGAAAGACTTAAAGAGCGAATTTTATTTGCAAGTTTTTTCGTCTTTCAATCGTTAGATGTCATTAGTTTTTTGTTTTGTTTAGAAACATTGTTGTGTGCATGAAACCTAATAGTTAGAATTTGATTAGATATTGATATTTTCAATTAAGGTATGCTTCAGTTAGAAAAAACTTGAGTAACTTTTGTTGTATTTGGGAAACAATTTTTGCTGAACTAAGTTTTTGGGCCACACAAAAAACAAAAATCGAATGAAACAAGCATGTGTTTTTCAAACCGATCTCATTGAAAAAAAATACTTTAGCATTAAAACTTAAAAAATTGTATAATATCAACAAAAAAAAAAACAAGAAAATGCAATAAGCTACATTTGTTAAATTTAAATATCGTTCAGGCTTGGCAAAAATTGTCAAACGTCATTATATTTTCGATTAACAAACGGGGGAAAAACGCCCCGGTGAGAAGTTATCTTCAAAAATATTAAAACACTTTCGTGTTTTGTTGAGAAAAAAAACTTTTGTTTAAATGTTTCGGTGAAATTTTGACAAACGTGACTGTTCCTCAGTTCACAACAAAAAAAAATTAGTTTGTAATAAAATTGCCATTCTTTTGTAAAAAGTGAATTAGAAGTAATTGAACCAATAAGGTATACTGTGAAAAGAGATTTTTAATTCTAGTATATACCTTTTTCAAAAACAAGTTTATCATTGAAACACGTTGTTGAAACATTTTGGAGTTTATTAAACCAAAAAATCGCACTACAAAGAAAAAAACAACAAAAACAAGTTTTATTGATTTTGCTTTGAACTTGTTCAATCACATAATGTGTCGAATATTTGTTCTGGTGGAAAACTTTTTTCGGAAAAAAACTAAAAAAATTTATCGACTAAAACTAAATAACCTTCATGTTTTATACAAAACACAAACCTATTTCATATTTCCGTGGAATCGGTTTCGTAGTCATGAACATACCGAATATTTGAACGAAAGTTTTGTAAGTTTAGCTTTGCCAAAACTTTTGCCAGAAGATATACTCTATTTAGAACAAATAAGCAATGATTTCCACACATTTTAAAGGACTACCCGCAACGTTCTTAGTTAACTGTCTGCGCTCTCCTCTTTTACAGTGATCTTTCGCATATTTTATCTCTATTCACTTCAATGTTTCAAATCATTTTTGGTTAAATACGAGTCATTTTTCAAGATTGCCTAAAAGTCGGAGACAGAACTGTCACTTTCTCTTAAAAAAATTTTCTCTTAAACAATAGCAAGCCAGTTAAAGGAACAGTCAGGGGTTTTTACAGATCTTGGTATTTCTTGCGGCATTTTTCTCCATAAAACCATAAAAAACTTTACATGAAAAACTGACTATATGTATGCTGAAGGTCAAACAAGATAGATCTCTAATGAATTTGTATATGCACAGTTTAAAACGTTGATGTGCTTTTCCTATCAAACTATTCATTTCGGCCAAGTTATTAAGGAAACCGAGGCCGCGATCGAAATTTCAAAGAATATCCCCGAATTCTCGTGTCTCTTCTCTATTCTCCATTCGGATACCCATTTTTCCCATGGGTAGAATTTTTGAAAATTGGATTTTAGTAAAAAAAAACTGAAGAAAACTGCTTTTGCATCCGCTTTTGCAAAACACTACCATGCTCTAATATTTAACCGTAACATGCTAGTGCCAAAAATTTTTTATGTAACATTAAAATCAGCGTAATTTTTCGAAAATATATGCCGAAACTAAGAATTTTTAATTTTAAGAAATAGAGGAAAACACAAAGATGAAAAAACATTATAGCCGTCGCAAAACGAAATCGACGGGTGTCCGCCTAAAAAAGCCATTTTTCACTGCGTCTTCCTTAATTGCACGCTCTCTCGCCTGAGTAACGCGCACATTCTGCATTAAGGCTGCTTTTGGAGGGATTCCATTTTCACAACATCCATAATTTTGATTTCAGCGAGTTTGAAAGTGTCATGTATTCACATTGAAACATTCAACACTCTAAAATTACTTTTTGTGCAATACAGACATTGCAAATCGATTTCTATGAAAACCCCCCTCTCCTTTCCCTCTTTTCTCCATTTCTTGCCCATGAGACGTGTTTCCGGCTGCACTCGGACGGAGCAACTTTTTCCGGCGTGTTCGCGCAGTGTCGGTCAACAGCCGCCATTGTGAAAGCGAGCAGCGACTTGTCGCGGCATGAACCCGACGGCTTCTTTGAACAAGCACTGCCTGTGTACCGAACACCTGTGTTTGTTTACCTCCGTTGCCGGTCACTCGAAGAGGATGCGAATAGGCGTGATTGTTTCAGGCGGAGGTGTTGGGTGGCGTGACGTCAAAGTGATCTATTTTTGCGATTGGGAGTACAAAAAGTCACACACTCACACACTCACACACTCACACACTCACACACTCACACACTCACACACTCACACACTCACACACTCACACACTCATACACTCATACACTCACACACTCACACACTCACACACTCACACACTCACACACTCACACACTCACACACTCACACACTCACACACTCACACACTCACACACAGACACACTCACACACTCACACACTCACACACTCACACACTCACACACTCACACACTCACACACTCACACACTCACACACTCACACACTCACACACTCACACACTCACACACTCACACACTCACACACTCACACACTCACACACTCACACACTCACACACTCACACACTCACACACGATTTTTTACACAATCTTTTTTTTCAATGTTACATTTCAATGTGATGTTCGTGGGTAATAAAATTGTTGCTCGCACCGCTCTTTTTTGACTCAATTTTTGTTATTTTCTCTCATAGGAGGGTTTTCAAGTTGTTCAAGGAAATTGCATTAATGGAAAATTCAAAAAAATAATAATAATGGGTTTGTAGTTATATTTTAAACATTATTATTTTACGCTCATTTTTTATACAGTTGAATGTTTCTGACACAACGAATAAACTTTCGGGCGGGTAAAAAACAATGGCTTTTTTGCATTTCAGACTTTCAATATTATTCATTACTTTTGATGACTTCAAAATAAGTTATACAATGAAATGAAGCAATCAAGTTGCCTTTTAATTTCAATTTTTCGGAACCGTAAACAATGTTGTTCAAAATAATTTTTTCGAACGGTTCTGTATTCCAATCATTCGATAGTGAAAGAAACAACTTTTATCGATTAATTTAACGACAGTGAAATCTTTGCGTCACGTGGAATAAATCGCTGCAAAAAAATTTAATAGTTACTTGTAGACAAAAAAAGCTATTCAGAACATGAAAGAAAAGCTATTCAGAACATGACAAAAAGTTTCAAACTATTTTTGATTAGGATTTTTAAATTAATTATAATATAACTTGGCTTGGTAGATTATGATTTTTAAAAACAATTCGATAAGATATATTTTCCGCCGAAGGCACTTTTGCTTACTTTAGCTTTTTCTAGCGGATGTGCAGAAAAACGGCGTTAAGTCATTATTGTAGTAATTTTGATAATTAGTACCCAAAATTTGCCAAACTTTGCTTCAAACCAAATTTTCATCGCAATCGAATGTTGTTGCAGATAGAGATAATACTTTCCTATTTCAAGAAACAATTCACCTTGATTCTTGATTTTGAATTGATTATTTTTTCTTTCTCAACCATTTTTTTTCGGAACCTTGTTTTTCACCTCTATTTGCCAACTGCAACTACTTTAAATTTTGTTATTGACAATTTTACAATTCAAAAACATTGGTACTTTTTTGAAAATCTGCACTCTGTAGTAGTTTTTTTTGTTCAAAAAAAACTGCCCCCAAACTTTCTGCCAACCATTGCCTGAAAGTAATTTTACTAGCAGTCGAATGTTGTAGTAGTTTAAAATATGATTTTAAAATTTCAAGATGCAATTCTTGCCTTCTTAGTTGTTCGAATTGAAACAAAATTTTCTATTCCCTTTTTTTCAAATTTAACCTCTCAAAAGCTGCCTTTTCTTAATTTTCCATACTCTGTTGCTATTCTAAGTTTTTCGAGTTTTGTTAATGAAAATGCACAAAACTGAAAAATTTACGTGATTTCGGAAATTTGCACTTTCTTTTAAAAATTCTTTTAATTTTAAATGTTTGAAATTGAATTTGAATTACCTTTTGAAAATAAAACAGGCACGAAAAAGAGTTTTATAAAAATTGTTTTTATTAAAATCGATCCCACTTTAAGGTTGCATTTAATTTTACTATAAAACTTTTTTACTAAACGAACAATAACTGATCAGTATGACCCGGTACAAAAAAATTTTACAATAAACATTGATTTTTTTTTTAAATTTAGCCTTTTTAAGGTTTCAGCTGCTTTTGTTAAATGAATAATTTCCTCGACAAACAATATCTCCACAAAAAAACAATTTTTTTCAAAACATCACAAATTTTTGCTTAATAAATTTTATAGTTTTTTTGTTTTCACATTTGTCATTGCATTCGCTATTTCCTATTTATTATTTTATTCCTTTTTCTCAAATCTAACCTGTCAAAAAGCTGTCGTCTCTTAATTTTCCGCACTCTCTTGCTATGCTAGGTTTTTTGAGTTTTGTTAAGGAAAATGCACAGAAACTGAAAATTTTGAGTGATTTCGGAAATTTGCACTGCGAATTTGTTGACAAGTTGAATGCTTATCAATCAATACGTTTAAAAAGAAAACAGACACAAAAAAGTTTTGAAAAATTAATTTTTTTTTGAAATCTAGCCTACTTTAAGGTTACAACTAATTTTACTATAGAACATATTTACTAAACGTACAATACCTGCATAAGTGATATTTTTATGTAGTTAAAAAACGTTTGCCTTTACGATAAACAGAATCAGCTAATCCGAAAAAAATACTAAACATTATTCAAAAAAATCCCCGTTTTTACTTTTAAATTTTGCGAGCCAGCACGTCCTGCGTGTCCGGCGTTTGTAAAGCAATAAAATTTCAAATTTTCCATTAAAATCGGATTAGAAGAGTTAAGAAATTACCACAAAAAAACCATAAAAACGCTTCATTAGCCCAAAATTTCACTCAGTTCGTTTTTTTTTTATTTTAAGAACTCACAAAGCTTTTGTCTCTCTATATTTTCCACACTGTCACACCCATTTTAGGTTAGTTACAATTGAAAAAACTGAAATATTGGTATGATTTCAAAAAAGCGCAATTTTTTAGATAACTATACTCCATTTCCAGCGAATGGGCAAGGATTTTTCCAATTTTTAAAGGACTAGGTACCTTTGGTCCCGCAACGATCTGATCTAACTGTCTGCGCACTCCTCTTTTAGAGTGCTCTTTCGCTTAAAATATCTCTGTTCACTTCAATGTTTCAAATCCTTTTTGGTTAAATACCAGCCATTTTATAAGATTGCCCGAAAATCGAAGACCTTCCCTTGGAAACAGACTATAATCAGTAAGAAAAAAAGTAAACAAAAAAACACGATGAGCATTGATTTATTGAAGTTTAGCCCATTTCAAGGTTTCAACTGCTTTTGAAAAAATGAATAATTTTCTCGAAACATTACGATTTTTTGCTTCATAAAATAATTTTTTTAAATCTTTTTTTTTTGCATCTGTAAAGCAGGGTTAGTCAAATGACCAGGCCGGCCCAGGCCGGCCTGGGCCTGGCCTGGGCCTGGGTCTAACCAGGCCGTCATTTCCAGGCCCAAGCCAGGCCAGGCCGGTTGGCAGGCCGAATGAAGTTTGCTTAAGTTTGAATTCAAATTTTTCGGTGAATTTGAATAAGCGTATCAATCACTTTCCTTCACTTTTGCATCACTTTCCCCGTACTTGCTCGCCTCCTACTCACCTATTCGGTAATCTACAATTGTTTTTTATACTCTTCTTGTAAAAAAAACATGTCGTTTAGGTAAACCTATTGCTAAATCTGCGAATTTCAAAAATTGTTTGTTTTCCTTACAAGCAGTTGTCGATGGAGGGACGACAATACAAATAAGTGAATTTAATCAACTTTTTGTGAGTTCTGTAAATAATAGGTTGGTTATTTTGGTTTTTGACCAGGCCCAGGGCCCTCCATGCCAGGCCCAGGCCGCGGCCTGGCATGGAGGGGGCAGGCCAGGCCGCAGCCTGGGCCTGCATTTCCAACTAACAGGCCGGCCTGAGCGGCCTGATGACCAACCCTGCTGTAAAGCAAAAATTTTTATATTTGTTTAAACGCTTCATAAACTTTCGAATTTTTTTAATCAAATTGGGCGAGAAAAGGTGGGAAAAGATGACAATTTTTATACTTACGTTTTTCTCAGAGATATCTACCGTAATCCATGAAAAAGAGAATGAAGATCATCCCATTTAGTTCTCTAAAAATCACAAAAAAAAACTCTTGGAAACGCATTTTTTGACCCAATACTTGATCTCTTCGTTCTATTATGTACTTGGTCCTTCCCTGTCCTTTCGGCCTTTTTCTCTTCTGAGAAAAGAAGCAACAAAAGACACCTGGTTTATGTGTTTGTATTGACACACCGCCGCCTCGAGTTTCCTGGAGCATGAATAGGAGCACAAAGCATACAGACTGACCAACGAAGATTCCACAGAGATTTCAGAAAATCGGCGAAAATTGAATTTTGTTCAAAAAGTTGATAAGTGGATCTCAGATAACCAAAAGCACGCTATCTGGGGTTCAAGAAGATATTTTACTTTAATAAAAACCAATATAATTATAAACTATGGTAGTGACTATTTTGTTCCCTTTAAAAATACCCTTTCACGCATTTTGGATTAAAGTCAACTTAATCAGAAACTTTTATAGTCGTCGCCAATTCTACTTTACCTAAATTTGCTCTTAGCTCTGTGCAAAAGACACCAGACGCGAATTTGCGTACGAAAATCCTGTGTTTTAGGATACGTACGCAATACTGCGTCGGGGTTACATTTGCGAATCGGCCAAGAAGTATGCTTGGCAAGGACTACATCATAATGAACATGTTTACAATTTTTACAAAAAGAGAGCAGAAAGCACACTGACTGACCAACGAAGATCGAACAGAGGTTTCAGAAAATAGGCAATAAAGACATTTTTTCACAAAATATGATCGGATCGTCGCATGTAAAAAATTTTACAATCAACCAAAAAATTTTACAATCAAGCAAAAATAAGCTGAAAAGACGAAAGTTTTTTGCAAAAAACAATTTTCGCAATTTTGAACATCAAAATAAGTATTGTAAAAAAATCTGTAAAACGAAAAAATAGTTCCAGATCGAAACATTTTGTTTCCTTCTGGGATTATCACATAGTTTTGAAGGTCGCCCAGAGGTTTCAGAAAATCGTCAAAAATGAAATTTTTTTCAAAAAGTTCAAAAAGTTGATAGGATCCGATTGTCACGTTTAAAAAAACACATGTACCAAAAAACTCCAGGCGATATTTTATAATCAAGCAAAAGAGCTTTTGCATGAATTTTGAAATGAACTGTTTTGTGGAGCGGCGTTGGGAAAAATCGCTTAAATTGGCTTAGCAAAATTCGCACTTCCAATGAGTGCGCAGAAAATTTAAATGATCGCTGTAAGACCATTTGTGCCTAGTCCTTTAAGAAAATCGCGTTTTGCTTTTGTGTTACAGACAATTTGAAATGAAAAATTCTATCAACTAAAATGCCGCAATTTGCAGAAAAAATTTTCCAATTTGAAAAGACACGTGGTTACAAAAAATTTCCAAAAATGGGATTATTGGAATCATTTTTAGAAAAACTTATTTTGCCGCAATTTACAGAAGTTTGAAGCATTTTGAATAGATTGAAGAATACTTTTTAAATGTTTCAAAAAAAAACTGACACATTTGAGAGTAAAGACCACATCAACGAAAAAATGATTTATTTTTCCCGCGGAAACTAATCCGCAAAATCCATTTTCAATCTCCCGCTGAACAGTGTACAAGAGGCCTAAAGAGCGTTCTTAAAGTAGAGACAAATGTTTTTTTAAAGATTGAAAAAATAAGGATAGCGAAATTTTCAAAATTTTCAAAAAAATTCCAAATTTTCCTTGAAATGGAAAAAAAATCATCAAAAAACATTTTTAAAAAATCTGAAGGAAAATATCTACCAAACAGCAATGTTTTAATATTTTATTAACCAAAAAAAAACTATATTTTGAAGGAAAAAAGGAAAGAAAAAGGAGAAATTTATTTAAAGCAATTTCCATGTTATAGCTCTCATACCACATCACATCAAAAATGTCTTTTTCACACTTTTTGGATAAAAATTACGTCATTCGGAAAATTTTCTTGCTAACGTTTCCTTCTTTACCTTTTCTATTGAAAATGCTCTTTCAGTCTAATACGCAAAACGGCGTGAAACCAAAAATGTTAATCTTTTTTTTCTATTTCTCTTACACAATTGATAGTTTTTCAAATAGAAGCAAGAACTCGATTACAAACGTTCGTTCAATTTTGCCCAAAATCTGAAGCACTCAAATGCACCTGGGGAGCCAACTTTAAAAATTTGGTAGGTAAGAAAAATAATATTTTCCTTGAAAGCAACAGTTAACATTTTTATATTATTTTTGTGTGGCACAGCAGTACAAGTCCGACTGACTGTGACATAATCTCTCCTGTTTTCCAAATATCATAAAACTTTCATTTGTTTAAAAAAATAATAAGAAAAAATCTTTTTTTTTAATTTTCTTTTTTTTTGCATTAAAAATGTTTTTCACACTTATTTAAATTACATCTGTTGACTATTTTGTCACAACGTGCTGATGTTTTGATGTCGTTTCTTTAGAACTACTACCAAAATATGATACTCAGGCCGTTTACGTAGCCAAATCGACCGTAATAGAATAGGCGAGTAATAGACAAAGTGTTATCGATATTGGCCCTATGAGGCAGCTGAATGTTTCTTGGAAAAGAAGGGATGTACCGGTCGCTCCTGATTTAGCTGCTTTAAAAAAATTTTGATTTCGCGGAAAACAATCTATTGAACGAAAAATGTGTTCCAAAACGAATGATATAGCTGTCATTTTCAGTCAGACGCACAATTGCATATTGGGACCAAAACTGCGCTTTCTACAGTAACGAAAAAAGCGGCGTTTGACGAAAAATGTCATTTCTACAGAGAATTATGCAACGACAACGCCATTCTGCGTACTGACACCGAAATAGTGTTACAATGACTCATATGACTGTTTGTTATATTTAGCCAGACGCACAATTGCGTCATGGACCAAAATTCTCTTTCAACAGTAACGACGACAAAAAACGGCGTTTGACGGAAAATGTCCATTCTACGCAAAGAACTACGCAAAGAACCGCTTCGTTAGGCGACCATAGGCCACATGGCGCAACCGTGTGCACTTTTCTCTCTTGTGTCTGTTTTCCGACCAGTCGCTGCTTCCGCTCCTTTGGCTCAAAGAACAATGTGTTCGTCGCCTTTTGCTCCTCCCGGCCGGTCTTCCCATTCACCCGAGTCTCAATGTTGCGACCGTCTTTTTGTCACCTCTAGGCTGCCGCCAGCCGGCTGTCCATTCAGCCGACGGCGCCGCCCCCAGGCGTATTTAAGCGGCGGCCGCAGACTCCACGGCGTACTCTTTCTCAAGCACTCTTTCAAATTTTCTGAGCCCAGCTGGGTATGGTAGCCTAGATTTTTGCTGTATATTTTCTTCATAGCTTCACTGTCTTTGATTTTTCGCCCTTAAATTTTTGGCTGCAAACATTTTTCCCAAACAAGGTGTATACAACACTGAAACAATGGCACGTTGTGAAAAAATGGCACCCTGGTTTTTAGGGTTGAGTACTGTAGCCTTGAATTTGTCTGTTTCTTATACTGTCAATACCTTTTTTGCACTACATTCCAAATTTTTTAAATATAACTATTTTTTTTATTGTTTAATTGAATGCTTTCGACATTTACTAACAAAAAATAAGCTGAAAAGATTGGTTGTATGACTCTTTGGAGACCTAAAAAAGTATTTTCTCTAAAATACCTTTGCTGCGTACGACAGTTTCCGTCAAACGCCAAACCGTCTCACCAATTAAATTGCCCGACATACTCAATAAAGCGTGTGAAGGAAAATGTTGTTGTAATTAGTTTACGGACAATAAAAAATATGTCCAACGTTAAACTGTATGCTTTCATTTGTGTTTTTTTTTTTAAATAACCAAATGGTTTTCAAAAAACGCTGGATTAATGTTTTATTTGTTTTACTAAATAAAATCACAAAAAATGTTTTTAATAGGGAAATTGTTCTTCTGAAAACGGTTATCGAATCGTTGTCTCTTCTTTTGAGAATTTCTTAATTTAAAAATTTTTTCATGCCATTTCGGAATCTCAATCGACGCAGACGCAGTTCATCTCCTAAATTCTTTTTTGAAACAGTGCCATAATCATAATTGCCGTGAAAAAACATTTGAAACATTACAAAATATAACCTAATAAGCTTCCTTGAAGTAAAAATTTTCGTTTTTTTTTGCCAAAATTCAATTTCATTTTTGTAAGCATAGTTAAATATTTTAGAGTGTTTATTCGAAAAAATTACGTTTTTGTTGATAATGCAGCTTCGCGAAATTGTAAAAAATTTATTTGTAAAATATGTGACAAGCTCTTTTTTGTAAATGCATTTAATTGTTTAATTTTGTAAGTATCTTGTTTTTGAATCACTTTGAAACCTAGATAATATATTTCTTTTTCAGAATGAGGTGGATCATTGTTACTCTGTGTGTTTCTTTCTGCATTGCCGAGGTGAGAAAAACTTTTCTGAGTCTTGAAAAAAAAATTCTGATAAAATGGAATTTTCGTATTTTCCAAAAACCCATTCAATTAAGCCTTTCTTCTTTGAGTTTCAAATCATACAGATTTTTTTAAAAATCAGCTATATTCCAAGTTTACAATCATTTCCATTTTTTAATAGTTTTATTTTTAGATGTAACCTGAAGTTGGTTTTAAACATTTAAATGTTTCAGCTAAGTTTTTAATCTCAACTTATTTCAGCGTTTTACTTAGAGTTTAAAATTTTCTGTGTTACAAATGTTGTATTTTACATTTTTTTTAAATATGAACATTTTAGTGCTAAATGGGTACAAATTTTACTAATAACGATTCTGTAAAGATTTTCATCTAAACTTTCAGCGTAACTTTTTTTATTTAAGCCCCAGGCGTCTGAATTAATTGGGGCCCCAAAAAATTGTTTTAATTAAAAAAATATTTTGTCAGCATTTTCTAAAGACATTTCAGTTTATTTCATTAAAAGACATTTCATAGAAATTTCTGCACTTTGTAAAAAAACCTAATTATGAAAAATATTTTCAGGTCCTGGCCAGTTCAGAAATCCACGTTCGTGCCAAACGCCAGCAATGCCGCTGTGTGCGTAACCAAGGCGGAGGTCTCACTTGCAGCTGTGCGAAGCCTTCTGTGGTAATTTTATTTTATTTTATATTTGTTTTTTTTTTTTTTTAACTTTTTGTAAAAATCGAAAATGCACTTATCCAAAGCCGTTGATTAATTTGTTTTAGTCTAATTCACTTCCCTGTTTTTGTAAAATCACAAAAATGCAAAACTTCAGGAATGCCAATTAATCAGTCGCTGCATGTCGCAATGTAAAACTTTGAAAAAAAAAATCAAAACCTTTTTTTATTCAAATACACTGTCGTTTCAGACTTTCTATGGTATTTTTTTTTTTGAATAATGTTTCGATATCATTACTAAAGTTATTTTGTGAAATTCGTAAAAATGGGTTACATGTGGAAAAATCAATTTTCCATTTCACGAAAGTTCCAACCCTTTATTCTTTCACCAAAAATTTGAAGTAAAAACGGCTTTTAAAGGCTATGTTTCATATAGAAGTAGAGAAACTCTGGGTTATATTTTTTATTTCAATTTGAACTTCACTTGAATCTTTTGAATCAATAGTAATATTTTCTGTTTTTAAGGCAAACTCAATATGTCACCTTCGTGTAAGTAAAAGAAACGTTCAAAGTAACTCGAATTTTAAATTTTAAAAAATTATTACCTCGGTTGACAAAAAATGTTGTGTTTTTTATTAGGCTTCATCCAGCTCCAAATAAATCCATCCCTTTTTTTATTCTAAAAATTCAGAAAATCAAAAAAAAATAAAAGATTTTTTCAAAAAAAAAAAACGGACCTTCACGCAATTGTGAGGTTCGAAAGCTCTGCTGAATGGACGTTGAAAATCAATTTTAATGGAACCTTGATTTTTATAATTAATTTTAATTAGGGTAATTCCACCTTTTTACTCAGTATGTCCGGTCCCCGACTTCTCCTAAGAAAATTTTTTTTAAAGTTTCAAAGAACGCAAACATGACATTTAGAAAGTAATGATAAATTTAAACTTCATGGTTTATTTCAAACCGGCAGTTAAATTGAAAAATATTGTTTTGATTTATTTTAAAACACTTATGTTTTTAAAATATGTTTTTGTCAAATACCAAGAATCTTTTTTTTGGTTTTGATACAATATTCCCATCGCGCTACCATTTTGTGAATGAATTTAAAACCTCGTAAAAATATTTAAATAATAACCTGCAAAAAAATTTCTTTATCAATAAGAAAACCAAATCAAGAAATATTTTTGTTTGGTTTTTTTGACTTTGTTCAATTGAATTTGGATGCAACCCGGAACTTTCTCCTTTTTGTTTAATTATGAAATAAACATATTACTGTTTTAAATAAACCAAAATCGATCCATTTCGGAAGAAAAAAAATCATTAAAACAGTTGCATGTTTCAGTTAAATACCAAGAATTTTTCATTTTGGCAAAGAATGTTTAAATTGTTTGAAAGTTTATAATGATTTAAACTATCATTTTGAAAATAAAAACCGAATGCTACAATTAGTAAACTAGTTTTCATCTAGAATTCTGAAAATAATTTTCCTACTTCTCTGTTTTATCAATTTTAATAATGCAACCTGTTAAGTTTTTGCATTTTTTTAAAAAAAATAATGTAATACGTATTTTTTGCAAATAAAAATTCCAACATCAAATTTTTCTATTTTTACTTAATTCACTTCGACGTTTTTGGGAAACAAAAAAAAAATTCGTTACTCTATAATTTTCTTTTTTTAAAGTTTTTATTCTTTTGCTCTGTGTAAATTAATTTAACTTCGCAAAAATTTAAATTGAAGGATAAGCCTCTTTGCAGTATTTTAAATTTAAAGTGAGTCTTTTAAACACTGTAATATTTAGCCTTTAAACAGTCAACTGAGATTTTTTTTCGTTTGCGAATAAAACTACAAAAGTAAAATTTTTCACTGTTTCAGAAAAACAAACAGAATAATCTATGTCCCATAAATTTCAATCTCTCCTCCTTGAAATATTCTTATTTGTAAAATGTATCCCTCTATTAGAGATGTTTTTACAATTTTAAGTTATTTTCTTTCACTTTGTAACTTTATTGAACATCACCTTTAAACCTCCCTTCAGCATTCTAACAAAATTCAAATCGTACTAAATTGTTTCATTTTTACTTTAAACGGACAACTGAGATTTAGTTCGTTTTTTCACCAAATGTTCGAAAAAAAAACAGTTTATTTTAGACCCCTGGCTCCCCTTTGGCTACCGCGGAACACCAGCAGCAGAATGAACTGGCCCACGAACTTCAGATCGCCCAGCCTGCTCAAGCTAGGTTCGTTTTTTGAAAAAAAAAACTTTAAAAAAGTGATTTTTTTAATAAAAATTTTACAAATTTATCAAATTTCAAACTTTTCCGTGTCGCGGCGGGTTTGCGGTCAATATTAGGCCGCTTAATGTATGTTTTGAAATCAGTGCAAAAATTCTCCCATGCAACAAAAGTGAAAAATCATTCAAAATAATTATTCGCGGTTGAAACATTCAAATGTAAGTTCTAGGAAAATATATTTTTCGCAATTTTTTTGACGAAATTTCAACTTTGCAAAGATTTTTGAGAGCAATGATATAGGTGAAAGTTTTCAAGTTGAACTGCTAAAACGCAGTTTTTTTCCCAGATTCTGATAAAAACGTTTTTTTCGCCTATTGAAGTAAACGGCAAAAAAAATTAGAAACCCCCAGTTTTGGAGATTATACAATCAATTTTTATGGTCTGCTTTTTTTTATTAATACACTTTAAAAAGTTTTTTTTTTATATTTTGTGTTTGTTTATAAACACGTGTCAATGTTTCACTGTTGTAATCAGAATTTTCTTTGGTTATTTTACCACTGCTATGATTATCCCGGTCATAACTGTTTATACTTCTCGCCAAATCTACTTCGGTTGGTTTGGCTGCGTACACTGCCTGAGTATCATTACTATATTGCACCATTACTATATAAACAACATCAAAACATTGGCACTTTGGGAAGAGATAGTTTTGGCGTTGTGGCATCTCGAAAAATAAGCATATTCTAAATATTCGGCGTTTTAATGTTTCGCCTTGTTAGAACTACATTGCCTTCAAAGAAGTTATGTTCTTGAGAGAGGAAAACTATGAAAACTATATATAAAAAAGCTCTTACCGTTCTTGAACGGGCCGGCCCGACTCTCAAATTTTTATCGGCCCGGCCCGATATTTCTTACCAAACACCCCAATTTTCCGCGGCTCGGCCAAAAAACCTCTGCGGGCCCGCCCCAACTTGGCGTTTTTTGCCATCGATTGTGGCTTTTCGATGTATCACTCCATTTTAAAATCCTTTACTCTGAAAAAGTTATGCTCATAGCAATGAAATTTTATAAAGAACCTTTTAAATTGCAAAAAAGGTGCTGCTGTCTATTTCACTGACGTATTAGAGTTTTTTGCTATGTAGCATTTGATTCTCAGCCAAACCAAACAAAATGTCACGCGAGAGTGACAAATTCAAAAAAAAAAAAATTTGGCGTGTTTCAATGTTTCGCCTTGTTGGCATTACATTGCCTTCACAAATGTTTTGTTCCTTGCAGTGCCGAAAATGCCAAAAAAAAATTGTTCAAAAAAGCTCTTAGCGTGCTTCAATTTCCTAAAATATTTCTTTAATTTCCTCATTTTCAGATGCGCCTGTCTCCAGATTGTCTTCATGGGCAACCCTCAGTACCAGTGCCATTGCGGAGATGGAAACGGAAATCCGGTCAGTTTTAGATTTTTATAAATAGGTTTCTAATAAGCGATACATCTAAACTGTTTTACCTACCCAATTATTTATCGTTTGGCGTCGTTTGAGCAAAAATACCTCCGTACCTAATACGTAGTCGTCCATTTGCGTATACAGTTATTAGATGTGCAGGTTGTTGAAACTTTCGGATTGAAGATCACAATTTTGAACGTTTTTATATAATATTTCTAATATTGTCGACTTTTTTTAAATCGATATTTTTCTCAACATTTGATTTTTTGCGACAAAAATATTTTCAATAAGACGTGAAATCACGTACTTCTTCCGAAGAAGCGGAAATTTTAAAAAAAAAAACTTTCAAAAAACACAGAAAAATCCTGTGCTATATAAAAAAATTAGATTAAAAAATAGAAAACACACTTTAGATTAAAAAATATGGGCCGAAATAGCTAAAAAAAAAAACAAAAAAATGAAAAAACTTTTTTTGCAAATTTTAACAGGTTTTTTAGTAGATGTTTGACTCTTTCGGCTAAATTCGGCTAAATTGTTGCAATGTATCACTTTTTTATTTCCTGTGTCGAAAAAGATAAATTCCGTTTTTTTTTTCAAAATGATATCACGGTTTCAATGTGTTGTTTTCATTGATACGTTGAATGTTATCGCAGTGAACAGGACTTGCGAAACATTAAAAATGGTTTTTGTTTGAACAAGATTTTAATAAAAATTTTATTTAATTATGGATATCACGTGATTCTTTCACACTCGAGAAATATGTTTTTCAAAACTTCACACACCGGAAAGTTTCATGACTTTTTTGAGAATAACTTTTGACCTGTAAAGCCATTACTTCACTCATGTCACTCCAAGAAAATTGCAATAATAACAAGAGAAAAGCAGAGTTTTTTTTTTATTAAAAAGTTATTTTTTATAATCAGTCCAGCATGGTTTTGTGGGATACGCAGGCAAAGATTGTAGCCAAATTGAAAATTTTGGATTTATTTTGCTTTCAACTTTTACAATTAAGTTTTTTCTTTTTTTGAATGACTATTTAAACATTTAACCCAACTTGTGATTTTTTTTTTAAATTTTCTGCTTTCTTTATCGCTTGTTGGTAAAATTTGTATGTTCAAAAATTTTTGCTAACCGTTTAAATGATAATCAGGATTTTATAACTAAAGTTTATTAATTTTTTCAAAACAGATAACAATTCTGAAAGTTGTTTTATATAGTATTTCTTACGTTGTGGGATTTTTTAAAAGTTTTCCTAAACATTTGACTAATTATCACTCTCAATTAAATTTTTTTATTGCCACAGTGTTTCACGAATTTATTTATAGTTAGAAAAGTTTTAGACAATTAAGTCAGTGTTAAGTCAGTGCATTGCACACTTTTTTCGAACCATGATATTTCAATTAATGAAAATTTCAAACAATGTAAAACTGAATTATAAGATAAAAACTTTTTTTACATTAAGCCTTGCATTGTTTTGTAGGATACGCAGGCAATGGTTGTAGCCAAATTGATAAAAATTAGTATTTGGATAAAATTGGGAGAAATAGTGTGTAAAAATTATCTCTCTTCGTTTTTGCCTTATTTAAGTCAGTCGTGTTTTATTAAGAAATTAACTTTGCCTGAATATCGGTTTGTGACAATTTTCAAAGCGTTCCATAGTTTTAGCTAAACATTTGAATGATATTAACGCAATGAAAATTTGTCTTTTTTCGACAGCAAAACATTTTTGATAATTTAATGTGCCTCAATGTTTTACGCATTTTCTAACAACAATCATACCAATCTCAGTTGATTCTATGGTCGAATAATTGATCTAATGATAAGACATATGAATTTTAGAAAAAATAATTAATTGCCTAATTGTTTTTCAGATTTTTATTCGCGTTTGTCCAGATTTTAACTAGCTAAATTGGATTTAGATTTTTTGGCAGTTTCAACTATACAACTAGGCTCCACAACGTTTTTTTCAAACAGATTTTATTTATACGAAAGTAGCACCGTTAAATTAGTCGGACTCTAACTAAGAAATCCTTTTTTGAAAAAATAAATTTGGTTAAGTTTGAACCGAGTAATTCAAGTTTGAATGCCGCACCCCAAGGCGGCATATCGTGACATGGCTGTCGCTGCCGATCGGTGGCCACGCCCACTTTCGGCGACTGTCACGAGCAGCCGCTACTGCGTTTTTGGTTGTTATCGCTTCGTTTTCACAGAAATCGGGGTAAAATAGCAAGGAATCGATCACCTAACAGTGAAAGATCAATAATTTAATTAATATTCATAAATAGACGGTGAAATACTCTCTTTTAACTCTCAAACAGGCCCCAGAAGGTATAAGCGCGTTTACTTTTGCAAATTAGTGTCTTATGGCGTAGAAAATACGTTTTTATTAATTTATTATACCATTTAAGAATATTTCATGCAAAAAAACAACCGAAAAAGAGTTTTTTCACCCAAAAACTCTAAATTCGGGAGATTTGGCTAGGTGCCAGTCGTGACTGGGACGCGTTTACCGCATATTTTGAAGAAAAAATGGAAGAAAATTCAACTTTCAAAGTCAATTGTGAAAAATCGGCAATTTAGAATCTTTTGTTTGTGTTATTAAAAATAAATACATACAAAATATAATATATTTTTATTAACACATCTTGCGTTTGCGCTTCACAACGGCATGTTTACAGTGATTGAAGTTCTACGTCACCAACGCCGTTACATTCAAAGGCTCGCCAAACACAGAGTTCTGTAGGAAATTCATCATTTAATGTACTTTTAATGACCGCATTAGCATACTCTGTTCGCATAAATAATCAACACTAGAGGGTATCGCTGAAATTTCTGAGATAAAACGCGTTTTATAAAAGACTAAAGTGTGTCATCTTTGAAATTATACCACAAAAAATCGGCAAATTGAAAATGAGTGCACCTGGCTTTAAAATGATCCAAATTATGTAAAGTTTCATTTGCAATGCTGAAACGTAGCGTTTGCCAGTTGTAAATACGTTTTGCAAGCAAAAAACTGATTTTTTCGACTTTGAGGCGGAGTATCACATGTTTCCACCATTTAAAAGACCGTCTCCTTTTGTCCTATATTCCATTTTCGAAAGTCGAAAAAGATCGCATTCACGCGTTTGGCAGGGGTAGGCCCAGGATTTGCCTCCCTTTCGGTGCCGAAAAGTGGGCGGGGCTGCGGTGCCTATATACAACTACAAATTTATATTCAAATTTCAGCTTCCCGCTGAAACCACAACTACCACTGCTCCAACCACCACAACTACTCCGACCACAACCACCACTACGACTACTACCACGACCACCCCTGCTCCCACGACCACGACCACCCACGCGGCCGAGCCCGTGCCAACCACCAATGTGAGTTGAAATAGAAACATTGAAATTTTGGGTGAATTCTAAAAAAACTTTTTACATGGATCACTTTTAGAAAAATTTCTTTCCTTTTTGACTTCTATTCAGAGCCGGGGCAACGTCGCATTGTATTCTCCTACATTTCAAACATTTCAGAAATAACTGAAACATCCAATTTTTTCAAAAAATCAAAAAATTATTTTAAAAAATACAAATTAAAATTATTTACATAACCGAATGATGTTGTTTCAAATAAAAAGCAAAACATCTTTTTTACGCAATGTTCTTTGATTAAATTAGGAGACCAAGTTGTGTTCTTTCGTTTGAAACCAAAAAAAAGAAGCCAAATCGGATTGTTTACGTTTGAAAAAATTGAACTTCTCAAGATTTAGAAATAATAATTATCGAAAAAAAATCGTAAACCCAGATGTCTCTCTTTTTAAATTGTTTTTTTAAATGATTTTAATGTTTTACACAAAACAGGTAATTGGGGTAATGAAACGATATCGTTCAATACGAGCAACACGTCACAAAAAATACAAAGTTAGTAAATATAATGTCGTTTTATTGTAGAAATATTCTGCTTACATTTAGAGCAGTTTTTTTTTATTATTACATTTTGAGGTAAGTTTTCGGAAAATTAATAGCCGAGTTTCATGATTCGATAATTTCGATTGAAAACTTCAATACTCCCAATATCCCATCGTTTCCACGGTGGTTTATTAAATAAAAAGCCAATTCTCTTTTTTTTAATGTCATGAAACAGCGTTTTTTGAATATTTCAGTGAAAAATCCATTTTAAGATATTTCAATGTTTCGCAAGTCATATGTGACTTATTATGATTCAACGAAAATCGATGCGATCCAAGTATTAAATTTTAAAAAAAAAAATAGTTTTATATAATATTTATTTTAATAAAAAAATAATTACAATATGTTTTTACACTAACGGTATTTACGAGCTTTTTAAAAAAACGAGAACTGAGCTTTTTAAAAAAACGAAATGACTAAGATCGAGAAATTTGTTGTTTTCCGTTCATCACTTTCCGTGCTTACAAACATTGTGAAAAATAATATAACTTTACAACATTTTTATTTTGCAGCGAAACAGAAACACTAGCATCTTCACTTTAGTTATAAGCAAAACAACCAACCCTTTTTTATTTTTGATTTTTGATTTTTCTTACGTGGGTCTTGAATGTTTCACCTTTTTGTAATATATATGTTAGACAACATCTTTCAATGCGAATGCCCTTTGCGCTAAAAGTTTTAAAAAAATTTTCTCCTGGGAAAATTAAAAAATGCATTGCATTATGAATTAATTTATTGTATTTTACTTTTTGATAATAGAATAACGCCGGATTTTAAAAAATTGGTGGTTATTCTCTAAATTTTTTTAAAATAAATGTTTTACAAGAAAAATAGTTCACCGTTGCACATATACCAGATGAATTATTGGCTTCACATTAACTGATGAACAAAACTCAAATATTCGAAAATTCTAGTATTTTTCAAATATTTGTCTCTCATATTTAATTGAATTTTTCATTTGTAGCAGATGAGACTTTTAGTAAAACACCAGCTAGTGGAAACAATGAAAATCACGATATTTGAAATTTTAGCCGCATTTACCCAAATTTGAAGCTACCGATTTTACCCAAATTTGAAAATTCGATTTTACCCAAATTTGATTTTTTCTTCTATCTTCTCGTTTTATGAAAATTCACATCACAAATGTTTTTGGAGTATAGTGCGTTTCCAAAAAAGAGTCAATGATAAGGGATTTTCCAAAAGTTAAATCTCGCCGCGATTTCTTAATTGTCTGCGCACTCCTCTTTTACTGTGCTGTTTCGCTCGTTAAAGTTCTTTTCACTTCAATGTTTCAAACTGGCAATGGTTAAATAAGGGTAGAAATCAAGGTAATTGAAAAGTCGTCGATTCTTTGTTGGAAATGGACTATATTTGAAATTTCAGCCGATTTTACCCAAATTTGAAGCAGGTTGATGGTACGAAAAAATATTCCATCAAAACAACCGAAGAAAATAACCAAACTTTCAAAAAAAAAGGCATTTTTTGTGTTTTTGGATGCCGAAACTCGGCGAATTCAACCCAAATCACATGCGGCGCTGAGCGTGATTTTGTAAAATCTATCTAAATTTATTTTTCAGAACGGCCAAGGTCAGTGCCAATGCATCATGATCCGTATTTCTGGTCCTGCCTCCGCCCACTACCAGTGCAACTGCCAGAACACAACCCCGGTAAGTCCTTTTTATTACTTATTTACAATTCAGATCTTTTGAAAATTTAAAAAATAGACCAATTTGAAGTGAAAAGTTAAATTTTGTCAGTCCGAAACGCCTGCCATTTTTTGATAAAAAATTTAATTAGCTATCAGCGCGCTTAGAACGCCCTTTCTGTTCCAGTACGCAAAATGAAATCAAAAATGTTTTGCGTTCTTGGGCGTTCTGCCAGAATTTTAAATCGTTTAGACAACGCCTTTTTAAATTTTGTTTTTAATGGTCCACCATTCCCTCGAATTTTCTGCATTGCGTACCCAATTTTTATTGATTATATAATCATTTAAAAAATTACACATTTATAAAAAAAAAGTAGTAGAAAAGATGTCAAAAGTTTAAATTCCGTAATTCAAAATTCCTTGTACTTGTGAAAACAATGCAAGCACGCAAACTACGCAAATTGTCGTTTGCCCAAAAAGTACGTAAAATGACGTTTGACCAAAAACGTTTGAAAGAAGTTTTTTTCTAAATCTAATTCTTTTAAGAAACACTTCTATTGACAGATTATGCAATCGCTCTAAAAATTCATATTTTTCAAATCAATAAATGTAATGTCACTTTTCGGTTTCAATCACAATTTTAGTTTTCACTATTTTGATTTTGGTGCTAAATGTTTATCTGTATAAAGCAAAAACTTCGTGAAACGTTTAAAAAAACGGCGTGAAACGGAAAATGTTTTTCACGTAACCCTTTTCAAGGTACGCAAGGTTTCAAGGTACCACTTTTCACAATATGCCGTGAGACGGAAAACATATTACAAACTTTTCTTTCGGTGGAAAAAAATCCATTCAGAAAGAAAATTTTTTGCACTGTCACTTTTCGGTTTCAATGACATTTTAAGGCCATAATATTTTTATTTTGGCACTACACGGGGGTTCTTCTTTGTTTCACAAGAACAAAATTCACCACTTTTCACAATTTATGTTTCCGCACCCTTCAGGTGCCCACTTTGCCGCCAACCCCAGCCCCTGAGACAACGGCCACCTTAACCACTCCACTACCGACTCCTCCTCCATCTACCACTGCGCCATCGGTGCCCGTCTACCCTCCTGTGGGAACGATCAATTCTACGCAACCCGGCTGTTTCTGTGTTGAACCTTCGACTCAGTCGATTCAGCCCCAGTGTGGATGCACTTGTGACTGCACTTTCCTCCTCTGCACCATGCCTTCGGCCGTCTGCGCCTGTCCTCAGGATCAGTACGGACAACCTGTGGTACGCACTTTTATGTTTCAAAGTTGGGGTCATGTTTCATGAATTTTCCCTGCGACGTGAAATTGCGTATTTCGATGAAAAAGCTGAAATGGAAAAAAGTCCACTTTTATGTTTCAAACAAAGATGAACCTTTCATATAACGCGCAAAATTAATACACGGCCTATAATTGGTGCTAGAGAACGATAAATTGGTTTTTGGGCATTTTCAATGCCACGATAAATTGCGTACCGGTTGGTATCGAAATAGAACTATAGAACCATTTCAACGCACTTTTATGTTTCAACCGAATATGGAATTTTCACATAAAACGAAGAATTATTGTGCGGATTACGAATAACTGTATAGTCGTCGCCAATGCTGCTTCGCTCAATTTCGCTCTTAGCTCTGTGCAAATGACACCAGACGCGAATTTGCGTACGAAAATCCTTGTTGTAGGATACGTGCGCAATACTGCGTCAGGGTTACATTTGCGAATCGGTCAAGAAGTAAAAATGGCGAAGCCTATAGTTAAGCTCAAAGATCAAACAGTGAAAAACATTTTCATATGAACGATAAATTGCGTACTGATTCCGAAATAGTGCAAAATCAGAAATATTGTTTTACGCACTTTTATGTTTTAAAGAAATTTGGAGTTTTCACATAAAACGCAGAATTAATTCACGATACAACGGGTTAGGACATTTTCAATGTCACGATAAATTGCGTACCGGTTGGTACCTAAAGCCTTTAAATTCACTTTTATGTTTCAAAGTTGGTAGAATTTTTCATTATTTTTAAATGCGACGTAAAATTGCGTATTTCGGTGAAAAAGGTGAAATGGAAAAAAATCCAAGCTGTGGTACGCACTTTTATGTTTCAAACTTGGGAGAATTTGTTATGAAATGCAGAAAAATTGTTTGTTGGTTGTCAATGTTAGCGGTTTAGTTGAGCTCAAAGATCAAACAGTGAAATACATTTTCATATGGACGATAAATTGCGTACTGATTCCGAAATAGTGCAAAACCAGAAATATTGTTGTACGCACTTTTATGTTTCAAACAGATTTATTGCACCTATTACAATTGGCCGTAGATAACGATAAAATGGTTTAGGACATTTTCAATGTCACGATAAATTTCGTACCTATTGGTACCAAAATAGAACTATAAAAGCCTTTTAAAGCATTTTTGTGTTTCAGAACTTTGGAAAAATTATACTCATTTTTAATCGAACATTAATGACGGTAAAGTTCTCTTCGAGCTACAACGAATAAAATATTTTTAATGAGACGTGAAATTGCGTACTTGAGCCAAAAAAGCGGAAATAGAGAAACTGTTGTACGCATTTTTATGTTTCAAACTTGGGAGAATTAGTTATGAAATACAGAAAAATTGATTAGAGGTACGAATATTAGCGGTATAGTTCAGATCAAAGATCAAATAGTGAAAAACATTTTCATAGGGACGATAAATTGCGTACTGATTCAGAAATAGTGCAAAACCAGAAATATTGTTTTACGCACTTTTATGTTTCAAACAAGAATGAAACTTTCATATGAAACTCAAAATTAATACGGACTAGAATTGACGTTAGAAAACGATAAAATAGTTTAGGACATTTTCAATCCCACGATTAATTGCGTATCGGTTCGTACAGAAATAGAATAGAAGCCTTGTAAACCTTTTGTGATTCAGAGCTTCGGGAAAATGATACTCAAAGTACATCAACTTTTTATCGTTCTTTTTTTAAATGAGACGCGCAATTGTGTACTTGCGCCAAAAAAAGCGGAAAAAAACCAAAAAAAACCTAAAGAATAGTGGATATGGTCTAAACAATCAATGTGGATTACGTAGTTCTGGGTTTAAGGAATAGGACAAGTTTATAATTCAAAGCGCAAAAACGTTTGTTTATTTTTTTTTTACTTTTTAGCTATTTTTATAAAAAAAATTTAGAATGTCCACACTATTGGTATGCACTTTTATGTTTCAGGAACAAGGATAATTTTTTATGGAAACACAGAAAATGTTTCAAGGATGATCATTGCTCTGGTATAGCCAAATTGGAATTCTGCCAAAAACACTTAAAATTGCATTTGTGAGATACGCAGGCGAAAAGAGAGTGCAAAAAGTAGAGTCGCAGAGAAAAGCGGCTTTTTCTTGCCGATTTTCGTTTGGCTACGGCTATAGTTCGCATATTCGCACGAAAAATGTAGAATATTTTCTACGCCACGCAAAATTGCAGTTTAATGAGTTTATGGAATTAATTGTAATGGTTGGTAAAGAACTTTTACAGACGTGAAGAAAAAAATTTAATTTAAATTTTTATAAGTGACTTTAAAACTGACTTTTTTCTCAAGGTGATTTATCGGTTTCAAAGTGTTTTTATTATTAATCGAAAAGAGGTGGGATAATTCTTGGTGTGCAGCGTTTTCACATGTTTTATTATATCTTTTGTTCAGAGCTGGTTTACGCAGTAGTCTTTCACACAAAAAAATTGATTTTACAGTTACACAATTAAACAATTATTTGCAGTCTTTTTGCTGTTTTCGTTGAGTACAAAATTTAGAAAACGGAGAGTGAAAGATTATTTGTACTTGTTATTGTTTAATATAATTTGGCAAATTTGTAGTTTCAATCTAGTTATACCAAATTTGTAGTTTCAATCTAGCTCTTTTTTCCCGAGAGCCAGAAAAAGGGTGTTTTTTTCAAATCAGATCTCGGTTTCAATGAATTTTAATTTGGGATTTGAAAATACGGCAATCAATTTGAGTGCTCTCTCCACTTGATTAAAAAAGTGTTTTCTCAACGTTCCATTTCGCAATTAAACAATCACATTTAATTTTGTTATAAAAACTGTTTTTGTTAAACCTTTTTTTTCAAATGTACTACACAACGATACGTTTCTTGGTTTGTTTCACCAATCAGTTTGATTAAAAAAAAACTATAATAATTTTAAATCACTTGTATTTTTTTTTTCAAATTTCAAGAATCTTTCTTTTTGGCGTGAAGACAATGCAGCCTTCGGTTTTAATGGTCTAAAAAATTGAATGGAAAATTTAGTTTACATGGTTTATGACGTCATTTCCAGGCCGCCCATCCCGAGGAGGTTCGCACCGTAGCACCGATCACTCTGCCTCCTGTGACCCTTCCTCCAGTCACTCTCCCTCCCACCACCCAGGAGCCTCAGACCCTCGCTCCGGTAGCTAACCAGCCAGGTAGGAAAGAGAAATTTAAAAAATGCGCAATTTGAATAGCGACGGAAACTTGTTTACTAGCGACGAAAACTTTTTTGCTTAAAAGTCTCAAATAAATCCCATTATAGTGCGTTTCCAAAAAAGAGACAAGGAAAATGACATTTTGTTAAAGGACTAGGTACATTTGGTCCCGCCGCGATTTCTTAATTGTCTGCGCACTCCTCTTTTACTGTGCAGTTTCGCTTGTTAAATTTCTATTCACTTCAATGTTTCAAGCTGCCAGTGGTTAAATAAGGGTGCAAATCAAGGTCGGTGGAAAGTCGTCGACTCTTCGTTGGAAATGGACTATAAGTTATGTCACACACAAACTAATTAATAAATAATGCTATATTTTTGAAACACACGCTTCAATGTTAAAAAACAGAAGAGAAAATTACTAGCTCAAGTTATTGACGCCGGATGCAGTTTACAACAGTAACAGTTTATCTGAAATATTTGACTAACTTTTAAAAATATATCTTTTCAAGCTTATTTGTATAAAAAATTGTCACAAACCCGACTGGAGCAAGCAATAACGTTTTTTGATGAGAAACTTCATTTTGAAACCATCAATATTTAAAAATTTTCGAAACTGCTAGTATTTTTTGAGGGCTTTGTAACATTTTTTTTGTAACTGCTACAGTTTTTGAAATTATTTTTTTGTTTGAAACTGCTCTAATTATGAAACTAACAATTTTTGATTTGCAAAGTAAAATTTTTTTTGAAAACAAATTCCACTAAGTATGAAACCAAAAGTTAATTTTTATTGCTTAGGTTTTTGAAACGCGTACCTCACATTAAAAATGTTAACCCAACATCGATAACAACGTTACAGATTGAAAAACGACGATATACAATTCAAGCGCATTTTTTAATTAAATAAAATAATTTAAAGTTTTCAGAAACTTGGAGAATCAACGCCGACCTTGTTTTTTTAACTTGAGTCAGTGAGAAAACAAAATTACATCAATATTTAAACTTTGTTTTCAAAATTAAAATAACAATGAATTCGAAACAGACCTTATAATAGAACAGTTTTTGTAAAATTGAGGAAATTGAACTTTTGACATTGGCGACATTGTAGTTTAAAAATAGCAACATTCTATCTGAAACATTCGAGGAATTTTTAAAATTTCTCTATTTTTTGTTATCGCAAAAATAGCCAAAGCGGAAAGCCAGACGTGAAGAAAAGTGTTTAGACTTACCAAGTTTTGTGAAGAAAATATTTCTGTAAACATAATTTAAACACAAGAAAAAGAAAAATGACTATTAATGACGTTGATTTGAAACCTACGCCTCATTATAAAAATTTGAGAAAAATGAAATTCCAAACAAACAAAACAATAAAAGAAAATTAAATATATATATATATATATTTTTTTTTAAATAATTTATCTATCAAAATCAACCCTTTTTTTAATATTTTTGTTTTAAAGCATCACAGTATTTTTTCAAAGCAACTGCAGACTGATTACATTATAAATATAAAGAAAAAAAACGGATTGTTCGAAACCTTTGACTAACTTTTTTAACATTTCTTGGGTTTTTTTAACATTAAGATAAAGATGAATTTGAAGAAAGTGAAGCCGATTTGCAAATCAAACTGAAATTCTTATGAATTGTAGAAATTAAATGTGTTGCAAGAAGCATCCACTAATTTTGAATAAATACAGAATTATTTTCAGAGTCTCAGTATCCGTTGACGACCACCTGCGTCATGTATGTTGGAGTTCAGGTTTGTAAAGTTTTTATACATACTGATTTTTTAAAATTTTGTAATTAACGTGTCCTGCGTTTAACAGTTCTCTGTGTTTACGCGTAAGCAACTCTGTTTACGCGTAAACGTAGGACATACTACTCACAATATCAATTTGAAAAACGATTTTTACCGCCTTTTTTGCTGGAAAAGAGGAATTTCAAAATAAAATATAACTTTAGGCCTCTCCGTGCACCTGTCTTCCTCAGTACGACCAGTGCGCTCAGAACGTCTGTTGTCTGAAGGCGAAATTCCGTAGCTACAAGGTGAAATTTACAAATTTCGGAAAGAAATTCCATTTTCAGCAGAACACCATGTTCCGCGACCAATCCGTCACTGAGCCATCCACCATCGACATGTTGATGAACGTACTTCAGAAGATCAAGAACCGCCTTGACTAAGAAAAAGTCAAAAAATTGGAAATTGTCTGTACATATGGGGTGAATTTGTTATTTTAGTGTGTGTGTCTCTGGTGAAATGAAATATTTTATGCTCTGTAGCGCTCTGTTCAATATTTTATAAAGGAAATATGAAAACAAAGGATTATTATTCAAAAAAACCCCGGGGTTGTCACGGGCCGGGCCGGGCCAGTTGGAAAATATTGGTCGGCCCGGGCCGGCCCGTTTTCCTTGGACCCCCCAGTCAGATTGCCACCCACACGACCTCGGTCGGTGACATTCTTTTTTGTACGACTAATATTGACTTATATGCCAGTAAGAAACATAATTAAGTAATATAAAGCAGTTTACAATATTATTGTACCGATTTATACAAAATTTTATATCTTATACCTGGGCAAACGCAGGTCTAAAAGGTCAACAAATTCGATTACTACTGCTGTTATGCGAAAAATGCAATATTGTATGTTTAAATTGTTTGAGAAAAGGATTTCGACAAATTCTTTAAAGAATTTTAAATAATTTTTTTTTAAATCTTTTCTACAATGTCGCAGTTAAAAACATTTTAGTATGAAAGAAGAAAGAGGCTGCTTGAAACATTCAATTTTTTTTTAGTTTCTCGAAAATATCTTTTTCTCTTACATTAACAGACATATGTGGAAAAAATTAAAGAAAATGAAAATTGTATGATTTGTAAATTTCCCTGCCTTAAAAATGACATTTTTTTTCTCAAGATGACTTGTCGGTTTCAGTACGTTTTTATTACTAAATATAGAGAGATGGGACAATATCACGGGAGAAACAGAATCCAACAAAAAACGGATTTTTTGTTGCATCTAGTGGCTGTGTTTTCTTTTAATTAAAAAAAAAATAGTTTTTAAATTTCAGGTTTGCGGTTAAGGAAGCATTCAGAAAAAAAAATGTTTTTGTTTATTTTTTTTTGGGAGGTTTATGGCTAATTTGCTGCATCACAGCTATTTTTAATTTCCTGTGCCGGAAAAAACAGTTTACATCGAGGTTTCAGTGTGTGACTAGTATTGATAAATTGAGAGGTTCTAAAATTCAACATGTGCCGACTTTTTTTTCAAAAGTTGTCTAAACCTTCATATGACTTCAAAACCAAAAAAAACTTTAAAAAAAAAAAAACATGATTTTCAGAGGTTAACCTTAAAAAAAACCTCTAAAAATCATCTTTTAAGGTTTTTAAGTTTTTGACAAAAAGAATCGAAATCGACCATTGATCATTTAAAAACCGCTTGAAAGGTCGTCAAAAATACCAAAATTTTTCGTCAGAAAATACCGAAATTTTTAAATTTTGCGCAAGAAAAATTTATAAACGTCGATTCATACTTTTTTATTGATCTTCCAATTTTCAATGCTTCTGTAATACTTATGGGTCTTGAATCCGGAAATAACACTTTTTAGATATTTTGTCGTTTTATGCGTTAGTATTTCAATGACTAGAATAATCATTGTAACTCAGGTTTGCATCAAAGTATTTTTACAATGTATCGTCAAAAACTGTCTGAAAAACATGCTTTCGCAATTTGGGGCGTGTCAAATGTTCCTACAAAAACGAATATTATCACAGTCAAATTCTATGTATTTTTCGCGTCATTTGACATTAAAAATCGGATTTGACCATTATTATCAGAAAAATTCACTTGAAAAATTATAGTAACTTTCACAAAAGCCAAAACTTTCAAAAAAGCCGAAAAAAAACTATAACTCTGTCTAAATACCCCAAAAGATTGATGTTTCAGATTTGCGCTTTTGATTTTTTTTCTATTTCGATTTACAAATTTAAGCTTTTTTTACTTCTTATTCTGAAAAACAGTTGTTTGTTGTTTTCACATGAATAATTTGATTGTGTTGTAGCCATTCTCGATCTAACTATATTTATACAAAACTTCGGCATTTTCTGTTAGTTTCGATCATTTTTGTAGTGTAGAATCAGTTTTTTTGCTTATTATTGTGAGTAATAAGCCCTGCTCCAATTTCCTGGCTTTGTTTTTGTTATTTTTGTTTTTTTACTCATTTCATTCTACAAACAGAAAAATTTTCAGCCTCTGTGTTCTATGTTTCATCAAATCGCCCAGATTGTGACTTTGGTTTCTGGAGTTTTGGGAACAAGCTTGAACTTATTCTTAGTTTTCCTTATTTTATTCAAATCTACGGAAAGAATTGATCACTATAAGTGGTTTTTACTGGTGTATACTTTGGATGCGGCTTCATTTACGTTTACGGAAACCATAACATTAGCGGTAAGAGATAGAGAGAGACCGAGAGACAGAGAGACAGAGAGACAGAGAGACAGAGAGACAGAGAGACAGAGAGACAGAGAGACAGAGAGACAGAGAGACAGAGAGACAGAGAGACAGAGAGACAGAGAGACAGAGAGACAGAGAGACAGAGAGACAGAGAGACAGAGAGACAGAGACATTTCAGGCCTGGTACCTCCCTCCAAACGGCTTCTTTTTCCTCTCAACCACAGATTTTCTTCCCTACGGAATTAGAGAATTCGCAACTTTATACCTTATCATTTTAACGCCTTAGCCCCCATTGTAGCTGTTTGTTTTCTCTACCGATTGGCCGCAGTAAAAGCGGCTCTTTCTGTATCCATCGGCCGTTTGTGGCTTCTGAAGCCACACTTCCTTTCCTTTGTTATTTTAATTCCCCTTTTTCTACTTGGCTGTGAAACGAGCAATCTGTACTACTCGCTACCAGCGAAAGAAACAGAAGAAATCTTCGAAGATGTGGTTTTTGAAGCTACAGGAGTTAAATTGAGCGAAGTGGGGTTCATCGGAGGACAAGTTACGGTAAGTTGAAATGTGTTCTATTAATGCTTTTTCCACAATATTTATGTGAAAGTTACACACGAAACTATCAACTGATCATTTTTTAAATAAAATTAAATAATTTCTAATTTAATTTGTTTTAAAGTTTGAAAGTCGGGAGGCTGTGACAAAATTATTTGTTCGTAAGCTTGTTGCTTAAAGTTTATATTTGAAACATTTTAAACATTTTTAACAAAAAAATCTGCCAATTTTAAAACATTGTATCTTTTCGAGTTTTTTTTTCGTGTTCGCGTAAATATTATTCTACCCCTTTTGTGCCAATTTCCACAAACAACAAAGAAAATTTTAGAAACTATGTTTTACATCAATTTTATATGATAACGGAGAAGTTTTTCAGCCAGTTTATCATGGAACTACACAAAAACATAAAAATTGAAAAATTTAACCGAGTTTATTTGCGTGTTTCGGGAATAACCTTTCTAAAGAAAATTTTTGAAGAAGAGCTTTCTTGTATTCAATCCAATTTTTATAGCAAAGCAAATCTTTTAGCTTTACCCCTCTTTTGAGTTTAAAAAAATGTATTGCTTCTTATTAGTTTCATTGGAACATTTTTATAACCTAAAAAAAATGTATTGTTCCTTGTTAGTAACCAAATTCTCCTTCTCTTTTTGTGGCTCGCTTTTTTGACCATAATAAGTATCACAAAAAAATTGATGGAAAATATGGTTCCTTTAATTTTCTTTGACATTTGCGGAATTTGTTTAATTGTGCAGTTTTTTGACAGTTGTGAAATAATAAAAAAAAAACATTGGAATATTATTATTTTTTTCGGTTTCGGGTAAGAATAATTTATTAAATTACCCGAGCAACGTACTATTGCGAAGGCAGAATAATATTTACGCGACTACGTTGACTCAAAAATATGAAAGTTTTAAAATTGGTACATTTTTTGTTGAAAATGTTTTAAATGTTTCAAATCAATATTTTAACAAACAAGTTTACGAACAAATAATAGGACCAAACGGTACGACTTTTCCATGAATTACTGAAGTTTTCAAACAATTTTCCATTAGGACAAATTAAATTTTAAATCATTTTCTTAAGAATTATATATTGATCAGTTGATAGTTTCATAGATAGCTGTCGCCAAACGGGCATCCTGCCGAAAACGGCCTAAATGCAGCAGCTGCGTGATACTCAGGTGGAAATAGTGTGCGAGAAGCGGAGATGCAGAGAAAAGCGGCTTTTAAAAGCCGATACTCGTTTGCCGATATATTTTCGTAGTATTTCCCTACTGAATTTTTGCTTCTAACCTTGTTTCTGAAAGACTCAATTAAATAAATAGAAAATCTTTAAAAAAAATTTCTTTTCACTTATTGGTATTAAAAGAAAGTTTTAATGGGTCAGCATTTCATTTTAAATCATAAGTTTAAATAAACATAGAAAATATCTTCATGAGTATAAAGTTTTGCGTTAAGAAAATATGATACTCTCGTCGTCTGCGTCTCTCGGCGAGAGATTCGCATGACACTCTCGTCGTCTGCGTCTATCGGCGAGAGATTTGCAAATCGCTGCTAAATCAGTTCAATGCTTCTTGGAAAGTTTAATCTTGTGAAGCAAGTTTAACCTTGTAAAGTTTCCGACAAAAAACCTTTTTTATATAAAATTTTCAGAACAATGGCAAGGTAAATTTCGGAATGTGGGTTTGTCTGTCCACTTATTGCATTTTCCTGAGCATCAACTCTTGCGTTATTCTTTTCTGTTGGTTACGCATGGGCGTGTATCTGAGCAAACTACAAACTATAACAAGTTCCTACAATTATCGATTTCAATACAAAATGTACATTCTGCTCACTCTACAGGTGAAACTTCGGTTTTTTAAACATTTTGTATTGTTTTAGGCACTTTTTCCTCTAATTTTCAACAATATTCCAGCTGTTTCTACCTTTATTCTAGCTCTAATTCAATTTCCTTGTGGAGACAAGATTCGCATTTGTGGGATGGTTTTATCTTTTGCCCAAGTTTTGGATCCTATTTTTACAATTATTCTAATCAGTTATTATACAAAGGAATGCAAAAAGATCATAAATTGGGTAATATATATATTTTTTTTTACAAAAATATAAAAAAAAATTATTTAAGGTTCTAAGAAGATCGGTACCAGTTGAACCTACGACTTGGATTTCCAGTTCACAGAATGCGACAAATCGTGCATAAATATATACATTTTTAAACTTTAAATGTAAAATCTGTTGTAAAATTTATGTTTGTAAATTTAAAAAAATGTGTACTTTCAATTTTTATGAAACCAAACAAATTGTTTTTTTTTTTCAGGACTTGTTCATTTTTATACTAGAACACTGAACATATTTTCAGTTTTATTACATTATTTTTTAAAACAGTTTTAGTAAAAGTTTCATACCAACGTTATTTATTTGATGAAAATTAACGGCAATGATTGATTCTGACTGGTTTAAGACTGCCATGAAAGCCTATAGTCTGTTTCCAACGAACGGTGTTCGACTTTCGGGAAGTTGTGAAAAAAGACACGTATTTAACCTAAAAGGATTTGAAATATTTAAGTGAACAAAAATAAAGCAAGTGAAAGAGCACTGTAAAAGCGGAGTGCGCAGACATTTATCTAAGATCGTTGCGGGACCAAAGGTACCTAGTCCTTTAAAATTTGTGAAAATCCTTGCCCATTCATTTGGAAATGGAGTATAACTAAAATAGGCTAATTGTGGAGACCGTGTGCCATTGGATGCGGATGCCATTGGAATTAAATCAAAATTGCAAATAATTTGACGCAAACCGCGAGACCGACCCCATAGCAGAGTGGCAACGTTCTCGCTTACAAATCTCGCGACCCGGGTTCGAATCCGCCCTCTGATATTTTGTCTTACCTACATTCCACGATTCATAAACAATGATAAACCGTTTAGGGTTTTCATCTGCTCACGTTCAGACACAATCTGCTCTTGAACCTGCTAAACCAAAAAAGTCATACTTTTTTGAATGCATTTTTGACAACCTTTGTATCCACCGATTTTTCGGTGTAAAAAGTATGTATTTTATTAAATATGTCTTTAACAATACGGTTAAAAAAACGAAACTCAAAAGATATACGTAAAGAGGGTGAACGTTTAATTTTTCTGTGTTCACTTTTTTTGAAGGTTTCAAATTGCTTTATTATGAAAACCTGCATTTTTTTTTTTGTTAAATGGTTTGCCTAAAATTTTTTCCATTAAAGGTAATATGTACTTGTAAGAAAAAGTTTCAAAAAACACCTTTTAAAAAAAACTTGTTTTCCTTTTCCGACGTTTTTCAGTGTTTTTTTTTTATTTAAAAACCGGTTTGTAAAACAAAACCTTTTTGTACCAAAATTCAAAAAATGGCAAAAAATATACTAAAAAAGTGAGTTTTTAAAAACCATGATTAGTTCAAAGAAAGGTAAAAAATGTTCAAAATTTCCTGAATATAAGCAGAGTTATTCAATTTTTGAATACTACTTGAAAGTGTCTTATAGTTTAGAACAAACTTTTGTTTTCTACTTTAGCTACTAACTTCTCGTTTCAAAACTTCAAAAAATTAAATCTATATAAATCCATTCAAAAACGGACGTCTAAATGAAGTTCTAGTATTGCATATCAATATTTCAATTTCTACATACTAATTAAATAAAAATTGTCATTCTGATAACTTTTGTCGATTAAACCCAAATCAGAAAAGAGCTCGAAACACAAAATTATATAAAGTCAACAATGAAAGGCTTAAACAAGAATTCATAAGTTACGCGCTCATACTAATTTTACAAAACATACAACAAGAAAATACAAAAATTATTAAAGTAATTGAATTATGGGGTTTTCCCATTATTGTTCCAAAATTTCGCTGTTGAACTAAAACTTCGTACGTATATTATTGAGTACTCATAAATTAAGCTCACTCACATTAAGTATTTCTAAAACATTCAACCAGAAAAATTAGACAGAAAAAGAAAAGTCAATTGGAGTTTTCGCTTTTTACAAATTTAAAAAAAGCGACGGCGCAGATGCCTGGGAATGTGACCTCAAAAATGCGAAAGCTATGTTTTATCAGCCGCGGTCAACTGTGTTATTGTTTTGGGTCGTTTCTACAACACCTTTTACATTTTTGTTATTGCTTTTTTTTAAATATTTACTTTTGTGAAGCAATTTGTAAAGTTTTGTAAAATTATGAAACCTTTCTTTTCAAATTTACTCTTTTTCAGGCTGGCTCTCGACACGAACAAACTAAAGATGAACGGAATGAAGATGGCTCCTAATGGTTAGTAAATTTAATTTTTAAAACAAACCAATAACTTTGTAATTTTACAATATAAATAAAGTTATGTTTTCAGGAAAAGTCCTCCAGGTCTACACCGATGGATCATGTAGCAAAAGGGACTGTGGATTTGGAATTTTTGCGGCCCCAGGCCATAAAATGAACCGCTCGGTTCGCCTGAGGGTTCCTGGCTCTAGCTGTGATACGGAGCTGCACGCGATGATCCAGGTTCTGAGCCTGGTCCAGACGGAAACAGCGGAAATCGTGATCTACACAGACTACCGCTGGCTTCTGATGGGCCTCAGGCTCCTGGAGAGGCAGAGGAAGAACCCGATGGTGAGTGAGTGAGTGAGTGAGTGAGTGAGAGAGTGAGTGAGTGAGTGAGTGAGTGAGTGAGTGAGTGAGTGAGTGAGTGAGTGAGTGAGTGAGTGAGTGAGTGAGTGAGTGAGTGAGTGAGTGAGTGAGTGAGTGAGTGAGTGAGTGAGTGAGTGAGTGAGTGAGTGAGTGAGTGAGTGAGTGAGTGAGTGAGTGAGTGAGTGAGTGAGTGAGTGAGTGAGTGAGTGAGTGAGTGAGTGAGTAATAGAATCACTGAGGACTTCTCATTTTTAGGTACTACAGCAGATGAACCGTAGCTCGTACTTCACGGGAAACTACATCGATTTCCTGAGGCAGTACAGCTCCCATCTGAGGCTCATCGAGGGACTGGCTGAGCGATGCAAAAGCGGAGTTTCCTTCGTCTACGTTCCGGCCCATACAAACTGGAATGAAGAAGCTGATGCCCTAGCCAAGCTGAGTGTCTCAGATGACAAGAGGAAAATCCTAGGAGCCAACTTGAGGCAAAGAAGGTTTGTAAAACACTCACACACTCACACACTCACACACTCACACACTCACTCACTCGCACACTCACACACTCACTCACTCGCACACTCACACACTCACACACTCACACACTCACACACTCACACACTCACACACTCACACACTCACACACTCACACACTCACACACTCACACACTCACACACTCACACACTCACACACTCACACACTCACACACTCACACACTCACACACTCACACACTCACACACTCACACACTCACACACTCACACACACACTCAATTTTCAGATCTATCAAAACGGAACAGTTCCTGGAATACGTGCACATCCGGCCCGGCCCGTCTTATCTGTCGCTTGATGAGTGGGACATCCTAAGGACTGGAATGAAAACCGTCTGGAAGCAAGAAGCCTTTTCAACTTCTGTGGACGAGGAGATCTTGAGGCCACTTGAAATGGAAAAGCAGTACACACTGGAAATCACACCGGCGATTTTCCAAAGGATGAGCTTGAAGAAGAAGATCGAATGGAAAGAGATAATCAGAAAGGTAATTTCAGCTTTTTCCGTTTTGAAAAGTAACCTCGTTGTTTCAGAAATGAGAAGCTGTTGAAGAAAGTAGCCTGAAAAAAAAACCAAGAATGATTTCAAAGGAGGCCGGAATGCTCCAACTTTTGATCTACTCGGACTCTCCCAATTTTTCTTATGCCAGTTACTCAATATTGTTTACTATTGTGGCCAGTTAAATAATAAACAATTAAACAACATGTTTCATTTTTTGTCAAGGAATGCGTATCCATAATGAATGGCTTTTGTCGATTTTATTAGGGAAATGCTTTGAAACCTAGATTTGATAAAGGTTCCAAACAACTTTTACTATTAACTTTTACAAACAAAATATGTATAAAATAACTGTATAAAATGGCCAAAATAGTTAAAAATGACTTTTAATTTTATGAAAAACAAGGAAATTGATATCGAATCACCTAACGGGAAAAATGGCGTTTACCAAAAAACAGTTCTTTTTAAAATCCCCTTTTTCAGTTTTGTCATTAGCGTTGTTTTAGTCATTATCAATTTTTATTCAAAAGCATTGTTTTTGTCATCCCAGAGTTTTACCTGCTATGCCAAAAACATTGTAATACGATTGAAACACAACCAACAGTTCAATATATTTTGCCAAAATTTTTAAGTATAAAAGTGTGCTTTTACTGAATAATTTTCGTGAAATCAGGGCTGGCCAAACAAGCCGGGCCGGGCCCGCTCTATCCAAATTTCTCGGCCCAGCCCGGCCCGGGTTGGGCGGCCCAACCCGGGCCGGGCCGGGCCGGGCTGGGTCGAGAAATTTGGATAGAGCGGGCCCGGCCCGGCCCGTCCCGTCCCGGCCCGATCTTGCTAGGATCGAGTAAATATGGTGTAGTGTCAACGTCTTTGTGAAAGATATTTTTAAGTTAAAGTGTTGTTTTTTAAATCATCTATATTATATTTATAAACAATTTTATAGCTTAATGACTAAAAATTTCACCTCAACTTGTCAATCGATTATGAAAACGGGCCAATCGGGCCCGTTCGGGCCGGGCCGGGCCGAGTGGTTTTGGAGTCGGGTCCGGCCCGCATCAGAATTAATAGTTGCAAAAATGCAAAAAAAAAGAAAAAAAACTTTTTTTACAAACATTATTCTATAAAGTTTGCTTGCCTAAAAACGTCAAAATTGAAATACTTTTTAAAAAAAATTTTGAGGCATCTACCGTAACCCGGACCCAATATTCGATTGTCGATTACAAGCCTTCAACTTTGGGTCAGAGTAAGGTTTTTTTTAAATTTATTTTCAGCGCAAACTTTTAATTTCTATCCCTTTGATGAATAATTTGAATGTTTCAAATTAAAGCCAAAAAGAGACAGTTTGAAGAAAATCTGCTTGACACATAGAAAATGCTTCAAAAATGCACGTTAAAAAATATAGTAAAAAAATCAAAGTTTTAAATTTGAATTATTCGAGAGTTTTAATAGAGAAATTCAAGCAAAAATTGAAAAAGCCAATTTAAAAGTTTCAAGGTTAAAACAAATGTTTCCTTATTCACAAAATTTTTTTGATCTTTAAAACATTTGTTGGCTTTTTTCTGCTATAATAAAATATTTTGCAAACTATGTTTACAAAGTCTCTATAAAGTTATGCGAAGTGTTCATAAGGAAACCAATTTTATCATTTCACGTTTAAAATTAATTTAGTTAAAAAAATTTCAAAGTCTTGTAGTGTTTCAGTGTTGAAAAAACTTTGTTTTGTATTTGAATAGATATTGGACCAATGGTGGCCGTAATGTATTTAGAAATTATTACATAATTTTTTTTAAAACAATTGTAACGGTTGTTTTTAAAAACAAGTATATTACTCTTTTAGCCATGTAATGTCTAAAACCCGGAGTTACGGCCCGCCTTCGGCGGTCCTCACTCTTGGCAAAAAATAATTTGGAGTATTCGCTTTTTACAAATTTAAAAAAAGCGACGGCGCAGATGCCTGGGAATGTGACCTCAAAAATGCGAAAGCTATGTTTTATCAGCCGCGGTCAACTGTGTTATTGTTTTGGGTCGTTTCTACAACACCTTTTACATTTTTGTTATTGCTTTTTTTTAAATATTTACTTTTGTGAAGCAATTTGTAAAGTTTTGTGAAATTATGAAACCTTTCTTTTCAAATTTACTCTTTTTCAGGCTGGCTCTCGACACGAACAAACTAAAGATGAACGGAATGAAGATGGCTCCTAATGGTTAGTAAATTTAATTTTTAAGACAAACCAATAACTTTGTAATTTTACAATATAAATAAAGTTATGTTTTCAGGAAAAGTCCTCCAGGTCTACACCGATGGATCATGTAGCAAAAGGGACTGTGGATTTGGAATTTTTGCGGCCCCAGGCCATAAAATGAACCGCTCGGTTCGCCTGAGGGTTCCTGGCTCTAGCTGTGATACGGAGCTGCACGCGATGATCCAGGTTCTGAGCCTGGTCCAGACGGAAACAGCGGAAATCGTGATCTACACAGACTACCGCTGGCTTCTGATGGGCCTCAGGCTCCTGGAGAGGCAGAGGAAGAACCCGATGGTGAGTGAGTGAGTGAGTGAGTGAGTGAGTGAGTGAGTGAGTGAGTGAGAGAGTGAGTGAGTGAGTGAGTGAGTGAGTGAGTGAGTGAGTGAGTGAGTGAGTGAGTGAGTGAGTGAGTGAGTGAGTGAGTGAGTGAGTGAGTGAGTGAGTGAGTGAGTGAGTGTGTGAAACATTTGAAAATCGCACGTTTTCTCTAAATTTAGCCCCTCGTGTGTTTCTATTCTGGCTCCAGGTCAAAAACCACCGCGCGCCGTTTAACGCGCGGCGCGTCTCAACTTGCCTTGCGCCATTTCTTGACCAAACAAAGTGACCGGCGCTTTCGATCTTTTGTCGTTTGCATATACCGTAACGTGTCCGGTCCGTCGCCATTCAACCCCGCCCGGGGCATTGTTGAGCACGTTCGCAACAGGAATTCTGCAACTCTATCCCTCTTTTTCTACAGGAAGAGGTTAAAAGAGGCACACGGCGGCGAAAGGACTCCCACTTAAAGGCGGCAACATTTTGTGCTTTTGCAGCTCTGGAGCTCCCGGTCTTCTGTCACTTTGACTTCGAAATCTGCTTCTTTTTAACATTATATTGACATCAGGAGTTTTCCCATTTAGTTATCCTTGGGTTTACTATAGCAAATTATAGTCTTCGCCAATTTTCCTTCTTGGCGGGTTCGCAAATGTAACCCCGACGCAGTATTGCGTACGTATCCTAAAACAGAGGATTTTCGTACGCAAATTCGCGTCTGGTGGCATTTGCACAGAGCTAAGAGCGAAATTGGGCGAAGTAGCATTTTCAACGACTATATAAAAAATTGTTTTCTTAGATACCAGTTTTCCTATTTTTTAACAAAACTAAATTAAGTTATCGTACAACAAAACTCAAGGTTTTATTGAACGAACATTTTGCTGGAAATTTGAGCCTTTCCCAAGTTTTGAAATTTTTCATTTTGTATATATTTTTTTAAACATTTCTTAGCAGTAAATATAGGAGAAACATTCATTCAAAATAGTTTTCAATTAATAAAGCTTCGTAACTCGTAAAAAAGATTTCCAACTTTTCAGGTGTGGAAAATTAACTTTTGCATCTTTTTTCAACAATTTGCATTAAATTTAAAACAATACCAGTTTTTAAATATTTAAAGGTCAAATTTCAAGTTTTAAGAAGTGTTTTGTGAATTCAGTTTTATCTTTTTTTTTTTTTGCATGGCCACAATCTCCAAATTACTGGAAACACGTCAGCCCAGATATTTGCAATTTTTGAAACTTGTAACAAAATTCTTTATCTTTTTTTTGCGACAAGTTGTAAAAAAATTTGAGACTTTAGGTTTACACGAGTAATTTTCGAATTATAAAGATCTTGTTTTTTTGTGAATTTTCTTCTTTATAAATCGTTGTAAAACATGTATGCCCGGATATCTGCCAACTTTGAAACACGAAACGAAATTGATTTTTTACCCATTTCACAAAAAAACATTGTTACAAATGTATTTTATTCTTAAGATCAAATTATCAAAATATAAGTAAGCACTTTAAAAATTTTGAAAGAAAATAATGTTTAGTTGTAAATAGAATTACATTTTTAACCCATTTTGAATATATATGCATCCATTGAAAATGATTCGACACAGTTGAATTTCCCTAAATAATAAAACATTCGTTCGAGATTATTTTTTAAAACAATTAAAAAAAAGTTTTCACTCTGGTTTACTTTTTTTCTTAAAAAAATGTTAAATATACTTCAACAAAAGCTAATTTTAAATGTTCACAAAAATATTTTCTAATTTTTATTTTATCTTTGTGAAACTATTTTTTATTCTTCTAACTTACTCCGTGCAGTTTATTATTGCACAACATATAACTACACACTCTTAAACAGAAAACTTTTATTTATTTAAAAAAATCTTGTTATAAAATATTTTAGCTCATTGCCCGAAGAATTGAATGTTTGAAAAAAATGAAGAAACAATTACAAATCTTTGAAAAAAATAACTATTTTTTTTAATTATTGTTTGCTTATGATTAGTATCTAAAATTTAAAAGAGGCAATTCTAAAAAAAATATTTTTTCTAAAAAAAAATATTAAAAAGTTACAAAACCTTTAATTTCTTTAAAACATTTTTTTAAGGCGAAGGCCCCGCGGACGCATTGTAACAGTTCACCACAGTTGCATTTCCTTAGATTTTAAAACAGTCGTTCAAACTAATGAAATGGAATTTTTTTTGTTTTTTTTGTGTTTTTTTTAAATATTAACTAATTTATACATTTTCATTTAAAAAACCTCCTCAAATTTTTAAATGGCTCGCTTTTTTATATTATTTACCTTTTTTATATTTTCACGAATTACTTTGTCAACAATAAAAAACATTACAATGTTACAAGATTTTTTGAAATGTAATTGAAATTGCGATTCTCTAATAACTGATTCTCTGTAAAAATTCATAAAATAAAAAAACGCAATAAAAACCCATTCCCTTCATTTTCTGTTTGACAATACTCTGATTTTTCTTTTTCGTTCTATTTTTTAAAACGATGAAGAATTGTTGATTTCTGTTCTCAATCTAATGTTGCAAATTTCGCTTTTCGACAAGTTCTAATTGTTTTTTTTTGTTCTTTGAATTGCTAACAGAAACTATGAAAAAATACATAAAACGTTTAGTATATACATTTTCTTAAATGAAAAAAACCGATTAAATGTTACAAGACGTTATTGAAACCAAATTTAATTTGCGGTTCTTTGGTAAGTCCATTAAATTCGTATCATTTCGCGCTTTTTAGACGTCTGAAATAAAAAGTTGCCTTAATTTCTTTTTTCATTAAAACGATTCACATTAAAAAAAACACTGTTTCAGTTTCTATAAAGGACTTTTTTTCCAACAATTTTGAAACTTTTGTTAAATTTTTTCTTGCGTGGTTTTCCAACGCAATAATTTTTTTAAACGTAACAAAACTTAGAAAAACGTGAAAAAGTTTTTTTTTTGTTTAAACCAATGTTGCTACATTTTATTTAGAAAAAAACGTTTCTGTTAAATGTTACAAGACGATTTTGAAGCAAATTTGAGTGGGCATTTTTCGGTAAAGCTTTGGTAAGGATTTGTAGAATATTTATTCTACTAATTATTTAATATCCTTTTTCTATTATTTTTTTCATTATACATATATTTTTTCGTCTCAAACAGAACAAATTTTTAATATTTATAAAAACTCTATTCTAACAAGATAAATTATTCAAATACGAATAAAATGCCTTCTATCTCATAAAACGGATTATCTGCTTTATTATTTATTACTTAGTATGAAAAATTTTCTGAAAAAGCTTTTTACTTCAAAAACTTTCTGAAAAAGCTTTTTACTTCAAAAACGATTTTTTACTAAAATAAAAACCGTACTTTTTGCATTTTAAAAATCGTCGAAAATAGGTAGTGAAAAACTAAACTCTCCATTTTTTTCATTAAAAAAACACACAAATAAAAGCCGTAAAAATTATTATCATAATTTCTACAATTTTTTAACCTTAATGTTACTTTTTTAACAGAATAAAGTATGCAGAAATTTTTCAACAGTCATCGTTTTTGTTGATGGGCGGATTTTTTTTTGCATTGTTTTGAAAAATGCATAAAATAAAGTTGCCACTAACTTTTTATAACTTTTATTTGAAAATTTTATTACGATTGGCGGTTGAAACTTATGGAAAACTCGAAAAAACAGAAAACTAACGCTTTAAAACTTTTTTCACATGGGTTTTTTGGTTATTTTTCTAAATCTCGAGAATCATTTTGGTGTTAGTAAGGTGTCACCTTGTTTAAGTGCTAAAATTTGGAAATCTCTTTTCCTGGAAACACTCAAAGAAGTTTATTTAAGTTTTCTTCTTTGTTTGCACTCCTTTTAGAACTCCATTTTCGGCCGTTGAAACAAACAATAGGGAAACAGAACACTTCATTCGCTTCTTCAGAGCTTGTTGTTTCCAGTTGAGGAGATTTTTGTCTATTTTAGACCTTAACGGGACCATTAGGGCTCTTTTTTAAATGAATACTGTATTCTTTTTACAATTTTAGCCGAACTTTAGTTGATATGGAATTTTAGCATCACAATTCGTTCAACAGTTTTTTAAGCAAAAAGTTATGTAGCCCTTAAATTTATTTTTCACACTTGCGTTCCGTTATTTTGCTGTATTGCGTACTGCATTTTTAGCTACACGGCACGTTATTATTTAATTTTGAATCACATTTTTGGGGGTTGTTTCTACTAAATTTAACTAATTTGCGTTGTTTTGTTACAAACTGTTTAGTATGTAATTTGGATGTGAATACTAACTAAAAGTGATCCACATTATAATTACATTTTTTTAAACTGTCGTTTGCCTAAAAATAGAGTACGCAACAAAGCAAAATACACATCAAAAAACATCAAAATATAATAGTACGCAAAACATCAAGACAATGGAACCTAGGGGAAAACTAAAATTGGCGACAACTTTATTTTCTGATTCCCCCAAGAAATTCAATCGGACTAAGATTATTTTTTTATGAGAATTAGATCGGCAGAATGTTTTAACATATAGTGAGATGCAACAGTGTCGCATCTCTACAATTAGTCCTCGTGACTCGTCATTTCGTTAAAATGTTTATTTTTTAAAGTTTGATGTACCACAGTTTTGAATGTTTCAATTTACCAACAAATTTTGATTGAAAAAACAGAGTCATAAAAAAGCATAAATTTTGTTTGTAAATTTTGACACTACTCAGATTGCAGATTACAATTAAAAAACTGTTGTAAAAAACAATTAGTGTTAAAAGGCGTTTCCACTATTTTAATGGATTTTTAAGTGATCACTTTCGGTATTAGCCCTGAGTATTTTAAAATTGGATTTTTTATACGTTTTTTTAATGTCATTTCATGTTTCATAGTTTCCAGATATCATATTTTTAATGATATAAACCACTGGTGCTATCAAACGCAAAGTTTTTCAACAACAAAAAAAAGTTTAACAAAAAATGTAAATGGTCAAATCCATATTTTGTTCGCTGGAAAAAATAATATAGCTCTTTTCAATTAAATGTTGAGTATATCAAGCGTTAAATTATAAAAATTTACACCAAAGAAAATTTTTTAAAAATTTTTGTAACTTTCAAGCGCTTTTTTTGTTGTTGTAAACTGTTTTTAGTTTATAACTGTCATTATATTTTTTTCCAAAAAAATGTCGTTTGCCTGAAAATAGGGTTTTGCAACACAGCAAAACAATGGAACTCGAGGATAAACTAGAATTGTAGAGAACTAAATAGACTGATTCCCCAAGAATTAAGCACAAGAATGTTTTAAGCACATAGCATCTTTTCAATAGATTCACATGAAAATCTTTTTACTGAAATGTTTTAAAAAATTAAAGGTACCACAATTTTTGAATGTTTCAATTTCGAAGAAAATTCTCAGAGAGAAAACACCAAAGTTATAAGGTTAGCATAAATTTGTTTGAAAATTCAAATTTTCAGAAAGTAAATTGTGTTAAAAGACCTTTACATTTGGATTTTTTGATTGGATGTGATTAGTTTCCTTTGAGCAAAAATTGAATTAAGTTTGGTTACTTTTATACGAAAAAATAAAAAAAAATCGTTTCATGTTTCAAAGTTTGCGAATATATGAGCAAACTTATTTGCAATGATAGCCAAAAGGCATTTGTTTCAAACGAAAAAATGACAAACGGCTTTCATCCTGGGCAATCCACGTTATAGTCTATTGCCAACGAAAGGATTTCGTCTTTTCAGCGACTTTGATATTTAATCGTATATATGCACTCTCGATTTGTAACATTAATGTGAATATCAGAAAAATAAGCGAAATAGCGCTGTAACAGAGGAGTACGCAGACATTTCAGTGATCGTGGTGGGACCAAATGTACTTGTCCTTTAGGAAAATCCCATTTTTCTTGTCTCTTTTTTGGAAACGCACTATACCCCGCTTCGTAAAATTTTTATTGTATTTTTTTTTATCGTCTTCTTTTCTGTAATATTTTTCAAGCACAAAATAGAAAATTGCATCTATTTGCCGATTCAGGCAGATATTTCTCAATTTTTTTCAAACAAAATGGCAGTGTTGACTCTGCAATGGAACACTAATGAAAAATACGAAATTATTCGCTTTAGTTGTTAAATTCGCAAAAATGGGTTAAAAATAACAAATCGTTTTAGAAAATTTAGTTTTCTGTTTCACACAATTTTTACATTTTTTTTCTCTTCTTTGTATACCAATTACATTGACGTGAAGGCAAATCTTCAATAATTCAAAAAAGTAATTTCCCATTTTAAGAATTTTTAAATGAAAAATTCCCGCCCCGCAAATTTGTTTTTCCGAGATTTTTTTTTTAAATTCTACTTGAATTTTTATTTTAAAACATTTTTTAATGATTTTTTTCTAATATTTTGAATAATTTACATCAGCTCAACGAAAATTCAAGAAAGCGCTTCCACCATAGAAGAAACAGTTATTCCACAAGTGTCTGCTTAATCAGTTTTGAATTTAACTTTAATTTTTAAAAAAAAAATCCCATTAAAAAAAAGTTAACGACTTAAATGTATTTGAATGTTTGAAAAAAATATGTTGAACTAAAAAAAAATTGAAAATTTAAATATTCAACGTTGTAATGTTTCGCTTATTCATTTCATGATTTAAGTTTACATACCTTTAATTTTTTTCTTACTATATTTTCAAAATATAGATTTTCAGGTTGTACAAGAATGCGTTGTCTAGTTGTTGCAGCCTTCGTAATCGTGAGCGTGCAGGTGAAAAAAATATTTTTTTTTAAGTTCAAAACCCAATTTTAAGGCCCTAGACCCCGAAATCATCCACCTTCGGGCGAAAAGACAGCCCTGTCGTTGTGTGAGGGATGTGAATTCTCAAAGTGCCCTAACTTGCGGATGCGCCAGTCCTTTAATGGTGTAAAATTTTAAATTTTGTTAATAATACAAAATTCAGATGCCTGGAATGACTTTGGCTACTGCTCAGTATCAACAACAGCTCGCTCTTGCTTCGCAATTGCAATTTGTTCAGCCTGTGTTTTCGAGGTTTATATAATACTCAGTCAACGGCCAGCTAAATATCTATAGTGAACTAACAAATAAAAAAATAATCGACAACCATTAAAATGCTCCCACTATTCAAAACATAATAATATTATTGTTGTAGTTGTTATGTAATTTTAACCAAAAGGAAACCTAATATGGTAATTTTTGGTTTTGTTTTTATTGCGATTTCACAAATTTGGTTTATAAAAAAACCAAAAAACCCCCTGCTAAAACATTTCAAATTCTATTTTTAAAAAAAATTTCGGATTACGGTGTCTATGTTTTCAGCTGTGGTTGCATGCCGATGTTCCACCTCGTAAACCCCGTCTACTCCTGCCATTGCGATGGATCTCAGGCAAATAAAAAATAACAACATAATACAAAAATTATCGATTTTTAGCAGCAACCGAGCCTCGAAATCACAACAACTTCCCCTATTGCTTCAACAACTACGGTAACTGTAGCACCAGTTACGGATGTTCAATTTACAACTACAACTGTGCCTGAGGTCATTACCACTGAAACACCGACTACGACTACCGTAATCACCACTACTACTACAGAAGCTACGACGACTACGGTAAGAGAAATTACAGCACTCAAAAACCGACTTCTGCGTACGATATTTGCTTTCAAACGCCTTTTAAAAAAGTACGCAATTTTGCGTGAGACGAAACATAGAGTTACTAAAACAAAATTCCGATAGAAATACCTAATTAATTTTTATACTCTGTTTTATTTTTATACTCTGTTTCAATCTTTGAAATACTCTGTTTTAATTTTTAACTGAACTAATTTTCATAATACAAAACTAAAAAAAATTATATTTCAAAAACTATGTTTTCAGTTTTCTTGTCACCTCAATGTTTCACGATTTGCAAAAAGATTTCATTGAGCTTTCGATAAAATTCTATGGTTGCAGTGGTGATATTGTAGTCTTTTTTATATTTCATTTAAAATTTAAAAAGACGACTACGGTAAGAGAAATTAAAGTATTCAAAATATCTACTTCTGCGTACGATACTTGTTTTCAAACGTTGTGTAAAAAAGTACGTCATTTTGCGTGAGAAGAAAGATAGAATTACTCAAACAAAATTTCGATAGAAGCACGAAATTCTCTGTTTTGGTTATTTACTGAACTAATTTCCATATTACAAAACTACAAAAATTTATTATTTAAAAAAAAAACTACTAGTTTTCAGTTTTCTTGTCACCTAAATGTTTCATGATTTGCATTGAGATTTCATTGAGCTTGCGATACAATCGGGTTTCTCTAGTCGCAGAAAAAAAAGTTTAACGAATTTTGAAAATCGAAATATCCCATTCTGAGCTTTTCATTTTTCTGTTCTCATTAATATACTATAGTTCCTGCAAAACTTCTTGTGAAAAATATATTTTCGAACTCACGCCGTATTGCGTATTGGTGCTGTGGTTCTATTGCAGTCTTTTTTATATTTCACAGCCCGCCGCACGCTTTGTTGAATCGGCAAGCGGCTTTTTAGAGGCCTTTCGCGGCGGGACCCAAGTCTAATGCAATCTGTTGCAATGAAAAAATCTTGCAGCAAACGTGAGATTCCTGGAATATTTGGCTAATATCTGAGTTCATAAATGGATAGTAGAGCCACGTACCCTTTGGCCTGAGTTTTTTCGAGGATCAAAAATGATTCCATCCCAAGAAACACGGTTTTTCGTGATTCTTTTGAATATTTAGTGAGAACATATATGTGCCAAAACTCACGCCAAATGATGCATGTATTGTCTACCATTCAACGTTTAGACCGAGGAAAATGAAGCTGTCCGGGCTTCACGTTTGCTGCAAGATTGTTGTGCACGATGTTTAACCGTGACCGCTGTTTACATACGGTCAGATGGCTACCTCTGGTTAAGCGTTATTGTTCACATTTGTTATTGAAACGGTACATATATCGGCGTAATACATCCCATTTTGTCGTTTTAAACTGAAAAATGGAAAATTACATGTTAAAATGAGTTTTAAAAGGCGTTTTTCCATCACCAGTTTGAAACGCAGGGTAATCGTGGCGGGACCCAGCTCTAATGAAACTAGCCGGTTTCTGAAATATGGCCGCCGCAAACGTGAGAATTCTGAGGTGTTTTTCGTATATCTCTTTTCAAAAGTTGATGAAGAACACTTGTATCAGTTGGCCTGAGTTTTTTGCCGACCCAAAAATCTCTACAGCCAAAGAAACTCGATTTTTTGTGATTTTCGTTATTTTCCAGTCGAAGAAATTTCGCGAAAAAACTCAGGGAAAATAAGACTTAGCTGGGCTAAACATTGATAAAAAGAATGGTTGCTGAAAACGGCTGGATCGTCCAGGTTTGCAGCAGCCAGTTTGGGTTTCATGACCCACCTGTTTGTCGCGAAATCGACATACCCGGGCCGGATTCTTTACATAATTAGGTGAAATTTATGTTTTTCTTATTATTTCAACATTAAAATAGCAAATTGTGTGTTGAAATGAATAATAATAAGCATTTTTAGTTATTACTACTACAGTTTAGGCGTTTAAGATGGAGCGCAATTTCGAAAAGACCGCCCTTTAACCCGCCGGCCTCGGCGAGCTGTGATTTCTTTTAAAATCTGAAAATACGACTACGGTAAGAGAACATAAAGTATTCAAAATAAATACTTCTACGTACAAAATTTGCTTTCAAACGCTGTTTAAAAAAGTGCGTAATTTTGCGGCGAAAAATAGAATTACCCGAAAACAAATTTTCCATTTTTTTAACACTTAATTATCTGTTTTTTTTACTACACTAATTTGCCATATTACAACAGTACAAAAAGTTATTATTTAAAAAAAAATATTTGTTTTGATTTCAATGTTTCATTATTTACAAAAAAGATTTAATTAAGCTTTATTTACAATTGATGCGTCTCAGTTTTTTAAGCAAATTTTTCAAAGCGAATTTTCCAATTCTGAGGAATGTTCATATTTTAAATTATCGGTTTTTTTTTAATAGTTCCGGACAAAAATTCTTGAGAAAAGAAACATTTTCGATTTCACGCTCTATTGCGTATTTCTGCTGTGGTTCTACCGTAGTCTTCATTGTTATAGTTTTATGCTTGTTTTAAAATTTAAATTTTAAAGTTATACAAAACACATTTGAAAAAAACTAATACACGAATCCCAAGTCTTGGTGCGAATGTAATTTCTTAATTTTTTTTTTCTTTTTGTCTCAGCGTTTCATTATTTGCATTAAGTTTTAGCAGCTCTGCATTAAGTTTTAGCAGTATTCAATCGATTTTTTATGTCACACGCAGAAAATAATTGTAGAAAACTGCATATCGTTTCTTTTTCGGAAAAATGACTTTTGTTTAATAATTCTTTTTGCTGAATTTTATTTTTTTTGCTGAATTTTTGCGTTTTTTTTTTTTTTAAATTTTATTTCATTCTAGTTGTAGTTTTAATGGTCACAATTCACTTCTCCGATAAAAAAACACATTTTGAAAACTACGTTGGAAAATATTTTTCCAGAAAACGGTTGAAGCGGAAAATTATTTTTTCTCGAATTGAGCAAAAAAAATTTGGTTACTGTAGAAAAAAGCAGATGTTTAGATTTTAAAATTATAAATATTTATATTCGCTGTCGTTTTTTTTCAAGCCCCGTCCAAAGCGGTTTTTACAAAATAAATTCTGAGCTTTAACTCGTTTTTTCACCGAATTACCCAAGACAATTGAATATTGCAGTGAGAATTTAATAAATCACGCAAATAAATATTTACAATTTCTGCAGTGAAACGCAAGAAAAAATAGAATGTAGATCTAAAAAGAATATTCAAAATGTAACACTGCCGATCATTCAGCCATTGAATTAGTTGGTTGGTGAAAACTTATTTCTCTCCGTAAAACATTGAGATAACAGGAAAAGTTACGCAAATCGATTTTAAACCGAAAATTGTTTTTCCGGTAACTTTAATTAAAAAGTTACGCATTAAATTCCGCTACTATTGTAGTACTTCTCACGCCAAATTTAGTACTGCTGCTAAAAATAGGGAATAGCATTTTTAGCAGCAGTACGGCGTGAGAAGAAAAATATTTTTTGCCAAAGAAAAACCACAAATAGCAAATCGTTCTCTTCTAAGGCATGGTTTGTTAAATTCTTTTTGCAGCAACTAGGAGAACTTCTCTTACACATTCAGCATGCCTCTAAAAAAATTGGTTATAGCAAATTCTGTTGTAACAGAAGTTTAGAAAATCATAAATACTTCAAAAAGTTTTTCTTGACTGACCTTTGAAATTCAACATCTAAAGAGAAAAACGCAAAAGTACACAAAAAGTCTTTTTTTTTCAGATTTGAGAGGTTATTACGCGCGTTGTAGAAATCGAGAAGGGACCAGATTTTGTAGAAAACTCTATTATCAGTAGGCCTTCATATTGAAATAATGATCGTCAACGATTTCGCACCGGGAGCCGAGATCAGAAAATGGGGATGTTCTAAAAAATATTGGATTTTGCAATTTCTGTTTTAACAGAAAGATAGATTCTTCAAATAGCTTCAAAAAATTATTCTTGGGCTACATCTGAAATTCAACTGCAGCCGAGATATACAACAAAATACGTTTTTTATGTGACGAAGTGGAACATTTGACCCGATGCCAATTGGTCAGTTTTTGTACTGAATGGGTTGTGCTTGGTAGAATGAACAAGTACAACGAATATATTTAGCACGTAGAAAATAAGACCCTCAAACCTAACGTTGCATGACTAACAGGTACCTAAAAATGCCAGAAAATGCTAAAATGCGAACGTTATCTGTAATTGGAACCGGAAGGAGGATAACTTACACACGGATGCAACTGTTATGTTAAAATTGAATAAAAGCTTAAATCAATTTTTTAAAATTTTTTAAAGCTTTTGTTTTTTGGTTGGTTGATAGGACGCCATCCCGTCCGATCTGGGAAGTCAAGCAACGTTGGGCCCAGTCAGTTAGTACTTGGATGGGTCCCCTCAGATGCATATGCTTCAACAAAGCGGATTTGGCTGCAAATTGGATCTTTTCGTTTTTTAGGCGCCCTAGTCTAATCATTTTCTATTGACAAATGAAAGTTTAATGATATTCGGAAAAAAGAAGAGATTATGTCACAGTCAGTGACATAATCTCTCCTTTTTGCTGTGTCACACAAAAATAATAAAAAATGTTAACGGTTTCCTTCAATGAAAGTATTATTTTTGTTACCTAGCAAATTTTTAAAATTGGCTCCCCAGGTGCATTTGAATACTGCAGATTTTGGGCAAAAAAGAGATAAATGACCGTATGTGATCGATTTGTTTCTTCTGTTTGAAAAATGTAAACAAGTATTTATAGTCTATTTCCAATCTAAAGTCGGCGACTTTTTTGATGATTTGAAACACTGAAGTAAATAAAAATATATTACACGAAATAACAATGTAAAGGCGGAGTGCGCAGACAATTAAACGATCGTGGTGGAACCAAATGTACCTGTCCTTTAAGAAAATCCTATTTTCCTTGACTATTTTTAGGAAACGCACTATAGTTTAGTTATTTAACTTCAAACCTACTTCAAACTTCAAAGGCAACTGAAAAATTAGCGTAGTGAAATCTTCTTGCTAACCTGAAAAATTGAGACAACAAGAAAAAAATATAATAGATCAAAAATAGATCAAAAAATAGTTTTCACTACTATATAGTTTTCGCTATACAGTTTTTCTTCAAATAACGAGAAGTATGTATTTGTGCGACACTATTTTAAATGCTTATCACAAGGTTTAGTTTAAAATGTTCGTAAATTTTCTTGTTATCTCAATGTTTTACGGCCAGCAATAAGTGTCCTTTGATATAGCAATTCGATGGGTTCCTAATTGCACACTTTGGAATGTTTCTAGAAAACTCTATTTTTTTTAATCCTATTTTGCATGCTGCAGAATTAACGAACCTCTGAGTCCGTGAATTTATAAAGTTAGAAAAGAATGCAAAACCCCTGAGGGCCTTTTTAAACACGACTTTGTGAAATCTGAAGATTAAAAGTGTGTTTTTTTTTAAAATCAACTATACAAAAAATCATTATTATGCACTATAAAAACAGGTCAAAATTTTGTCATTGAAATTTTTCTTACGATTTCAATTGCAACTCATTCGAGTCTTTCGTTTTGTCTAAAATGGCATCAAACAATTTTCTTGTTGTTGCAAATTTGCCAGAAGAAATCGAGCGATACAGACATATTTGTATTTTACATAATTATCTTTCTATTGTATAAGAAATTTTTTCTTAGACCCCAACCACAACGACAACGACTGAAGCGACAACCACAACCACGACCACCCCTGAGCCCACCACCACGACCACCCCGACCACCACCACAACGACCACCACAACTGAAGCCACAACGACCGCTGTGGCCCTTCCCGACACCACAACCACCACCACAACGACTACCACTACACCATCTACTACTGTTGGAACAGTTACTGACGTTTCTACAGTAACCACCACCACGGTAATTTTTTGCATTCTTCTTTGTTACGAAAAAAACTACTTTTAAAGGGACCATCAGGGACCTTTTGTCTACAATTAAAACCAACGTCAAAATAGAACATTACGATTTTATCAGTTATTTTTCTTTTTGCCAGCAAAAACCATTTGCACGAGAGCGGAACCGAACCCGGGACCATTTGGTTACCAGCTACCGGAGCTAACCAGTTGGCAATGAGATTGATGGAAGCGCTGCGCTGCGTGTTCCTAATCCCAGCGGCTTTCACCTTGGACAGCGGACAGATGGTGTGAAAAAACGTAAGCTGGAGACCGTTGGAAAAAATAAATTTTGAGTTTTGACTTGAAATTACGGTTTTTTATGAAAAAGGAGTTGAAAATGATAAGTAGATAACTAAATTTAATTTATTAATTAAAATAAACTTGAAAAAGGACCCTGATGGTCCCTTTAAAGACACATTTTCCATCGCACGAAAACTCAAACAGCTTTGTTAAATGAAACAGGCAAAAACTAGTTTAAAGGGACAGTAAGGAGGGTTTTCATTTCATTTTCGATCAGCTACGGTCGGAAATTATGCGAATTAATTATGCAAAATTGTCTCGCACCCTCCTCTTTTCCAGAGCAATCTTATCTAATTAGTATGAAATTCGGCTCATTAGCATGCCTTGTAAATGCCGGACACGCAGGGCGTACTGCCCGTCTACAAATCTGTAGACGGAGACCCGTTTTTGACAACTTTGAAGCGTATTTTCTAGAAAACGGTAAATTTTCGACCCATAGTCATATATATTTTCATGATCAGCGAATTTTTCTCTCCTAATTGAGCCAATGTTACAAAACCCGCCTGACTGTCCCTTTAAATGAAAAATCCCTTACATTTCTGGAAAAATCGACCTCTTTCGATTTGGCTGCGTACACAGACTGAGTATCCTATATTGCACATTATACTCTATGAACAACATCAGAACATTGACACGCTGTTATGAAGTAATTTCGGCATCAAAAACTAAGCATATTTAGCTAAGTTTTTTCCCTAAAGAAACCGTCAGGGGCTTGGAAATGGTCGGTTTGAAAATCAAATTGAAATTATTTTCTGACAATCGCTCCAGTCAACGGTCATGCGCAAAATGTTTGCTAATTCCTCGTTAGCATGCAATTTACAAAAGGCCCCTGATGAGCTTTTTTTATATTTGCATTTTATAATATTTTTGCAAGCCTCTTATACTCCATTTCCAACGAATGGGCAAGGATTTTCACAAATTTTAAAGGACTAGGTACCTTTGGTCCCGCAACAATTTTGGTTAACTGTCTGCGCACTCCGCTTTTACAGTGCTCTTTCGCTTAATATATCTCTGTTCACTTCAACTTTTCAAATTCTTATTGGATAAATACGTGTCATTTTTCAAGATTGCCCAAAAGTCGAAGATCTTTTCTTGGAAACAGACTATAACTCAATTTTCAGCCATCTGTGCCAACAACAACTCAGCCTTGCGTTTACCCGCCAGTTGGAACTATCAACAGCACACGTCCTGGCTGTTTCTGCTTGGATCCTTCGACTCAGCTTGTTCAGGTAATATTATTTCAAAAATTAACTGAACTCGCGACTATTTTTATGTTCCAAAAAAAACAATACATAATTTTTTTTAAGGAAGGCTATGTCATTGTTGCATTCAAGTTTGAATTGTATTAAAATTAGGTTGAAACATTGACAAAAACAGCAAAAACAGCTTTGGATTTTTAATGAATTTTTTCAAAGTAAGGCCGCGCCTCCGCGGGGTCAAAAGTCCACACGACTACCGTTGGAAATGTTTAGAAATTCCAAATGAGAGAACGAAGTGTTTTTTTTTGCAAGCAGTAAGTCAAAAAGTTTTTGGCAGGCGTTTACAAATTCCGTAAAACTAACTAATTCTTTTTTAAACAATGACTTTAAAAATACTCTAAGAATATAGGGCATTTCCAAAACTGAGACAAGGAAAAGGCGATTTTCCTAAAGGACTAGGTACAATGGGTCCCGCCGCGATTGTCTAATTGTCTGCGCACTCCTCTGTTACAGTGCTATTTCGCATATTTTATTTATATTCACTTCGATGTTTCAAATCGTCAGTGGTTAAATACCAAGGAAATCCAGGGTCATTCAAAAGTTGTCGTCTCAAGATTGGAAATAGCCTATATCTGCAAGTTAATTTTTTTACAATTTACAGAAGTTCTCCTAGTTGATCATTAAAAGCACATTTGAACTTTTGGGTTTATTTATAGTCCATTTCCAACAAAGAGTCGACAACTTTCTACCGCCCTTGATTTCGACTCGTATTTAACCACTAGCTGCTTGAAACATTGAAGTAAATAAAAATTTAACAACCGAAACAGCACAGTAAAAGAGGAGTGCGCAGACAATTAAGAAAACGCGGCGGGACCCAATGTACCTAGTCCTTTAGGAAAATCCCTTTTCCTTGACTGTTTTTTGGAAACGCACTATAAAAAATCATCATTTTATTATAGTGTGTTTCCTAAAAACGGCACAAATTATGGTACATTAGGTCCCGCCGCGATTACTTATTTGTCTGCGCACTCCTCTTTTACTGTGCTATTTCGCATATTCTATTTGTACTCACATCAATGTTTCAAATTGTCTGTGTTTATAAAGGAGCAAAAACGACGACGGTTCAAAAGTAACCGACCTTTATTTGGAAACTGACTATATGCAGAGCCCCGCAAAATTAGCATTTTAGACTAATGAAGGTGGAAATTAACTTTACAATCGCATAATTAACTCGTTCATTAACTGTAGAACCCGGTTAATCACGTTTTTACAAAATTTAATGCTTAAATCAAAATTTATGGCAAAATTGTGATTAAAATTTTTCTTAATGAGTGGTTTAAGAGAAGTTTAAGCAGGGGTTTTCGCAAGTAGTTTATAAAAATGCATTACTTACCCATTTGGATAATTTTTTTTAGGTTTCCCACAAATTTGTGAAAGGCAAAACTTTTAGCGATTCCAATGATTTTTTTATTCGCTCAAGTTTAATAAGCTGTCCCACCATCGACTACCGGATTGTGATTTTCTTGAAAATTCAAAATTGTCTGAAACATACAACTATTTTTCAGCCCCAATGCGGCTGCACCTGTGACTGCAGCGCCATGCTTTCTTCGATTCCTTCCGGAATTTGCTCCTGTCCTCCGCAACAATTCACCCCGGTTTTATTTAAAATATATTATTTTGTAATTTGGATTTCAGCTGGCCACAACCCAGGGATTTGCTCAACCAGCTCGACAAGGTAAACGATAGTTATCATCAAACGATTCCGTCTGACGCACAATTGCGTAAACTGAAAAAAAAAACAATTTTCTTCTAACGCACAATTGCATATTGAGGTTTTTAAAACCTGACAAAGTGGTGCCACAAAAAATGGCGTTTGACC